>JAGPOW010003642.1:5558814-5614264 GCA_030014935.1 Caiman crocodilus | reverse complement strand
GATCTAGGTTCTCTTCTAGAAGGGGGAAAAATGGCTTTCTGCTCTACAGTATATGGGGCACCCTAGCAATTATGTGGATGCCCCTGTCTATCCAGCTGGAAGATAATCGATGCACTGTGGCTGCTCACCTTCAAATACTCATGGAGGGTTTGCCCAAGTCCTAGTAGTGTGATGTTCTTTAGATTTTTATCCCTATTTCGGTGAACTTCCCCAGGACGTACAGTGCAAGTCTGATGCAGTGCCTGATTTTGGCACCTCTGTATTTGCAGGCGCTGACAGTACCCCTTTGCATGCTGGTTTCTTTTTCCTCTTTGGCCCAGACTTTTCCCCAAAGCTCTGCTGAAAACTGCTGCTCTGACATCCTCACAAGGTTTTGCTGCATTGCACCCTTTGCTGGGGTGGTGCATGGGGGCGGAAAGCTATTTTAGGGGGTCATTTCGGGTTGGGCTAAATACAAGCAAGTGACTAGCTCCGGCATGTGTCTGCTTATGCTGGGGTTGGGTATTAGTGTCCCTGGTCTGGAAGCTCGGAGGATTGACTTTCAGGAGCGTGTTTGCTGTCTAACCCAAAGTCCAGCAGAGCGGGTGGGGGGATGGAGCCCAGGCCAGGGTGAGGCCCTGAATTTCAAACCCAGCTGGCTGGCGGCTGGAGGAGAGTGCGAGGGCCCGGCGATTGCAGGGTATTTGGGGCATTTTGTTTTGCCAGCAGCTTCCCCTTGCAAAGGGTAGGCGCTGCCGCCGCCTCCGCCCCCTTGCTCGTTACTCATCCCCCTAATCTGACCAGTCGCCACGTCGCCAGCTGGCAGGACACTCGACAGATTCCAGACCCCAGCTGGTGCCAGCGTGTTTACGCGGGCAGCAGGAGAGGCTGGCAAGGGGCCCGTGCACAGAGCTGCCGCACAGCTCTGCAGAGGGAGGAAGGCGAAGGCATCTGGGAGATGGGATGCCGGCTCGTTTGCGCACACCCAGCACCTCTTGGGGATGTAGAGGCTGATGACTTTTATTCACTGGCAAGAGCAAAGGCAGCTGATGGATTTTCTGAGAGGGTCATTGCTGCTTGTGGGGTAGCCTGCAGAGGCTGAATGGCTTGTGGGGGGCCCACGGTGCCCGGTGCTGCACAGCCTTTGAGTAAATGATCGCTCTTGCCTCGGTTCACAGTCAAAGCCTGAGGTTTCTTGAAAGCCCTTGTGTGACTTCAGTGTTGAAAGCATGCCCCAGGTTGGGTATAGCGGAGTTGCTCCATTTTGCACATGTATTCTCTGCTCAGTCATTCGCATTGAAACCCCCTATTTCAGCTGACTTGGATGTGGATTAAATAAATGCCACAGCCCTGTGAATGCAGAGTGATGGTGTGCATGGGAGTCAAGAAAGGGTGGTTTAATAAAAGATATCAGCTTTACCCAAAGAACTGGGTCTGCCGATATCCTTAGACCAGCACGGCTACAACCTCCACCCCTTAACAGAGAACAGCTTTTTGCACTTCCCGTTCAAGCCCTCTCCTCTTCCTCAGCACCTCTGCTGTGCAGACAAATCCTTAGATGCCTTTTGAAAACCTCTCCCTGAGACCCCATCAGTGCTTGGTAGGGATTAGGGACAAGGTTCTTTGGGTAAATGTGATATCTTTTATTAGACCAACTAAATCATGGGGAAAAAAATGTTCTTTGCAAGCTTTCAGGGACAAACACCCCTCTTCAGGCCTGGGGAGAGTCTGCTGGTGTTTTATGTTCTCCTGGATGGAGTAGAAGCCAATATGCAAAATGCATGGCAGTGAGGATCAGAGGAGAGGGGAGACAATAGGTGCGAGACAGGCAGGTGAGGAGGGGAAGGGGGAATGGTGATTTGGTGATAGAAAGTAGCTGGTAAGATGTGAAGAGGTTACCCAGGGTTATCAGATGGCAGGCAGGTTATAACGTGCCATACATCCAATGTCTATCTTGAGTCTCTGATTTTTTTTTTTTTTTTGTATTCAGTACATTTATGAAGTGAAGTCCGTAGGCTCGTCTGCGAAAGGTGTTTTGTAAATCCCCTTTGAGGGTTAGAGCTGAGCAATGGGAGAGAGAACTTCTTCTGAGAAGTGCGCACCCACAGGTAATTGGATATTTGTGTCTTTGATGGATTTCCAGTGTGCATTTATCTTGGTGGTTTGGTTTCTCCTATGTGTCCTCCATCAGGGTGTTTAGTGCACTGAATGAGATGCATCCCATGTCTGGAGGTGCAGATGTGAGACCCAGGAGTGGTGATGGTTGTGTTGTGGGGTGCCATTATTGTGGGAGTGGTGGAGATGTGTTGGCAGGTTTTGCATTTTCGGCATGGTTTGGATCATGGTAGAGTTTAGGCGTCTCCCTTCATTGAAAAACCCAGCTTTTAAAGGGAGGACATGGTGGTAGAGCAAGCGGGTCAGGGTGGGAAGTGCTGGGTACAACAAAGTCTGAGGCTGCTTAGTTATCCAGGAGATGGGATCGCAGCTTGGTGTCCTGGGCACCATCTCCTGGCTTGGGTTTAGTTTTAGCTCCCCTGTGATGCTGGAAAGCTTCTGGTTCACTCTTTGGTACTTCGAGATCTTGTTGAAAAATAAGGCCTCTCCAGTCGGTGTGAGAGCCAAATAATCTGCAAGACACGCCTTCCGTGGCAAATTCCCTTTCCAGTTAACCCTTGCATGACACGCTTGCTGATGCTGTGCCAGCACTGGTCCTTGGTGTGGCTCTGTGAGCCAGGGAAATCTCCGCCTGCAAAATGAGAAGAAATAAAGGTGCCAAGAGAGAGATGATGTAACCGCATCCGTGGACAACGTGACTGAGCTGAGTTGGCTTCACTATGTATGTGGTAGCACCAGGACATCCCTCAAACCTGCTATCTGTGCGTGTTGCCGGTCTCTTAACCCATTGCATGGACTCTCCTTCTGCTTGCTTGTGGCAGCCCCACAGCATCTTCCCCCAGCTCAGACTGCAAGCCCCGTGGCAGCTGACATTAAGGGTGCGTGGCCTGATGGGACCCCGATCTTGGAAGTCAAGGCTGGATTCCCTTCTGGATGGAGACACCCCAGCTCAGCTGTGGTCTGCAGGCTGTGTCCAGGAAACCAAAGGATTGCAGCCTGTGATGTGCAGGAGGTCAGACTGGAGGGATGACTGTGCCCATGAAACAAAGAGATCTTGAAAATTGGGTTTTAAAGAACGACTCTGGTTCTACAAGACTCTGGTGCTTTCCAGGTCTGGGAGAACATGGAGAGTTGATCCAGTTTCTTTGGATCGCCGCAGCTCTTGTGCTAGTGATGTAGGTCAAGGTGGGACGCTCCAGAGGCTTGAATGCTTTCTTTGCACGGGGCAGGTACCATAACAGCAGCACCCGGCTGTGTTTCAGGGGGAGCTGCTTCTACTCCCTGCAGTCTTGGGATGGAGAGATGGGACTTGGGATTTGGACTTGGGCCCTGCTCCCAGGTGCTGCCCTGGCCAGATAACCATCATTTACAGAAGGAACCTGGTGTGATCCAGCAAAGTGCAACCAAAAGTGTCTGGACCATGCAGCAATTGCACCCATTTTATAGGTGGGGAAACTGAGGCACGAAAGTGAAGGGACCTGTGCAAGTCGGTAGCAGTGCTGGGAAGACCGTTCAGATCCCCTAGCTTCCAGTCACAGATCATCTCACAGTGCAGCACAGTGGGTCACCTCTGCCTGGAGGGATCAGCTCGGCTGGACTGGCAGCGTGGAAACTCGCTGGGTCCCTGTGGGTCCATGCAGCTCTCTGCGCTTTTCCCTAGGGAGAAAGGAAGACCAAGGAGTGTCGTGGGCTGTAGGCAGCACCATGCAACGTGGTTTCCTGCCTGTGGAAGTGGTAATGCAGCGTGAAAGGAGATTTTGCAGTCTCTGCATTGGCCTCTTTGACAGCTGCCTTTGTGCTTTCATTCCCCCATGGAACTGGCCGGAGGAAGTTGAGGGAGGGTGGATTCGACTTCCACATGCAGCTAATGAAAAGGACCAGTGCAAGGTCCCGGGCAAGCCATGTGGGGGGACCAGTGACAGCAGTAATGTCATAGCTCTCGCGAGGCCTCCAACTGGGAAGCTGGTGCCATGTGGCACGAGGGACTGGGATTCCCAGCAGCGTGCAGCGTTGTATTTCAGACCTTGGCAGCCTGGGAGACTCGCAGCATTTTAACACTGGATCGTTTTGGCTGCCCCATCTCTGTCCCTTTCGTTCAGTCGTGGATGTTAGTGGTTGCTGCTATCCCACGTGGCCAGAGCTAAGAGTAGCCGGTGTTTTGGTCCATTTGCGAGCTTGGAGCTGAACTTGCAGGTGGCAGAAAGCATTGGCTTGAACCCTTCCCTAGAGAGTGGCTGCTAAAATCACGGTGGGCTCAGCCAGGTCTTGGGGTACTGAGGTAGGACGCTATGGAGGATGCATGGCTGCAAATGCTTCCATGGTTGGTTTAGTTGCTTTAGGGCCAGGAGCCTTTCCAGACCCCGGGATCAGGAATTGGAGTCTGATCCCTACGGCGCAGTGCTGCGAGATGATTCAAAGAAGCAGACGGCGTCTGGAAACTAGGGGGTCTGAATTCTCTTCCCAGTGCTGCTGCTGATTTGCTGTGTGACCTTGGACAAGTCCCTTCACTTGTGTGCCTCGGTTTCCCCACCTGTAAAATGGGAGCGATTGCTGTGCAGCCCATCTGTGCGAATCTGTTGGCCTGTTACCCCTTCAGGTGCTAATATTCCTTGTCTGTTGGCTATTAATCACTTAATGTAGACATTTTCAGAATGTGAGTGGACTTCAGCCCCCACCATAGGGCAAGGATTAGATATTGGTACCAACTCTTAATGCGCCCTTTCCTCTGAACTGTTGTCACAGACCTCCTTGGTTTTCTTCACCCTTCCCTGGCTGAAGATGCAGTGGAGAGCAGCAACTCCATTCAGGCAATGAGGATGGAAAATAAAAGCTGGTACAGACGGGATGTCACTTAAATTTCCAAAGCCCACTTTGAGGCTTCCTGAGAGCCCCCCTTTGCAGTGAAGGAAAGCATCTGGGAAGGCTTTGGGGCAGCACGGGTTTACTCTGCCTATATCTTCCGCCAACCAGCAGCTCCCCTGCATTCGTAGGGCTCAGTACCATCAGTTGTTCAGTTTTGGACACCCAGAAGGGGCTTCGATCCAAGGTTTGTGAATCGGAGCAGGCTTCTTCCTAGCTTATGGAAGAGAACAGCAAGTAAGTGGGGTTTGTGCCTGAGACAGCCTCGCGGGGGGTAGGACATCTTCCTTTGACGCTGCAGTAGCCCAGCCAGCGCAGAAGAGCTTTCTACCAGCCCAGATCAAACCTCTGACTCCTGGGCAAGCTCTCAGAGGTGCTAGCCAGAGGCTGGCTGTGAGCTTGTTTAAGCTAATGTTTTAGGCCAGATGTTCCCATCATCCTCCAGGAACTCTATGCTGCATCAGGCACCTTTAAGAGAACAGCACCCATGTTCGCCTAAGGGAGCGGGCAGGAGTCCAGGGGAATGTCCTGAAGATCATTATTTTATTTAAATCAAACCAATTGAAATCGCTGTTTAAATCACCGGTGGGGAAGCCTTTGATTTAATCATCGTTTTCTACAAAAAGTGCATTTTTGGTTTTGCTATAACCTTTGTTCCAGGCTACAGAAATAGGCTTCAGGATAGCCAGCATACATTCTCCATTTCTCTGCAGCCCAATGTTGAGAACTTTGGCTGCGACAATTCCACCTATTTTGTCATGATTTTGTTCACAAATTGTCATCGGATTAGGCCAGTTGTCGATATATCGCCAAAACCAGTCCACTCCTGAGTACCATCGCATGTCTTGTGGGCGAGGTAGCTTGGTTCCTGCTGCTTTCTTCAGACCAGCTGCTGCAAAGTGGTTGTTACAGAAGTAATTTTCAATTTCAACAAAGTTCTGCGCAAACTGTTTCTCCTTTGTTTCTACTGCACCGCCCTACTTGCATTTATTGCCAGACTCCTCCTTGCCCAGATCTACTCCCCCCTCCCCCCAGCAACAATCCTCTATTCATTTAACTTCTTAAAACTTTGCACTCTTGAAGGTGAGGGCTTGACTCTGTGTTCACAAACTTGCAGAGAGACAATATGGCTGATGGGTAGGTAATCCGGTCGGTTCTCTCTCATCTTCATATACTGCTGTTGTATCTCCTGAGATAACATCCTTGTTAACAAGTCCACAGTTTGAGAACTGAAACTAAGCATCGCAGAGATGCTTAATAGGATCTTCTAGACTGAGCGCTGAGTCCCATTAGGTGGAGTGGTTTTCTTTCATCTTCACTCTTCTATAGAGAAGCCTCTGGAAACCCCATAAGATTGGGCCCTTAATACAGTCCATGAACTCTTGTGACCTAGTTATAAAACTTCTGAAAAGGGTCCACGAACAGATTGTCCCAAGTAATATATCATTAGAAGTTATAAACCCTATTCCATAATGATATATTTGAGCGTTAACATATCTTAAATTAAAATAATCTTTATATAGGTTGATTTTTTTTAAATTTAAATCAGATTTTTTTTATTTGATTGTAATTTTAAATTTTTTTCTAAGACTTCACCCCAAGGATCGGTCCCCCTTTCTTTTGCTTCCTTTCGATGTCTATGGCTACAAATAGATGTCACCAAAGGTAGCAAATCAGCTGTGCTGGGATTAAATCCCAGCACAGATGATCTTTCATTGGGCGCAACATATGTTGCTCATTGTCCTGCCCCTTAGTGCTGTAGGACAACGGGTGACGTGTTTTCCTGGGGTTTGAGGGTCCTGCGCACCCTGGGAATTCCCGTGCAGGATTGGACTCCTTGGGCCTCAAGTTAGGGTTTCCTCTCTGAGATGCATCCCTGGAGGTCCATGGGCATGTGTGGGTCAGCACAGCTCGAGGGACCCGGTTCTGTGCACGAATTTCGGGGACGTTCAGGATCGGGCCCCTCGAGCCCCATTTGGGGTGGCTGGAGAGTGCAGGCAGATAGGAAGGCCACATTTCGAAGAGTCTGCGGACAAAATGAAGCGTCCCTTGGTTGGTCGTTCCCGGGGCAAATCAGCCTGGAGTTCAGGATGCTCTTGAATTGCTTGGAGAGGCAAAACTCTTGCGTGCGGCATTGACGAGCGATGCTTTTTGCTGTGGGTGCTGGGCTAAGAGACTGTCCTATCCTGGTGGGCATTGTCCTGGCATCTCCAACTTGCTCCTCTTCATAGCTGGGCGGCAGCAGCCCAGTGCATCAGGGTGTGAAGCCTTCAGCCTGGAGGGACCTCCAGCCAGGGGAGGCTACTGCAGCACATCTCTCCAGGCTGCTGCTGGCATGTTCTCTTTGCTAACTTCCAGCAATTCAGCCTCAAGTTGCATGTATGCACCATCCCGGCAGGACCTTTGGGCTTGAAGGCCTCGCCTCAAAGCTCCTATGACCGATACTGTAATGATTCACGTGCCATGCTCCCTTTTTTTCCCTTCAGATTGGTGATTTGAAAATAGGGCCGCATGTCTTAAATAAGGAAACTGATTCTGAACAGTTTGGTTAAAAGGAAAGGAGACCTTTAAACAAGGTGCATATCTTATAGGGGGGTGCGTGGTACATGAGTCAGTATGATGTTACGCAGCGTTTCATAGAGTGCCCTCCCCTCGATGACTGTCGATCAGAGTCACGACGAACTTGAGCGCAGTCTCTAGCTCCTGAAGATCTGCACCGGTCTGCGCAATGGCCTGAAAGAGGGGCGGCGAATATAATTGCCGTGCGTGTCGTTTTCTTGGCAATGTCGAGCCGTGCTGGTGTTCCTGGGTTTTTTGTTCCTCTGACATCAGAACAGGTGATTCAGCTTGTCATGCTTTTTTTTTTTTGTAGCCCAAATTAAGAGCCAGCTGCTAATGCTTTGTTCTGCGATGAGAGCAAAAATTCATCTTTCCCGTCTGCACGACGGGGTATGTGCACTCTGTTTATCGGTTTTCCACGTCTAAAAAAAAAAAAAAAAAAAGCGGGTGTCAGTAATTTTCCCAAGTTCACTCGGTCCATGGCAGGGTTTTTGTGCCCGTGTCCTGTTCTCGACAGTAGACGCAGCCTCCTATTACGTGCGGCGATTGCTAGCTGGTGCGTGAGACCAGTTCTTTAATCATCTCAGCAGGTGTGGGTAATAATAGATAGCAAAGCACTTAAAAAATATGCCACAATAGACTCTTACATTTTACAAAAGAAGCTCTCCCAGGAGATCGCATGTACCTCCTGCCCTTTTTCGTCCCCGTTTTCACACTGTCGTCTGCCCCGTTTTGTCTTCGTGCTGGAAAAGGTGAGGATAGATGAAGCTGGGTCTGTTCACTTCCATAGTCTGGCCCGGCCCAGACCCCTTGGAGGAGGTTGGAGTGTGTCTACAGTTGCAGGTCCCAGATAAGCCTCGTCTGCCATCTTCAGACGCGCAGAGAAGACGGTCATCCTTGACTGCAAGGGATCGCCAGAGCTGAAGACAGTTGCAGACTAGCTAGTCCCCAGAGACATTTCCTCTGGCGTTGGTTCGTGCCCCCGAGTGAGGTTTTCTGTCCCTGTGGGGCAGGCGGGTCAAACTTATGGCCTGGCTTGCCCGCGAGTCACTGGAAGTTGGGGGTATGGCTGGGGGCATGGTCTGCTGCAGCATCTAGGGCCTTTGCACGTAGCGGTCGGTGGCAGACGGGCGAGCAAGAGCTGCAGGAGCCCTTTGGCCAATTCGCCCATCACCCTTGCTGTGGCTCCAGCCCTTTGGCTGCTGGCTCTGTCCCCATGAAGCTACCACCACATGCCCCATACCAGAGCTGGAGCCACCACTACCTCATGCCCCAGGCTTGATCTGACCTGCCAGGAGTCCCCTGGTTCAGATCCGGCCTGGGGCACAAGGCAAGTTGGACAGACGCCCCTTGCTGTAGGGTACCTCGTGCCGGGAGGAAGATGCGACGTGTGCAATCGTCTGCTTGGCCATGCACATCTGTGGGGGTCTTGGGGTGCTGGTGAATAACGTGTGCCGTAACGCCTGGCTGCAAAGCCCAAGACTTCAGGGCACCCAGCTAAGGGGCACTTCAGTTTTGCTGGCCTAGCGGGGCTGAAAGAATTGGATCCGAGCGTCGTTCGTGCTGGGATGATCCCTGAGGGCGTGCAGCCTAAATGGAGAGGTCTGGTTTGCAGTGGGACCAAGCCCCACTCATCCTCCTGGACGGTGAGATTTTAACCAGCTCTGTGCTAAAGTGGGGAGGTAAGGCCGTTTCCTGACAGTCTTCAGTGCTGCTGTATCTCTCCCCCAGGAGTGGAGGAGGGTAACCTGCTGATGCTGTCCTGCTTTGCACAAGCAGGTGGCTTATTTAGCAAGATGCGCACGGCTTGGCCTTTCGCACTGGGCACGCTTCAGAGCCTCGATAACAGCCTTCGTAGTACTCCGCACCCTGGAGAACTGAGCCACTTCTGTTCAGGTGCTGAACATTGTGTCCGGGATGAAAGTCCTTGGCTTTGCCTATCGGTGCTTTGACCTTTGCACGGGGGGGTATGGAGAGTCCCCTTCCCCTCGCCGCCGGGGTGCTGGCGGTTGGTTTACCCTTGCATGCAAAGCGCTGTAGGGAAGCATAAATGGCCAATCCAGCCAACCTGCTGCCTGCATTTATCCCATTAGGGTCTTAACGGTCCTCCGTGCCGTGCCCGGAAGATGCAGAGCTCTTGAAGAGGCCGAGAGAGAGCCCTAAAAGGAGGAGCCGTGTCCTTTCTTACAGCACTGCTGATGCTGCCAGTGGCTCTGGTCCCTAGGTGCAGAGCCAGGGGGATTGTGTTCAGCCTTGTGCACATCATAGTGGTCCTAGGGCTAAGGAAGGGAGCTGCTTGCTTGAAGGTTGCCAGGGCCCTGCCTCTGCTGTATCCATCTCCTTTGGGAAATGGTTTCCATCCTGCGCTGGCTCGGCGTCCTGGCGTTGTTCTGCTACCTCGTGTGTCGGGGTGGGTACCTATCTCTCGCCCCGAGTCTCAGCTGCTGCCGGCTCGGCTCGTGGTCCACGTGGAAGCCTGGACCAAGGTGGCAGATGGAGTCGTCTTTGCTGGAAGCTCCCGCCGGCGCCTCCACCCCTCCCTGCCCTGATGGCCTTTCACACCAGACGAGCAGTTGTGCTCTCACCCCTGTTTCGGCAACCAGAGAGCTGTATTCCCGCAGGGCCTGCTGGCGAGCAGAGGTTTGGGGGAACTGAAAGCAGGTCTTGGTCTCATCGTCTTCCCCACCGTGTCGGAGGCAGATTTCCCACTCTCCCTAGCTTTGTCACTGCCTTGACTCCTCTGTGCTGGTTCCCCTCTCTGTCTCGCCTGCCCCCCCTGCACTGCAGACCTCCTCCCTGCTGCTCCTGGGCCCCCGCTCAGGTTGGCAACCTGCAGCCAAGGATGCTAGTGCACGAGACAGCAGAGACTGGGGACAGCGGGCAAGAGTCCCCCCCATCACCCCAGCAGGGCTCAGCCCTCGTTCCTCACCTGCTGCATGCGCCCCCCGAATGCCTGGAGAATTTCCCGAGGATTAAACGCAGGAAGGATTTGAAGGCGCTGCCTCGTGCCAGAGCTGTCATTGGCATTACCAGCACAATGCACCAGCCTGTTTGGGGAAAGAAAAGTCTTAGTCCAGGTGGCCACTTTCCGGGCCTTGCAGGTAGGAGCGAATTTCCTCGGAGATGTCTTCCAGACTTGGCTCAGGACGTGCGCCGAGCGAGGTTTCTCCGGGTAGGAGCGCAGGCTGCAGAGGGTTATGTTTTATTCCTAAGGCAGCTTTTCCCCTCCCCGCTTTCAAAATCCAGCCAGCATCTGTTGCTCTTCTTGATAATGCTGCCTTGGCTAACGCAGCTCTCCGGGAGGAAGAGGTTATTGTGACAATCTGCTGGAGATCCCTGCTCCCAATCCCCGCTGCTTCGTGCCCAGCGCCTGGTTGTTTTGGACAGGGGATGCTGTCAGGGATGCTGATGGCTGGTGCCTCTGTCTGGAGTGGCAGGAGCTCACAAATACAAACTATTGTTCGTTTTTTCTAATGAAAATGCTGCTTTTAGCACGTCCGCATTGTGCGGGTCCTCCTCCCGTTTCGGAGCCAAAGACTGGGTGATGCTAGGGGCCCGTCTTGCTCGGTGCCGTGCGGGGCTCCTCCATGCCGGGGACTACACCGTGTCCAAAGCCGCCTCAGACCAAGCTGGCCGGGTGTGCTGACGACCCGTGCAGATGGATGAGCTGACGTGGTACTTGTACGCCGCCTCGGTGATCCCAGCTCGTTAGGAGTTTTCTGTAAGCTGGGACCTCCCTGTATTTTTCGTCCAGGGAGCAACAAGGCCTTCATTTCCTGCCCTGAGCTGTCCGCAGGGCCGCTGTGGAGTAAATGCAAACCTTTGACATCTCCTGTGTCTGCTGTTTACCCGCAATAGTCGCACAGGGCAAGGGGTAGCTGTGCAACCCCCCCGCAAATGTACACTGCTATGCCAGTGTGTCCCCTCGCTGATGCAGAGATGGGCCTGCCTTTCTACCAAGGGGCTTAATTGTGGCAATGGATATGGACTGGAAACTGCTTCTAGGAAATAGCTGGAAAGCCTCAGCTTGAAGCAGGGCCCCAGGAAATTGTGAGCTCTTTTGCCCTGGGGTCAAAAATCAGCCTTTGGTACATTTTCAGCTGCTGGGTGGGTGGCGAGCAGAGGATCTGGACTCTGGCGTGTGCTGCTGCCTGACCCCGGGGGTGGGAGATCGCTGACCAAACAGGACTTTGTCTCCCACCCAGCGCTGGTTATTAGGGGCTCGAGATTTGTGGCTGGCTCCGGGACACGGGAGCCCTCGGCACGACCCGTCTGGAGGCAGGCTTTCCGCGGGGGTGTTTCCCATAGAGTGGCTTGCGTGGGCTGGGATACGGGAACCGATGGGGAAGTGGCAGCAGCTAACGGGAATGGATGGAAATGCATTGACACAGGGATGCTTTTTTTTTGTCTTTGCCAGGTTACAGCCAAGACTGCCTTCATATTTATCTTACCT
The DNA here is from genome assembly GCA_030014935.1 of Caiman crocodilus. Classification (NCBI taxonomy): domain Eukaryota; kingdom Metazoa; phylum Chordata; order Crocodylia; family Alligatoridae; genus Caiman; species Caiman crocodilus. The sequence goes on along the minus strand of JAGPOW010003642.1, from coordinate 5,602,299 downwards.
CAGTACAACATCAGCGTGCCCACAGCAGGTAAGAGGATCCCGCAGGCCGCCGCACCGGGCGTAATCTCCTCCGTCAGATCTCATCCGTCGGTGCCGCTGACCCTCACTGCTAGGCAACCAAGGCTGAATGGGGTAGTCTCACGTTCCAGAGACCGCCGGGGCCTGGGAGACTTTCAAAGAGCAAAGGAGCCATTTCCAAGAAAAAAAGATAAAAAAAAGTCTGTTGTTGCAGAGCAGCTCGGTTAATATGTTTAAAGGCTGCTGAGTCTCATGCTTCAGGGCAAAAGCTTATCCCCGGTTGGGATCAGGAAGGAATTTCCCCTCATGGTTCGAAGGATTTATAGTGCCTCTTGCTTCTCCCATTGCACTTGGCCAGACCACCTGCTGCACTGCACAGCATAACACCCCCCCACCCTAAGCCTCTTAACGTGCGAATGGGAATGAATTCCCTGATTACGTGCCTCGGATGCTTTGCTTCTCAGTCCTGAAGCCTCTCGTCTTAGCTGCTGTCTCGGTGCATTAGGCTGCATGGGCTAGTTTTTCCAGTAAGGCAAGCCCCAGCATTTTAATTGTCGATGGTGTAACTAATAATTGGGTGGGAGACAAGTAACAAACCCAGTGGTGCATGCTGCAGTTTCAGGCAAGCCACAGCAGGGCCCTGCGGAAAGGAATGCCATGCTGCCTCTCCGGGTTAGTACGTCGGTGGGACAAATCCCATTGCACTTGGCACTATACAAGCATAGACAAAATGCCAGTCCCAGTTCCAAAGAGCTTCCTTTTCCAGCGTCTTCTGGTCAGTGGTGATGGAGGAGACCTTTTAGGCTGTCTTGTCCATGTCTCGCCCAACAGGCTCTCTTGGAAGGGTCTTTTCCAGTGCTCTGTTCAGTCTGGTTTTCATTATCCGAAGCAACCATCCATCTGCCCTAGATGATGCACGCAGACTAATCCGCTTGCAAAGGAAAACCGGGTGGTTGCTTGGAGAAGAGGAGCAAGGAGTGTTAGGAAGGATGGACTAGCTATAATTAGGTGAAGTTAAGCTTTCCTCATCCTACAGAAGGCTAAGAGGGGACTAACTTGGGAACCCTTCAAGCTAGCAGTCAGAGGCAGAAGAAGAAGGATTTGGGAACTTAAAGCTGCATGTGTTCAGACTAGAAATATAGTGCACGTTTTTGACAGTGCAGGTGTTTAAACATCAGAGCAAGTTTAGCCCTGGCTCTGGGGGATTCTCCATCCCTAGCAACTTCTTGGATCCAGTTTTAGCTCCCTCTCTTACAAGGCGCGCTCCAGCTCACGTTGACCATTCATCATAAATAGAACAGAAAATGAGCAATAACTAGCAAGTATAAATACAGGTGCTGGGCATTTCTCTTTCGCTAATTAACACTTAGCTCCCAATATTAAGGAACCTGTAGCGCATTATTCACTCACCAGACATAATACAATTGAACACAACTTATTTTAACTCTTGGTTTCCCTTGCGAATTAGCAGTTGTTTTCTCCCTCCTGTCCATTAGAATGGTCTCAATCAAATACAATGTCGTTCTAATTGTTCCTCTTTTTAAATACTGTAACACGGTTTTGAACATGAACTGGGAATTCATGCAGGCCCTGTGTGCAACAGTACGTCAGGTTAGCTATATGGTCACAGCGGTGTCTGCTGGCCGTAGCCGGAGCCTGAAGTGATGCGTGAAGGTGCAGAGATCAGCCGCGAGCAGGAGGTTAGCACTGAGGAGGAGCAAGAAGCTTGCTGGGGCTGACGAACGAGGTGCGCAGCAGCTCGATGGGGTGAACTTTTGGGAGGAGAAATTTTGGAGCGTTGAGATATTCAATTTGATCGTGACCTTCATTGACTTTAAGCACAGAAGGGACTTATGGGATGATCTGGCCTGAGCTCTGGCACAGCCCAGACCAGAGGCTTGCACACAGCCTGGCCTGCAATGCTGTGAGCGATTCCTCCCTGCTACATATGCTCCTAGGAAGCTGTGGGCTAATCTCCCCAGGGAGCCAGCCGGAGAGCTGTCATACGGGACGTATAAAATTGGACCAGCTATTCACTCCAATAGGGAAAGGCCCAGCAGGGAGATGGAGCAGCAGCCAAGTCTTCCCCCTTGATCTATTGTACTCCAGAGCTCTCCCATGGAGAAGTTGTGCCACTAACTTGTTTTCTTTGCTTGGTTTCACATCCCCTTTTTGATGGGACCTCTCCAGCTTCTTACCGCTCGCTCTCCCTTGCAGGCTCCTTCTGCTTTCTCCAAGGGAAGGAGAGGCGATGGGTCACTCGGAGCCACCTGGAATGAAATGCCTTGAATCAAACGGACAGCCCCGTTTGCTACTCTTTGATCTAGGAGCATAGGGATAGCTCAGACCCAGAGACCATCCAGTCCTGTATCTTGGCTGTGAGAGCTCCACCGTTGACAGATGCAGCTTAATCCACCTCCTACACAGGCCTGGTTTTAGCCTCTGCAAGTCAGTCCGGCTTATTCCTGGAGCCAGCGTCCCTGCCGAGGTTTTGTTGTTCTTGTCATTGCTATTAATTAAAACTCTGGCTGGCCTGGTTTTCCACATCCGTGGTTCAGCCTTTCCAAGCGATTTGAGTGCTCAGCCTCGATCACTTCTGTGGCCATCAGATCATGTGCTTTATGGGATGATTATAATAATATGCCTCCATCTCATGCCCACAGTGCTTTTTGTCTGTCCCTCTCTGACCACTTTACATAGGAGGTTGGTGTCAGCATCCCCATTTTACCGCTGGGGCAACAGAGTTACAGGGAGACGAAGTGGTTTGCCCAGGAACTTGGGGCTTGGGCCATCAAACTTGGTCCTCTGTGCTCACAGGCTCCCATTCAAACAAGGATTCCCCAAAATAGCCACTTTATGCCCTCGCACACAACTACAGGGCACAGTATTGAACCACTAAGAGCATGCCACAGCATGCTGTGGGTCAGAGCAGGGTAGCCAAGGGAGGCAAAGGCCTTGCTCGCTTCCAGCACGTTACCACTGGGACTGGGAGTAGGACCAAAAAGCTCCGAGTCCCAGCTCAGTGCTCCATCCACCGCTTCTCCGTATGCCCGTTTCAGATCGGCCTCCTGTCCGCTGCTATGAATGCCCCCTCACTTTGTGTTACGAAGCTCAGAGAAAAAGAAGTCCTCCCTAAACCGTTCCCTTGCTTCCTCTGCCTTTTCATGACTCCTCTGATTCAGCTCCTCTCTAAGGGAACGGTCCCGCTCTTCCAAATCTCCTTGCCTAGGCTAGGCTTTCCCATGGTCCTCTCACGTCTCTTCTCTGAATGCGCCCTGGCTCTCCAATAACCACGGCAATAAATTTTGTGCGTCTGGGATTATTCCAGCCCCTTTTTCAATAGCGAGATTATCTAATTTTGTAAGGCCCCAAACACCTGGTCTGGCCTATTTAAAAAGGAGTCTTCTGTGACTCAAAAAAAAATGAGTTGGAAAGTAGCAAGAAGATTTTTTTTGGAAAGCACAGCAGCATCATGGTGACTTAAGAGCCAGATGTCTATGGATGTGTGAGCCCGGGAGATGCAGATGCACACCTAAAGGACTGATGAATGTGTCCAGCAAGGTTAGGCACCTAAATCACATGGCTCGCTATAGGTATTAGGTGCCTGCCTGGCTAATTAATATTGTCACAGTGCGTTCTGGTGCGATGCAGCCTGCTTGTCTGTCAGTTGTCCAACCCTCGAATTGCAAGCTGTTTGGTGCGTGAAACCAAATTTATTCTGTTTGTACAGTGCTGTCCTGGCTGGTGGCCTGAGCTCCTAGGCACTATGGTAACACAAATATTATTATATTATTGCTATTATCTCTGTTAATCCCCATAGTTGTTTACAATGTCTCGGGGTGCCTAAATGCCTGTATAAATCTAGCTATATTTTTTGTTTTTTGGGTTTTTTTTTTTAATTAAAGATGAACCAGCGTGCTGGCAATCGACCCATCCTCTTACCCGAGCATAATACAGGGCCTGCAGCAGGCTCGAGGCAGCCGAGCGTGCAGGTTTTGATGCCTCTGTCCTGAAAAAAAGTACAAATCGTAGAAAAGCAGGTCTGGAAGAGCCCTCAGGAGGTCATCAAGTGATGCCCCATGGGCTGGATGGGCAGCATCAGGTCTGGCTATGGGCCGGATCCAGCCAATGGGCCGTTATCTGACTGCAACATTGGGAAATTTGGCAGTGGGGAGGAGGGGTGGTCCTGTTAACTGGCCCCACTCCCTTGCTGCCAAAGTTTCTGTCCCACGGAGAGTCCCGCAGGCTGGATCCCACCTTTCCATGGGCTGGATTTGGCCCACGAGCCAGGGATTGAGCACCCTTGGTCTAGTCCAATCCCCTGCTCAAGTCAGGATCATCCCCGACAAAACCATCCCAGCCAAAAGTGTCTGGCCTGCCGTTTAAAACCTCCAAAGCATGGAGATTGCACAGTCTCGCTTGACCACCCTCGTAGTCAGAAAGGTCTTCCTAATCTCCAACCTGTTTTCTCTGCTGCAAGTTAAAACGTGCTCCTTACCCCGTCCCTTGCAGCCACAGAGAATAGACCGCCTCAAACTGCTGCCGGATGAGCACCCTTCTGGGTTTTGAACACTCCCTTCGGTTGCGGCTTCCCTAGACTAAATCATCTCCGTTCGTCCAGCCTTTGCTCATAAATCACACTTCTGATCATTTTGCCACGCTCTGCTGAACTCTCGCTAATTTGTCCGTGCCTGTCTTGAAGTGCAGTACCCAAAACTGGACCTAGTCCTCCAGGTGAAGCCTCACGAACAGATTTGCTCCGTGTGCTTCGAATTGTACCTGCTGTTCTGGCCGCACAGGACAAGTCATTCCCGTGCTTTATTGCTATGGGGGCGTGCTGTCCTGACCCAGCTGTGGGAGGGTTGCCCACCTTCCCTTTCCCTTTGCTTGTTCATCCACAGAACCCCTACGGAGGGGTAGCCAGCTTGTGTTTCCAGTTACACCAGGGTGTAAATCTGCAAGAACACCATCAATCCAGGCTGGATGTGGCCGATAGGCTTTTGTGGGTTGGAGTCCGTGAGAGATGGCAAAGGTGGATTCTTGCTAGATCATCTGAGCCCCTGATTCAACAAAGTCCCTCAAGAGTGTGAAGGGATCCTGGGGTCTGTCTGTGGGACACAAGGCAGCATTGTCCAGAGACACCCTGCATTCGCGCCGACCTAGAAACAGGGTAGTTGTGTTAACACACCACTGTTTGCAGGTGAATAAGCTCATTCAGGTTGACTCGGCACAGCACCCATCTGTCCTAGGAGAAATGTGTCCCCATGATGGCAGTGGAGCTCTCCCTGGGTGCTAGGATCGTTTTTGAACTTGGCTTTTATAGACTCAGAAAATGAGGGTTGAAGGGACTTCAGGAGGTCACATCTAGTCCAACTCCTGCTCAAAGCAGGACCAGCTCTACCTATATCGTCCCAGTCAAGGCTGTCTACCTGGGTCTTCAAAACCTCCAAGGATGGAGAGTCACCATCTTTTTAGGTAACTTGTTCCGGTGCTTCACCACCATCCCAGTGAGAGAGTTTTTCCTAATATCCAACTTCATCTTCCTTTGCTGCAGCTTGAGCCCATTGCTCCTTGTCCTGTCATTTGCCCCCACTGAGACCAGTCCGGCTCCATCCTCTCTGCAGCCCCCCTGTAGCAAGGTGGAGGCTGCTATCAAATCCCCCCTCAGTCTTCTCCTCTGCAGGCTAAATAAGCCCAGTTCCCGCAGCCTCTCCTCATGTCCTGTCCCCCAGCCCCTAAACCATTTTCATTGCCCTCCACTGGACTCTTTCCAACTTGTCCCCATCCTTTCTGGAGTGAGGGGCCAAAACTGGATCCAGTACTCCAGAGGTGGCCTCCCCAGTGCAGAATAGAGGGGAATAATTACTTTCCCTGATGTACTGGTAACACTCCTACTAACGCAGCCCACTATGCCATTAGTCTTGACTGCCGTCCAGTTTATTGTCCGTTGTATGTTGGCACAGGGGTTGTTTCTGCTGGAGCTCTGCTTGTGCGGCAGCATCTACACCGCGGGGGTCTTGGCCTCCACAGCTGTTTCGGCTAATCTCTCCACGCTCCTCCCAGCACAGCTGGACGCCAGCCAGACTTTGGAGTATGGATCCCATCTGAGCAGGGATCTCTTCCTTCTGAACTTCAGGTCTCCCCATCAGATGCTGCAAAACAAACCTTACCTCTAAATGCGCTAGGCTGGATGTGAGCATCAAACTGGCACCGCATTTTCCTGAATCCTACATCCCTCCTCTCCAGTTACCCTTGCTGCCACCCTGGTCCTCCTCGCTGTGCTCTTTCTGCCCTTCGTTTCTAGGAGTATTTGGCAGCGAAGTCCATCCCCTCAGCTGCTGGATTTGTTCCCCAGGTGAATTGGGTGTTGCTGGAAGGGGCAGGACTGCCAGCTGGCAGGATTGGGATCCTGGTATTTAAGGATGGAAGCAGCAGGATGAGTTACCTTCCCTGTATTTCCCTTTTGCTCCAGGTTCCTGACTACCCTTTTTGTGTGGGAAGAGTGAAGTTCAGTGTCTTGCATCCATTTAACCCCTGCAGTCTTCATGTCTGTGAAAACCGTGCTGTGAAAACCACGAAACGTTGGGGAATCTCTGCATCCTTGGGCATAATAAATGTCTTCACAGGCTTGTTTTTTAGGGTAGCTTTGAAGCCAAAACTGTGGGAAGCCATGAGATGGTGCCCAGAGTTAATGGAGGATGGAGAAGGGAGCGGAGCAGGTAGCCCCAGAGAGTGGGCCATGAACGTTGCCCCTGGAAGGGGCAGTACGAGACCTGGATGGGGAGGGGTTAGCATTGGGACACAATCGCTTTCCTCATTTTATCTGACAAGTCCCTTTAATACAAAACGATCATACTAGTCCCTCGTAATCGAGGGTTTACCTCACTGCCAAAATCCTGCCCCCTCCACTGGGCAACAAGTCTGTAGATGCTCAATAAGTGAGCGGATGCTCACTTTACTGGGCTTTGGGTTACTTGTGTGGAGCGACTGTGGGCTCTTGGCTTGTCCGTCTGCTCCCTGCCTTGTCTCAGATATAAGGAGCTGGGGGCAGCTTGAAGTCACAAGGGTCTCTAATGTTTTTGGGCCCAGCGGCCCCCTCAAACACACTTTGACCCATACAGGCTGCCCCCTCAACCAGAAGCAGAGCATCCATGTCCACACAGGGTATCCATGTCTCCACAGGTGTCACAGCAAGAGGTGACACCATCACTCATCGGTGTGAAGGGTTGTACAACCACGGCTACCCTGCTTCTCATTTATGACGTGTCCCACGGGGAGAAGCGTGGCACGCTGGCGGGCACTTGCCTGCTGCGCAAACTTTACTGTATAGACGCGCCCTCGGCATCCAGAAAGGCAACTCCGGGCCCTCGATCTGGTTCTGCGGTTGCTAGAGGGGTCAGACGGGGAGAGCCTACCTTGAAACCCAGCTGCTAAATAGTGGATTGCTTTAGTCATGGCAACCTGTTGGTAGACAAACCCCTGGCTGTCGAGATTGAACGTCTGTGTGAGGTCCCAGAAGAGGTGGAAGGGGTATTGAAGAACCATGCTTCTGTTGGGCAAACGCCTTAGCCCTGCACCTGCCCTGTCCTTGCAGCTCCATTTGTGGATGTGTTGGGGAGCTGCAGTGCTAACACCGCTCTCTCTTTCTCTCTCTCCGCAGATGGCGAGCTCGTTCACTATTGCTATGGGCTGAAGGACTTGGTCACCATCCTCTTTTACATCTTCATAGCAATCATTCTGCATGCCGTAGTGCAGGACTATGCCCTGGATGTGAGTCATTTGTTCCAGCACCTCTTGGGTGGCCCTTCCAGAGCTATATTGTGGGTGGCCTGAGTGCCTTTAGGGCTGGCATGGCAGATGATGAGCTCATGGATGGCAGGAGAAGGGCGAGTTGCTGGCTTATGGGTTTTTTTTTTTGTTTTTCCTCTAGAAAATCAGCCGGCGTTTCCATCTTTCCAAGGTCAAACACAGCAAGTTCAATGAATCAGGACAGCTAGTTGCGTTCCATCTCACCTCCATGATCTGGTGCTTATATGTCATAGTGACGGTAAGTTGTGGCGATGGGTCCCGTGGAGGCTTGGTGCAGTCCCTTTCGGGTTTCCCCTTGTACTAGTGAAGTGTAATTCCCTTGCTGTAGATTGAGCAGGCAATAGTAGGTGTCCTTTATGATTTGCACAAATGCACACGCACAAGTTTAGGGCTGGAAGGGACCTCATGGGATCATCGGGTCCAGCCCCCCTGCTCTGGGCAGGAAGCACTGCTGGGGCCAAGTAACCCCAGCAAGGTGTACGTTCAGTCCCTTGCTGCAGCACCCTCTTTGCCGATGTGTTCTGGGCAGACTGGCTTGATGCCCGTTGCATTTGTACTCTTGGACTCGGTTGAATTACTCCACGGCTGCCCTCTCTAGGGTCCCGGGGCTTCTTAAGGGGAGTAGGTCAAAGGGCGGTGAAGCAACATGCCCACTGAGGTCCCAGGTTCTCCATGGTGAGTTCTGCATCAGGGTGAGGGGACCGCGTAGCAGATGGAAAGGTCTATCTCCATTCTGCTGTTAACTAAAGACAGAGGTTCCAGGGAGCTAAATTAGAGCACAAACCACACAACCGCTCCGGCTGCCTCCAGGGCACCTAGCTGTAGAAGTGACCTGAAGCAGAGCTGTTTCATCTCTGTACTCATCTCTGCGTTGCAAGAGGTGTCCTGTGCGGCTCTAGTGATTCAGGCAGCTGGTGGGGTGAGGGGTGGTTTGGGGACAAAAGATGAGCTGGTTAAGCGGACGCTAAATGAGCAGCTGCAGAACGGCAACCCTGATGCCTGTCCTGCTGCTCCAGTCAGCCCCGTGCTGCGGTGAGCGGGGCAGCTTGCTCCTCGGTGATTGCTCGGGCTGCCGGCAGGCTCAGACCCATGTCGCTGCTGCAGTGAATGCTCTGTGCAAGGTTTTCCAGTGTGCAGCCTGTAACCCTGGGGTGAAAACCTGGCCTTGCCGAAGGTAGGGAAGATCGTGCTACTGACATCAGGGAATCAAAGCCCCATCTGTGTTGCGGTGTAGTAACAGCTTAGATCCTGGATGGATTCCCAAGCAGAGCCCCCTTGAAAGACATAAGACCCCAGGCCCTTCTTCCTCTCCTTTGGCACCCTGCTCCCTTCCCACAAAGCCTGTCAGCCTGGCTTTCTGCCCTGTGAGGCCCCTCTATTCACAGCAAAAAGGCTGGAAAGTCTCACGCAGCCAAGCTGTCTGACAGGCTGTGCAGTGACTCAAGCACTTGATAATCAACACAGCTGCTTCAGATGCCTGCTACTGGTGCTTCACAGAGTCGCTGGGGGGCGGGGGGCTTAGCCTCCTACATTTCAGCAAGAGCCCATCTCTCAACCCAGGACACCACAGCCCCTGGAAGGAGCAGAGAAGGAAATAAACTCTCCCAAACCTGGCGAACTTTGCATTCCTAGCACCACGGTGCCCAATTACTATTCTGCTCATGCCCCCATTGGGGACGGCAGGGAGCGGGGCCGCTCGGTAGAAAAACCTTGTGATGCCAAAAGACCCTAACACGTGGCAGTGGGGAACTGTGGCTTTGATCTTGAAGGTCGGAGGGAGCGAGGTGGGGCTGCGGTTTGGGAAAATCAGGCACCGTGGAAGTTATTGTGAGCATTAGCTCACGTGCTCCTGGCTTGTCCCCACCCAAAACCAAATGACACCTGTATCATTGCCGCGGTTGCACTGTGCCTGTGTATGAGTGGAGGGTCTCCCTTGCAAAATGAGGGTGGATGCATGAGAACGGACCTCTGGGACTGCAGTTTAAAGCTGGGCATGAATGCATCTTTCATTCAGCAAGTTTTGGACAGAAGTGTGTCATCGGTGTTGACACACTTACAGAGACCACTTAGCCGGCTGTATCCCCACACCTCATAAGGCCCGAAAATGTACCGGGCTGGCATGGAAGTGACCTCTCCCCAGCCAGCTCCTTCCAGGCTTAAAAGAAAATGGCATGTTGCTAAAATAACACCCCCCAATCTATTATTACCCTGTTGTGCTAGGTGCTGTACAAACATGGAACAACATGGCAGGCCCTTCCTTCCCCAGGGAGCTTGCAGTACCTCCCCCTCTCCCTCACCCCCCATCACCATAGCCCCCACATCTTTTGGGGGGTGGCTGACAGTCTGCTCTTGCCTGCTTGCCTTCTGCCTCTGCTCCCACCTCCTCCTCCTGTGCTGCCAGCTCTCTAGCAGCTGGCATTGACTTACAGGGCACTTAGATTAGGGCCCTGGTGCCCGCTCCCTTTCACTGCTGCAAGTAACCCCTTGAAGACTGCATACCGTGGGCAGCAGGTCTGCTCTTTCCAGCCAAGGTAGTTGGGTGTTGAAATTCTGGCCCGTCCTCTGGCCTTCCCTCTGTGGGTTGCACACACCCCCTGGGAGCAAGTGTGCAACCTCACTTGTTGGCGATTCTTGCCCCAGCCCCCTGCCATTCATTTCCTCTCATCGGGGCTGCAGGCATCCCCAGGCCTGCTGCCATGCCAGGGTGCTCTGCAGAGGGGCAGGGGGATGCTAGAAGCCAGAAAGCGGCTTTGGGCCATTCTGGTCCCGTGCGCTGTCCCACAGCCAGTCCCCTCTTGGGTGTAAGCACCACGTCTCCTGCAGTATGGCAGAGAAGATGCTCTTCCATGAGGATAAAGCATGGACCTGAGCTCCAGCTTCCCCCAGTTTGGTTTTTACCAAAGAAGGCGAGAGGGAAGCATGTATGCTAAATCAGGGGTGCTCCACACCCAGCCTGTGGGCCAAATCTGGCCCCTGAGGATGTCATCTAGCCTGCAGGGCTCCCCAGGGATCTGGTGGCGGGGTGTGTGTACTAGATCAGGCATGCAGGGCAGCGTGGGACCTGATCCTGGTGCACAGGGGATCAGGTGGGGGCAGTATGAAGCCCCCGGAGTCTGGTTTGGCCGGGCAAGGGTGGCGCAGAGCCCGAACTGGCCCTTGGACTGGCTCCGCACTGTTCCTCTAGCACGCCGGGCCCAAACCATGAGCACCACCAAGCTTAACCTGCATGCTAGTTACATCAGTGATGCTCAACCAGAGGGCGATGGTTGAGGTGTGGGGAGATATGCAGGTAAACCCAGGCTCACGCTGGTCCCTGCTTGGCTGATTGCCTGTCCCTGCTGCCAGGCTCCTCTGCAAGGAATTAAGCATTGTAATGTATCAGTTAGTTCTGGACATTGGGTACCACTCACGTCACAGAAGTTATGGACGGGGAGTTCGAGCCCAGAAAGGTTGAGGACTCCTGGACAACATCTTTTGTGCAGAGATATTGCACACCACAGTGCCCTGTGGCCTCCTTGATGCCCAGGTCTCCTGCCTGCAGCTTTTTTGCATCCAGCGGGCACTGCCTTACCAACCAGGCTTTGAATGCATTGGTCCCCCGAGACATGTATGAACACGTATGGCTTTACCCCATCACTTTCTCCCGTTGGGGACAGCGTAAGCAGTGACCAGCCCACCTTCACCAAGCGCATTGCTGCTTAGGGTGGAACAAAAAACCATTACAGAGAAAGCACGCATAATAACAGGCTGTCCCCGCTCACACTGGCTTTCCAGGCATCTGCCATCAGCTGCACGGCATCCTGCTAGGTACAGGCCCAAGTCCATCAGTTCCTTGTCCCGCTTCGTGCCTCTGACCTCAGGTCAGGCTGCCTTTTTAAGCCCTTCACCCCTTTGTTTTCATGGCCTTTTGATCCAGAACCAACGAGCACGAGCAGTTTTCCCCCAGGAGAGTAAGGCTTTCAAACTTGGTTGTATGCGAGGGATCCGCATCAATTGCTTCCCAGTGTTTCCAGGAATGGAGAAAGCCATATAAAACTTGCAGTATTGATACCGCCAGTCTTTCTCAATGCTAAACATGCCTGCAGCATCAAAACCAGCTCGCTCCCGTAATCTTCAAAGCTTCCATGGTTTCACCTCTATCGTGCTAGACTGCTCTCAGCCGTGGTGGGTGACAGGACGAGGAACAATGGTCTGTTGCAGCAAGGGAAGGTTAGGTTAGAGATGATAGGAACAACTTTCTCACTAGGAGGGTCATAAAGCATGGGAATAGGTCACCCAGAGAGGCGGTGGAGTCTCCCTCCTTGGAGGTTTTGAAGACAAAGCCTTGGCTGGGATGATCTAGTTGGGGCTGTTCTTGCTTTGGACTAGGTGACCTCCAGAGGTCCCTTCCAAACCTCATTTTCTATGATTTTTTTTTTCTATGCTGCAAGAAAAGGTTTGAGATTGCAAAGCAGTGCATGATGATGAGGGAGAAGAAAACAAGTTCAGGTTTCTCTTACAGCCATTGTCACCTGGGTTGTCTAGCACGTAGAAGCCCCAGTGGTAGGTCAGATGCAGGCCTCGGTACAGACATCGAGGACCACATCCCTTCTCCGAGGCAAGAGGTAGATATGGGCAGATGCATAGCATAGGGAAACGAGATGCAGCCAAGACTCGGTTCCTGTAGAAACCCACTGCCTTGCAGCCAGCTATAATAGCAGAAGCACATGTCTTTCTCCTTGCTGCAGCTGGGACTTGCTGACTGGGTAAGCCCTGTATGACTTGGCAACATCCAAATGTGGTTTCACCAGATCAAAACACAGATCAGGCGGGACTGACTCCGTTCTCCGGTTTCTCCTCCTTCCACTGAGCTGTTCAGCGTGGTTGCGGGGGAGCAGCCAAGTTTTGCGACAGTACAGCTGTCTGCTTTCTGCTCCCTTGTTCAGGAAACACCCAGAGAGGTTTTTTTTCAGTCTTGGTTCCCCCTTAGGCACAGAGCAGACCCAGAGGAGATCAGCCCCCAAGGGGAAGGCCAAGGAGCCCAGCAGACCCCCTCTGCTACCTGTCTCTCGCACTCTTGCACTGGTGGCATGGGGATTACAGCACCTCCTCGAAAGAAGCTGGCATCCAGGCTTCTCTTAGGGGTGGCCTTTTTAATGGCGTGACATTAGCAGGCCCCACTCGGGCCGGCGTTGTGCTGATAGGTAACCGCACGCGGGTTGTTCCTTTTACTTAATAGACTTTCTCTTCTCTTGCAGGAAGGATACTTCTCAAACCCAAGGAGCCTGTGGGAAAACTACCCTCATGTTTATCTTCCGTAAGCACGCTCACAATGGGCTCAGTGCTGCAGCTGACCACTTCCTTCCTCTTTACATTCTTCTGGGACAGGGGCAGGGGGATGTGTGTCAGCAGCAGATACGTAGCACTCGGTGCCGTATGCCGTATGTCTTCCAAGTCCCTCGTAGTGAATTCATGCCCCCCCTTCCCACCCGAGCATATTGCATGCAAAGGAAATCTGTCATCTTGCTAGGATTCAAGGGGTGACAGACTGTTGTATTATTGGGTGCTGCAGAAGAAGTCTGGCACTGGCAACGTTTCAGTCTCTGCACTTTTTTTTTTTCCCCTATACCGATTTCCTCACTCTTTGCCACACATAAAACAGGGTCACAGTCCTTCCTTCATCTCCGCTTTCTTTGTACGGCTGGATCGGTTTGGGTTGGTGATGTACCGGGAGGCTCCCGGGAGAGCATGAGTATGCAGAGCTTCAGTCTGTGCATGGTTGCTTGAGCCAGGAGCGTAACCAGTGTCTGAAAAACTAGGAGCCAGGACTTTATGGGCACATGTGAAGAGGTAGAGAAGGTGCGACTGTCTTGAAGGCCTGGGGCAGAGCTGAGCGCAGAACGTGGGGGTTTCTTGCCTACTCTAGCAAGGCCTCGGGATTGAATGCGTGCTTCTGCTTGTTGCGGTGCCAAGCTGCTGGGTAAAACCCTCTGGCCTAGGCCCTACAGGAAGTCAGGCTAGGTAGTTATCTGGGCTCCTCCAACACTACATCAGTCCAGGCCAGGAAACCAGGATCCCACAGGTGAAATAACCTTTATATCCATCCCTGGCGCAGACCCCAACGGCTCCAGGTGAGATGGAGGCAAGGGGAAGGGAAGGCTGTTGAATGCCACATGCAGAGCTGACACGTCAAGTTTATAAGGAGGTCGTGCATAGTTGGCCGTCCTCCTGGCAGATGCATCATGCTATATTTTGGATCCTGGCAGACGCTCCTCCCCTCTTCTTCCTGTGGTAGTTAGGAGGTCTCAGCAGCCCCAGGACCTCCTTACCCGAGGCCCCAGGCCAGGCTCTCTTTTTTTCCAACCTCAAACAGGAGAATGAGCCTAGCCTGGGCTGTAGGTGATGTGCACCCCTCTGAGCACCTCCTTCCTGTTGAGACTCGCTCTTTCCAGGGATAGCCAGTCTCTGTCCCGCTGGGGTAGCTGATTGAGAATGCAGCTGGCCAGGAACCACAGTTGCCTTTCGTTCCCGAAAGGCTGGAGGCAGGTGGGGAGCACCGTCTCATCGCTCTCTCACGTTGTTGGCATTGCAGGTTCCAGGTGAAGTTCTTCTACCTTTGCCAGCTGTCCTACTGGCTGCACGCGCTGCCCGAGCTGTACTTCCAGAAGGTGCGGAAGGTGAGTGCTGGGCACGCTCCTCGGGCAGAAGAGCCACCAGACAGGTGGGTGTGCTTGCAGCGGCTTGAAAAAGCCAGCAGCCTTCGAGTCCGGGACATGTGGAACCTGGAGACAGGTGCTGAAAGGGCCAGAGCGGGCTGCTCTTCCTCCTGTGCCAGACCAAGAGCAAGCTTAGGAGATGCTTCTCAGCTGTTGCAGGCACACTGTCTTTGGTGGCTTTTCAGCTGGGGCGGGTTGAATTTTTTTACCATTGTGCCATGACTATGCACTGCATGGGTGTTGGAGGAGCAGGGGACCTGGCTCGGGGTGTCATTTGTCATGTGGGATGACCTCATTTGGTTTTGCTTCCCCCTCCAGGAGGAGATTCCCCGCCAGCTGCAGTATATCTGCCTCTACCTGGTGCACATCGCTGGAGCGTACCTCCTCAAGTGAGTGCTGCCGTGTCCGGTCTCCCCACGGTGCTTGCTCAGGCCTCTGCAGCTGCAACATTGGGGTCCTGGCCCTGGCCCTAGCCCTGGCCCTGGAGGTGGGAGCTCAGCCTTTGCTGGAGGCTGGGGTCTTAGCTTGGACACCTGGAAATTTAGAGCTGGCCACCGTGTTTAGAATTGAATAAAGAGGGTTATTAAGAAGCCAAATGGCTTTTGAAACTCCCAGCTGCGGGATATGTCGGAGGCAAGGTGATGGTTACAGTTTTTGGGAACAAAGAGGCTCTTTTAGGTACATCAGCCAGGACGGATGATGCCTCGTGCTTTCAGAGCATCAAATGGTGTTGGCTATGAGGCACGGCCCCCCTCCGTGTGCCAGGAGAAGCTTTCTCCCATGGCACGGTGCTTCACAGCTAAACACATGTGAAGGGTTAGTATCTCTCCCCACATCGCATGTAGGGTATGCGGTGGGCAGCACAGACCAGGGGCTGGGACTTGGGGGGGCCCTGCTGAGTCACTGCACTTCTCTGTGCCTCAGTTTCCTGCATGGATTGTCTGTTCAGACTGCAGCCTCTTTGGGGCAGGGCGTCTCTCCTGCTGCGTCTGCGCAGCCCCTGGTCCAAAGGAGTTTGGAGTTTGGTTGCAGCCTGTAGGCACGAGGGTGGTACCCACGTGGAGCCAGGGTAATGAGGGGGATGGAGCATGATGGGTTGCAGCACGGCCGTGCCTGTTTCTTTTCTCTCTAGCCTCACCCGGCTGGGGCTGATCCTCTTGCTGCTGCAGTACGTGGCCGAATTCCTCTTCCACATGGCCCGCCTTGTCTACTTCACGGACGAGAACAACGAGAAGCTGTAAGTGCAAGGAGCTGAGAGTAGACTTGCTTCCTCCCTTGCCCCCAGCACTAGAGCCTGAGCCAGCTGTTGACCTACCATGAGACATGGGCTCAGTCACGGTCTCCCTCCCCGTCCATCCTTTGCCCCCCCCCAGACTCCTGCTCCCTCTTGGCCTGTTTTTCTGTTTAGGTTGATCATGCCATTTGTCACCAGATGGCTTCACAGTACCTCATGCACCGGGACCCTGTCTGGGTGATGATCTCTGTTGCCATCCCAGCAGAAATAACCCGAGAGCTCCCTGCTTGCATGGGGGTTGTAGTATGATGGGCATCAGAGAATCAGACCCTAGATCGCTCCAGGCTTGGACTAACAATCCTGAGTGCTGGTGGCCATGGTCTTGGGGTGACTCTGCTGCCTTGACTTCACGCAGGTTTAATGCCTGGGCTGTTGTGTTTGTGGTCACCCGGCTCTTCACCCTCACCCTCTCCGTGCTGGTCATAGCCTTCGGGCTGGCGCGGGAGGACAACCAGACGTTTGAGCCCGAGAAAGGAAACTTCAACACTCTGCTGCTCAGGTAGGTCTTTGCCAAGGGCTTTCGCCATCGACTTTGTGGCCTGTAGCTTGGGGGATGCTTGGCGTTGTGGGCACACGTTCGTGTTGTTGGGAAGGGAAGGAGGTGGAAGACAGCTGTAGCGACTGCCCTGTGTGGCTGCCGGGGCAGTTTTGCTTTTCCTCTGCGGAGTTTCAGTTCCCCTGTGCAGGGATCTGAAACTCCAGATTTCTTCTGCTTGGGCTGCCCTCTGTAACAAGGACCGGGGATAGTCCTGAGTGCATGAGTGTGCTGAGTTTTAGGCTGGCTTGGGCCTCAGCTAAACAGTAGTGGGGGAAAACCTGCGAGCAAACGCACCCCTCGCCTGGCAAGTCAAGTCAGCAGATATGAAAGGGCATGGCAAATCCCTCTTCTAGGGAGAGACCACTTAGAAGAGGCATGGCCTCTTTTCTAGCCATCGCGGCACTTGGAGGGATGCAGTCAGTTGAGGAAATGCCTCCCTGCCTGTTGACACAGATAGTGGGGGAGGAGGAGCGGTTCCCCAGTGTGTAAATCAGGACCGTGCACCTTGTGAAAGGATGCGCTGTCAGATGTTGTGGGCTTGATGAGGTTCTCTGTCCTGTCTCTAACAGGAGGCTGCTGTCGGTGATCGTAAGTGTTCTGGCAGGCCGTAAAATCTAGGATTGATTCACTCGAATGACTTATTGTAGACCGGAGAGAGAGGACAGAGTAAAAAGCTCCTCCTTTTAGCTTTTCGGTGTTCGTTAGCACGCTGTTGTGTGGTTCCAGCAGTCGCTCTCTCCCCTGGGATCTGTGCAGGGGTCTTACTTGGTGGGGAGGGACCAAGATGTTTGTGATAATTTGGGAGCCTGAGCTGCCAACGAGGCTCACGTTCACGCTGGTCGGTGCCTGACTCTCCCTCTCCATAAAGAATTGGTTTGGGGAGTCCCACAAGCACTTGTGCCCAGTTCTCTGTTGCCCTTGGGGGCATAAAAGGCCACTTAATAGCTTGGGGACCGACTTGGCGAGGTTCGGGGCGACCCTGGGGCCCTCCAGCTTTCCGGAGGCTCTGCTCTGGTGCTCGCCTCCCTGCTGCTTTCTCAGCTGTCTCCTCCGCTCCCTTCAGGATGGGCGTGCTGCTCGTGGTCTGCCTTTTCCAGACCTGGATGATGTGGCGCTTCATCCACTTCCAGCTGCGGCGTTGGCGGGAGTACTGGAACGAGCAGAGCGCCAGGAAGCGGGCCGCAGCTTCTGCCGCCATCGCCAAACAGCAGTCCAAGCCCCTCAAGAGGGAGTCAGGTGAGCGCGAGGTCGGGGCTGCCGACAGTGGGGCAAGGGGGGTGGGATGGGGATGCCCCAGCTGAAGTCAGGCCAGCCCCATGGGCTACGACCCGAGAGGAGTCGGGTCTGCATTCCCTTGCAGCCCCTATGCTGCAAAGCTGGACCAAGTTGCTACCGTCCTCGTCCTGTTCAGTGCGGGAAGACCAGCGGAGGCAGGGTGTGGGCCCAGCGCAGAGAGAACTGAAATAGTCCTGGGTCTCTACACCCCTCTCTGGGCTTGTCCCTCCAGGATGGACAGTCCCGGTCCCCTTCATGTTGAGTGACCCGCTGCACTCCCCCTCCCCTGCCCCCAGGTTATCATGAAAACGGGGTGGTGAAAGCCGAGAACGGGACTTCGCCGCGCACCAAGAAGCTCAAGTCTCCGTAGAGCCAAAGGCCGGTCTGCAGGGCCGGAGGGTGAGAGACCAGGACTAAGCACCAGCCCTCTGCTCCCCAGCCCTGCAGGTGCCATCTTGGATGGCTTGGAAACACGTTGTCTTCACAAGCTTGCGCTCGCGCGTGCTCTCTCTCTCTCTCTCCTCTTCCACGCTCTTTTTCTCTCTCTTTCTCTCAGACCATTGCAATAAAACCAAACCCCCGCCCCCCCCACCACTCTCTCCTCCCTACCTAGGAGCCCAACATGAAGCTCCAGCCTTCATCTTCCTCTCAATCCTATTATAAACCATCGTGCAATCCCCCCACCCCTCCGCTTTCCATTCATTACTGGGTTGTTGTTTTTTTGAATGAACATGCACCACAAGGTAGTACCAGATCTATGATCCCTTTTCCACAGCAGGTTCCTCCCTGCTCCCTTCCCCCCAGCAACCCTATTTTCCCCTGGATCCCTGGTTTGGAGGGACGGTAGCTGTGGCTCCAGGGGCTGGCTTGCTGCAAGCATAGTCCGAGTGACTGCTACCGTTGGGCATGGGGGGAGACTACAGCCAGATCTTGGGTGTTCATGGCATCTTCTGGAGCTCTTGGTGAGCCTGTCCTGCCTCGAGCAGGCTCCACAGGATCCAGAAGGCATCCCAGGTCTAGACCAAGCATCTCCCCGGAGGAGGCTGCAATGTGCCCTTAGCTGCGTTTAGCAGCCCCTCCAGCCTTGGCTTTGGGTCGTGTCCTGGAGAGCTGGGCAGGTGACCGAGTGGGGAACAGCTCCTGCCTGTTCTCCCCACCAAAGCACCTCGACCAGCATCTGCTCATCTCGCCCGCTTCTGCAGCTGGAAGGGAATAACCAGCACCAGCCCCTCTGGACTTGCTGGTGCTAATGGCTGAGCCCAGTCCTGACTTGTCCTTCTCCCTCCGCAGTGGCACGGTGACCAGGCTTCGCCTCTGCCCCTTGACTCTCAGTGCCTTATGGCAGGGATGGCTGCACCCAGGGAAGCAGCTCAGGCCAAATTTGGGTTCAGGTGGCATCTGCCCGAGCCCCCTCCACTACCAGCAAGATAACCCCGTTTCTGCAGCCTTCGGGATGCGCCACATGGTGTCGGGGCGTCACGGTCCTAAGCTTTTGTGCCGTGTCTGGGAGAACGCTGTCCCGATGGGGTTAACACGACCGTACCCTTCCGCCCTTGGGCATCCGAGTGCCTCTGCCATCCCAGCCTGGCCCTGCCCTTCTCTGCCCCCTTTCCTCTTCCAAGGATACCGGGCTTGTATCCACCAAGGTGCTATATCACAACCAGGTTTCCATCCCATTCCCGAATCCCAGCCCCATCGTTCCCTTTGAGCCATGAATGGGATGGGAATCGGCGTAGACTTGCCCGCGGGCGAGGGAGGGCTCCCACCTTACCCGCGCCATACGGTAGCCTTCCTGCCGCCCCGGCGGGTTGGATGGAAATCCCCTCAAATCTACCTCAGAGGCCATTTGTTTCCGAAGACCACTTTCCCTCATCGGCCCCTCTTTGTGTTGGAAGGCGATGGCGGCAGGCAGGCCTGTTCTGACACCCGGGACCCCCCTCCGGCACTATCCCCGGCTTCACCCCTGCCCTCCTCTTGCCAGGCCCATCCCAACCCGCTAGGCAGCAGGTCTCTTGCAGTGCCACGTGTGGCTCAAGCCTTTGCCCGGTTGCTCTGCTGCGTCCTCCCTCTGCAGGAGTTCCCTGTTGCCCCTGTGTGCAGCGAAGCAATTCGGAGTTTCCATTCCCATTGCACTGCGGCAGGTGCTTCCTTTTTGGCAAAGCTGGTTCCACGTTGCATGTCGTCACAACCTTGTTCGGTAGCATTTCCTCTTGGCTGAGCGTGGCAGGGGTGCTGCTGCTCCCGGAGCGGCAGGGGAGAGGCAGAGGGTGGGTTGGGGCACAGGTGCGGACTTGCTTCCCAAGCAATTCAGGTAGCAATCGGGGCTTACCCTTCCTTCCTAAGGGGCAAGTGACCTGGTGGGAATATATGACGCAAGATGCTCCTGGCTCGTCCCTCTTTGCTTGTCTCTGCCAGTCTCCCTGTGGGGTTTGGCGCTTGCCCACGCTCTCCTCCGTGCTTTTTTCGGGGTGGTGAGAGGAGCCAACTGCAGCTCGCACGGGTTTTGTTTCAGGCTTTCTCAGCCTTGCTTCTTCCTCCTGCTGATGGCCACATCCAGAGCTGGGGAGAAAGGGTCTGGGCACCTGATGCAGCTGCTCAGGTTAAATCCCTTCCCCTTGCCTCCAGTAACCTTTGAGCTTCGAGTGAGCAATGCCAGCTGCAGACTCCCAGAGGTCTCCCACCCGGTCCCGTAGGTTGCGTCTTGTGACGGCCCTGAGCCCTTGCTGGGTGCATGGTGTGCTTCCTCCTAATTCATCGTGTGGGTGGAGGGAGCTCTGGTAATTGGAGAGCAGCATTGCGGGATACAAGGTGGATGCTAACACCAGCAAAGGGGGAGCTGGAAGATGTAAGCACTGGGCACCTAGGCTTAGCGCAGCGCTCCCACTCCTGCCCCCTTTCTCCAGCCAGATGGCTACCATTGGGGCCTTCAAAGAGGCAGAGGCTTGGTAGGACTTCTGCAAAGCACCGGCTGGTGTCACTTGGAGCTGGTGGCTTTGCACCTACTGAGGGACCCAACTTCCCATGCTCACAGGTGGCTTTTGTGCAGTCCAAGCCAACCATCGTTCCTTCGGCACCCCAGGCAGTTTTTCCTCTCGTACCATCCTGCATCTCCGCAAAGAAGCTCACCGTACTCTGTAAAGCAAGTGCCTTACATTGCCATATAGTCCTTTCGTACTCTTGCCCTTTGTACCGTATCGATCGCCACACCCCCTTCCTCCAGCTCTCCATGGGTATGTCTGATGTTACTTATATTGCGCATATGTTCAGAGCCACCAGCAAAGGGGACAGGTTGTGTTGGACGAATCCCTTCATTTTCTATGCCTTTTTTTTACTTGTTGAACAGTCTTCCATAGAGGGGGATATCCCCACCCTTCCCTATTTCTTCTGGTCCTGCTAGAAACATTGGCGTGCAATCCTAAGCTGGAGAGCTCCGGCAGCGATGCAGCCCTGGCTGTCTTACCGCCGGTATCGTTTGGTTCAGGTGATGCAGAGGGCTCCCATCCAGATAACTCTTCTCCTTCCAGCCCTGCAGGAACTAGCTCTAAATTCCTTGCATTTCGTGCCAGGACAAGACTTTCTGTTCCGAAGAACCATTTTTCTTCCAGGTTACATTTTATGCTCTTTTAAAGTCTCTAGCATTGACCAATCCACCTGGCAAAGGCACCAGGGAAAAAAAAAAGGGGGGGGTGGGGATAACCACCTTCTCAGATGGGTTTTCTTCTCGGGTCGCATCCTGCAACATGGTGCACATCTGCAATAATCCAAGTGCCCTTCCTCCACCAACGTGGGGGATCCGTAATTCAGTGTTACAGCGTCCCTGTCTGCCCTCCTGGGTTGTGCAATAACCGACTTGGATCATGGAGTACTCACGGCTATTTGCGAACGCGTGGAGGAGCAGGTCTGAGACCTGGTCAAGCTGCATGAGCGCGGCTGGCCTCGCCTGCCCCTTAGCCTGAGCCATGGAAAAAGGCTTTGAAGACGCACCCGTTCTCTCTTCCTCTGTCCCAGGTGTCTCGTCGATGTGATAGACGGGGGAGATAATAGCATTCTGCAGAGAGCAATTATTTTAAGAGCTCATTGAATGAATCTTCCTTGCGCAATTGGGCATTAGAGTGAAGTCCGTTTGTTCTTCTAAAGTTGTCTTTGCCACCCGCTATACACAAGTTCTCCCACTCCCCAATTTTGAGCAGACTTCCCCATCTGGATGGCAGTGCCCAGGAGATGGGTCTTTGTCCCAGTGGGTCGGAGTTACAGCTGCATCTGACTTTTGTCTAACATAGATGAAGTCCCTGGAGATGGAGTCCCCAGCTTTGGCTGACTTCTCGCATTGGCGTGGGGGTCTGCACCGGTCTGGCTCTGCCAGCTCCTTTGTCACCTTCAAGGTGGCACGCTCGGGTAGTCTGCTAGCAAAGCTGTCACCTCTACCCCTCGGTCCCCTCTCCACGTGCACGCTCTTTGTCGGAGGCAGGGTTAACTCAAGGCGGAAAGGCTAGATTGGGTATACGTACCTCTCTTTTTTCCATCCGTTTAATTCCACGGACCAAACCAACCGACTCAAGGAAAACTCTTCCTCCATATTTATACTGTCGTGCAAATTTCTTTTCTATTTTGTTGTTTCGGATAATTGTTTCAGACTTAAAAAAAAAATCCCATGTGTTTCATTCCCCCCACATCCCCGTCACTTAAGAAGACTTTTGTACGGATTTTTGTTTTTTTGTTAAGGAGTTTTTGTGAGAAACTCTCAACAAAAGTATTTTCTGAAATAACTAAATAAAAGGCATAGAATCATCAATGTGCTCATAACCGCGCCTGCATTTTCTCTTCATTTTGATAATACTTTATTGTCAGGGATTTGGGGGTTCTTTGATTTAAAAAAAAAAAAAAATCCCAAATTTTGATTTTAAAAAAGTAACCCCAAATCCACATTTTTTTCTGTGATTGAAATGAAATGCCACTAATGATTACAAAGAAATGCCCACTAATATATAATCACAGAAAAATGTGGATTTGGGGTTACCTTTTTAAATCAGGTATCCAGGCTGTAGCTGCATTGGTCTAGAAGCAAAAGGAATTGGGACTCGTGGTAGAAGCAATATGTTTTATTAGACCAACTCAATTTTGGAAAAAATAATCTTTATATGGAAATACGACAACACCCTGTTTACCGCCAAACAACTTCTTCTGCATATAAAACGAACTGTTCCAAACCGGAAATGTTACCACCTTCAACTCTCCTATGAAACGTGAACTTTTATTTCTACCCAGGCTAAGCTTTGCAATCTTTTCTCCTATGCCTGGAGGAAGGTTGTTTGTGCACGAAAGCTTGCAATTAAAGAATTTTTTTGCAAAAATCTAGTTGGTCTAATAAAAGATAGCATCGCTACCACAAGTCCCAATTCCTTTTTCAAAATCAGAAAATTTTGATTTTTTTTTTTTTTATCAGCGAAAACCAGGATCCTTTTGTATTGCAAGCCAAGTGTGTGTTGCTGAAGTGTAACAGGTCAGCTCTGTTGGGTGTGTCACAGGTAGATACAGTCCGACCCGCTTGACATTTGGGCAACGAGTAGCATATGCAGACCTTCGGGTGGGTAACACCTTCTGTAGCTGCCATGGGGACATGTCTTTTGAGCCCATTGCATTTTCTTAGCAGAACTGTAGTTCCCTGCCTCGCTGCACCGTTGCCCTTGATGGAAGGGTGGGTTATGACGGGCTTTGGATCAAGCCTCTTCACCTTGCTGCCCTGACCACGTTCGAAGGAAAGTTGAGCAATGAATTTTTAAGATCTGAGAAGGGCCAGAGATGGTTTTGATGGAGTCTCTGCTGGAGGAGGGAACAGTGTGCATGGCCCCAAAAGGCAAGAGCACCCAGCTTGCAGAGATGATGCTGGGACCTGCCACGTGTTCGGTTGGGAATCCCAGGTGTGCTTGAGGAAGCAGGAGTTGACGGAGTAAATGAGTTGTACATCCCTACCAGATCACGATACCGGCATTCCCTGTGAAGCAGCTGCTCTTCATTTGTGCTTGGGATTTCCAATGGCAGCAATGACGGGCTGCCGTATAGTTCATGGATGGTTCTGGGTCAGCTTCTGTCAAGCAGAGATGGGAAACCATAGATTTTAAACGGTGCCATTGGCTCCAATCATGGCTTTCTTGACACTCAAGAGGAGACTAGCACAAAGCTCTCAAATGTTTTCAAATGGGACCCAGTGTTTCTGAGACGGCAGGTGAAGAGGTGAAGCTTTGGAGGGGTGGCGGCAGCATGCTTATCCCAAGTCCATTCTCCAGGAGCTTCAACCACCGCTGCATTTGCCGGGCAGCTACCTGGTTGGTGGCAGGATGCCTGTTGCTTTCGGGACACACGAGAGCAAAGCACCAAGTTTCCTGCGAAGCAAGCAGGGTTATCTTTGGCGGATGCTTCATTTCAGAGTTCAGCTATTTAAGGCACTTGGGATGTGTTGGATTCAAGCGGGATGGATGTATCTGCCTTGTGCCGCGTTCATGAGTGAGGGGCTGCTGGCGCTCAGACTGGCGATGGACACAGCAAGGTCCTAGCCTCTGTCTAGGGAGGGCAACACCGGTAATACCTTAACAGGATAGTCAAAATCTCTGCTTCTCATAATATTAAGCCCTGCTAGCTACAGGGGTGTCTGAGACCTAAAGTTCTCAATGCATCCAGCTGCACCCTGCCCCCACCCCCCAAAAAAAAGGCTGGGGGAGGCAATAGGGAATGCTGCTTCATTTTATTTGAAGCTTTTCTTGTGAGGTTGGTTTCAAGAAACAGCATCTACGATGGCGAGCGAAACAAAGAAGAAGGCAAAGTGGCTGAGATCGAGGGGACCCTGGTGGAGAAAAGGCCGAGCAGGTAAGAAGGAAGCAAAGCAGGAGTCGAGAGCAAGCGTTCAAGAGGTACAATGTTTTAATAAAGGTCAGTTTGACTGGGGACGTCCTGGCTGGCTGGCTGCGTTGCTGCTCCTGGTTGTCAAGAGAAAGCTCTGATGAAATCGGGGTAGCTAATTTTGTCCTCCCCGTGCAAACAGAGGCTGATCAGCTAGGGAAGAAACAGCAGTACAAGGAGATGAGAGGTTGCAGGTATTAGCATTTAATTTAAAGGGCTATGCCCATGACTAGGTGCTGTTAGAGAGGACACCTCCACCGGTTACAGACCTCCCCCTGCGGTTCTCAGCCCTGTTAAGAAACTGGGCTTACTGGTCCGGGTGGAGAACTGTGCTAATGCAGCCCCGCTTACAAAGAGCCGTGCTGTGGCTGCAAGGGGCAGGAAAGGGGGATTTGTTACAACAAGCAACCATCATCTTTTCCCAGCACCTTGGGGTCTCCTCTGGCCCCTCAGTTCCCAGTACAGTGGGGCACCAGTTGTGGATGGGGTCTTTGCCGCAATGCAAATTAACAGCACACTTTAATAGTACCTCCTCCAAATTGGCTGGGGGCTTCGGGAAATGAGATGTTAATAGTTTGCTAAAGCAACAAAAAATGAGGGGACTATCACCTCTTGTTTCATATCTCTTCCTCCCAAGTGGAGAGTGTTTCTGCACTGGCTCTGAAGCAAGCAGCACTCCTGCTAAGAAGCCCTTGCTCCAGGAATATTATATTTCTCCCCTCACGTGTGCGTGCCAGTCCCATTTCTTACAAGGCAGCCCATGACGTCCCACAAATCTCGCCGAGGGCACCGCAGCTCTGTGGCTGCTTGGCCTGTTAACCAAGTGTGTGTGGTTTCCTAGCCTGTGGGATGGTCTGTGGTGGCAAGACTCACCACACCTGCCCTCTCGGGCTCGGAGCACCGTCATGGCAAGCCAGCTGGACTGCTCCAAGTCATAGTCACTGGTGCTGGCAGGCAGCTTATGACTGTGACACCTGTGCCTGAGCCTAAAATTGAGGTTGGCAGAGCCCATCCTTTCTCCGTCAGCTGCTGCCAGATGATGGAGCAGCAGCATCCTTGTGCTGTCTATCTCTCCACGTGCACAGACCTGTCTGAGCTGCTCACAGCCTAGCCCATGCCCCAGCTCCATCAGGAAGCACAAAGCAGGCGTTCTTCTATCTGCTTCACCTAGTGCCTAGTGGGCACTCGTCTAGGTGTAAGGAGACCTGCTCCGCTGAGGACTCAATGCAAAATACTATCATGCTTGCTGGAGCCCGGTTCTTCCTACCCCTGCATGAATTTCCTCCCCAAAAGGCTACAGATTCCCTGGGAGGTGGGAGTAGCAGTGACAAATGGCCTGACGTCAGGCAGAGGAAGGACCTGAACCCAGGTCTCCCCATCTCGCTGCTGCTTCAATCACTGGATCTGGCATATTAGAAGAGGGTGGGTGGCAGTGGATGCTCCTCCTGAGTTTTGTGATAAAAGGCTGGACAAGTCCAGGAGACGGGTCGTGGCAGCCACTCTGGAGTAGGGGAGGTCAGCTCCTGTAGTCCAGAGGTGGGCAAAGTGAAGGCAGCTCCACCCCTGGGTGCTGCCATGGGATAGCTTCCCTGTGACCTGCCTTCCCCCTTTATCCCCCTTGCTCAGTGCCCCAGAAGGAGAGACACCCACCCCAACCCCATGGTGCCTGGCTTGGGGAAGCTGACGGGGAAAGTCCTGCTAAGAAGGGACAGGCTTTGCCTGTTGAATGCCACAGCAGGCCTGAGTGGGATGTCTTCTGACCTTATTCACCAGGGCATCGCTGATCGGCAGGTTAAAACGGGTGCAGAGGGCAAGAAACTCTGCTTTGTCCAGGAACCCGGAGCCATCCTTGTCCTGGCGAAGGAAGGCCTCCCGCAGGCTGCCGTTGCTCAGGTAGTTATGCTGCCTCATCTGATCCTGAACCTGCATAATTAACTCCTCCAGCTCCTGCCTGTTAGTTGCTGTTGCAGACAACTCGCTGGAGAGGAAGGGAGAGGGGAAGTGTCAGGATGTGGGAGTTCCTCTTGGCAGACTTGATCCAAGTCTTGGTCTTATGGGCTCCAACACTCAAATGTCTGCTGGCCACTTGCATCCCTGATCCGGCTGGACAGTGCACCCAGATGTATGGCAGGGGGCCAAAGGGCCTGTTCCAGATGACCGGCTCCTCTGAACGCCAGTCAAGATGTTGAGCTGGGATTTGAAGGTGAATTATAGCCCTAATGCTTGACACAACCTTGCTGGGAGACCCTGGGCAGATAGCTCCTGCCTCTGTTTCCCCTACTCTGTTTGGATGGTAAGCTCCTTGGGGCAGGCGCTGTCTCCTTCCATGAAGTCGTATAGTGCCAAGTGCAACGTGGCTGGCGCTACTGTAATGTGCTGGGGCTGGAACGCACCTAGCCCAGCTCTGTGATGCGGCTTCCCCAGGGCTGTGGGAGAAACCTGAACTCTGGTAGGCAAGGGTTCGCTAAAAATGAGTGTGAACATGGGGCTGGCAGGAAGCACCCGGGCCCAAGAGTCCACAAGCTGTGTAATAGATATTTAGTCCAAAGGGGTCCACAAAAGCATCCAGTTCACCCTGCCCCGTCACAGCATGGCCACCCTAACTCCCAGAAACAGACCCAGGACTGTTAAGACAAAAGAGCAGAGCTTCAAAAACAAGGTGCTAGAGAAACAAGAACAGGAGCCACAAAGGTATGGCCAATATGTAGGCTCCCACTCGGGAAAGATCCCCTGCCCCGACAGCAAACAAAAGGACATGGGAGCTCTTGGAAACAATTCACTCCCCTCCCTCTAACCATCCTGCAAGCAAACGATGTGACATAAGCCCTTGTTCTCACCAGCTTTCACCTGCTGCCCACCCACGCCTACCTCTCAGTAGCCTGCTTTGCTGCTCGGCGAGGGGCAAAGTGATCCCGCAGAGACTGCAGAGTTGCCTCAGGGAAAACATCGGGGTTGCTCTCTGCGTAATTCAGGACGTACTCATCGGCGTCAGCGATGATGAACCTGTGGCCAAACACTGGGCAAAGGAGAACACAGCAGTTTGCACACCTCCATGCCTGGGCAAGGCACTTTATCCCTCTGGGATGAATTGAGCTCCCTGCTCTGGGGGCTCAGAGTGAAAAGGCTCCTTCTGAACTCACTCGGTGCGAGTCAAGCTACTGAGTGAAGGCCTCGGACTTGACCCTAGGGTAAATTTCTATTGATCGCTGGAGATTTAACACATCTTGGTATCAGGGTGATTTCCCTTGGTGGAGACATTTATGGTCCATGCTAGCAGAGTCCAGGCCCAATCCAGTCTTGGAAAGCTGGCATGTCCCAGGACATCAGCTAACCAAATGCTGTGCTCCCTTTTGATACTCAGTAAAGGTGGGAGCACCCATGGAAGTCAATGCAACCATGAAAATTTACATCTATTCTCTGATGAGCTGGACTCTGCATGGCCCAGGGCTGGCTGTTTGCAAACAGCCTATGCAATATCAGCAGCAGAAGTCAGAAAAACCACTGAAAGCAATGAGCTAGTCTGAGATACAGGTGCTCTGACCGGGCACTAGGGCCACAGCCAGACCCACCTTCGACTGTGGCCCCGATGGTGAGGTCAGCTGGCTCGTAGTAGGTGGGATTCTCCACCGTGCTGCCTGGCTTGGGGACTTTGGTCTTCCCGAGGTATTTGCCTCCGATGATCCCCGAATTGCGAACGGGCGGCTCATAGATGCTGATCATGTCCGTGGAGAGGAAATAGGAGAGGATGAAACGTCGATTTCTATCGATGGGGTCTGGAGATTCCTGGAGAAGTGAAGGGAAGGAATGAGCTGTGGGGTTGGGAAAGGCATATGTGGACATCCAGAGCTAGAGTCCACCCCTCTTGGACACTCACAAGTTGCCCCTAATGACCTGCCATAAGCTAAGGGTCTAAAATCCTAGGTCATTCAATCTCAGCAGGCCAACAAGAGCAGCAGTGAGCACAATGAATAAGTGAGTAATAAAACCATGGACACCATGAAATACAGGGTATCAGTGGACCTTTGCAGTAGTCACAGACTGAAGATACTGCTCCGCGGGCCACAAAACCTGGCCTGCAACAACTGAATTTACCCATCACTTCCACAGGCTCGTTCCTCCAGGCATCGGGAGCGCACAACGCAAAATGATTCACCCCATGGAGGAGGAAGAGGAGCAGTAGACTTAATCTGTGATGTTAATGGACACCTCAGCAAGGCTTGGGTAATTTCCAGCTCCTGAGGACAAGACATGCTCTCCCCCTCCCATAACACCAATGGATTTACTTGCAGAAAGTGAAGTTGATCCAAACAGTAAGCTGTAACGTTAGGAGACTCCTCCACGTGATGAAAAACAGTCGTGGTTAAGTCTTCAGATTACTGATTTTGAACCAGAGTGAAGCAGCACCCTGGGGTGCCTTGAGATCCTATCAAGGGTGCTGCAGGATGTCTCACAATGTTAGCACTCTTGGGTGTGGAATAGGATTTACCAGAAAAATCCAGAGATTAGAAATAGAAATCCATAGTGTTAAAACCATTCTGACTTGTGGTGTATTTGAGTTATTTATAACAGAAAAACTGAATCACAGAAGCGGGGCTGGTCATCTAGTCCAACCCCCTGCCTGAAGCAGGATCAGCCCTAGTCAAACCATCCCATATAAATCCCTTATCTAACCTCTTTGTAAAACTCCCATCAACCCTGACACAACACAAGGCATAATACCCTAACCTGCCACAGGTAAAGCAGGGAGACCACGGCAGCCAGTGTCTTGTTTCTATAAAAGGTTGTTAACTCAAGAGACCTCATGTACAGGGGCATGCCCTCTGCTACAAAAGAAGACAAAAACCCCTCTATTATTTTTCTGTAGTCACAAAACAAGTGAAAACTAAGAGCTAGCATTTCCCAAGGGGCGTCTTGTCTGAAAAACGCTGCTTTAGGTTGTAGAGGGGCCTGAATTCATACAGCCGAGGGTAGCATGGGAAATGCCATTGCCTTTCCAGATGGCGACAGGAAGGTGGCAGGGGAAGGCCCCTGTAAAAACTGCTCCTGCATGAAAAGTGCAATGCCCACACAGGTTCTTTCCCTAGCTTCTGAGATATCGAATTGCCTCTGCCCCGCATAACGGGGCACAGCTGGCTCCTGAACCCAGGACTAGCCTGTGGGAGGAGGAGGAGGGGATGCATTTGAAGGCAGTCCTGAAAGCAGGCAGTGTGATAACGAGCAGGCATGGATGCGAGGGGGCCAGATGGCTGTCAGAGGGAAGGCTCCAGCTGCACTGCTGTTCTCACGAGGGCCAGCCCAATGTGGTGAAGTCAGTGGGCGCCTGTGTTGACTGCACTGGGTTTGGGAGCAGGACTGCTTAGTCCTATCCAGTCCCACTTTTATCCTCCCTTAATATAGGATCATAAAATCACAGAAAATGAGGGTTGGAAGCGACCTCAGGAGGTCACGTCTAGTCCAGCCCCCTGCTCCCAGCAGGACCAGCCCCAACTAGATCATCCCAGCCAAAGCTTTGTTTAGCTGGGTTTTGAAAACCCCTAAGGATGGAGCTTCCATCACCTCCACGGGTAACCTGTTCCAGTGTTTTACTACCCTCCTAGTGAGACAATTCTTCTGAATATCTAACCTGAGTTAGATGGGTGCCTGCAGAGTTGGATGGGTAAAAAACTGGCTGATGGGGCACACCCAGAGAGTAGTGGTGGATGGGTTGTACTCAGCCTGGCGAGATGTGAGCAGTGGGGTCCCCCCGGGGCTCAGTCCTCGAGCCCGCACTGTTTAACATCTTCATCAGCAACTTGAATGAGGGGGTGGAAAGCACACTGTGCAAGTTTGCTGATGACACTAAGATGTGAGGCGCAATGGACACACTTGAAGGGAGAGAGAGACTGCAACTAGATTTAGAAAGACTACAAAAGTGGGCGGATGAGAATAGGATGGGGTTCAACGTAGACAAATGCAGGGTGCTGCACCTGGGGAGAAGGAATCCACCGCACACAGGCTGGGGAGCTCCCCTCTTGAAAGCACAGAGGCGGAAAGGGGTCTCGGAGTAATTACTGCCTCCAAGATGAACACGAGCCACCAATGCCAGACTGCAGCCAGCAAGGCCAGCCACACCTTGTCATGCATCCCAAGGTGTATCTCAAGCCAGTCCAGGGAAGTGATACTCCCCCTCTATGCGACTTTGGTTAGGCCGCAGTAGGAGTACTGCATCCAGTACTGGGCACCGCACATCAAAAGGCATGATGTGGCCATCCTGGAGAGGGTTCAGAGGAGGCCACCCGCTTGGTGAGAGGGCAGCAGGACAGGCCCTACGAGGAGAGACTGAGGGACCTGAACCTGTTCAGCCTCAGCCTCCCCAGAACCACCTGGGGTGACGAGGAACAATGGTCATAAGGTGATGGAGAATAGGTTTAAGTTAGAGATCAGAAGGCAATACTTTATTCAGGGTGGCCAGAATCTGGAACCAACTTCCCAGGGAAGTGGTCCTCGCCCCTACTTTGGGCAAATTCAGGAGGAGGTTGGATGATCTCCTGTGTGGGGTCTTGTGAACCCAGCATTCATTCCTGCCTGTGGCAGGGGGTCAGGCTAGATGATCTGTTCAGGTTCCTCCTGACGCTAGCTGCTACGAAACTATGAAACCTAAACTTCCTTTGCTGCAACTTGAGCCCATTGCTCCTTGTTCTGTCATCTGCCCCACTGAGAATGGTCCAGCTCCATCCTCTTTTGAACCCCCCCTTCAGGTAGCTAAAGACTGCTATTAAGTCTCCTCTCTATCTCCTCTTCTCTAAACTAAATAAGCCCAGATCCCCCAGTCTTTCCTCATAAGTCATGTGCCCACCCCCCCCAACCGCTTTTGTTGCCCCTTCGCTGGACTCCCTCCAATTTGTCCACATCCTTTCTGTAGTGGGGGGGGCTAAAACTGGCCACAGGACTCCAGATGTGGCCGTATCAGTGCTGAAGAGAGGGGAAGAATCACTTTCCTTGACCTACTGGCTGTTGGAGCCTATTGGTACACTCCTACCAAAGTAGCCCAGTGCGTCATTAACCTTTCTGGCAACAAGAGCACACTGCTGGCTCATATTCAGCTCATTGTCCACTGTCCCCCCGAGGTCCTTTTCTGCAGAGCTGCTGCCCAGCCAGTCAGCCCCAGCCCGCCCCGGTGCATGGGATATTTCCCTCCTAAGTGCAGGACTTTGCACTTGTCCTTGTTGAACCTCATGGGATTCCTTTTGGCCCAATCCTTCAATTGGTCTATTATCCTCCAATTGGCCACTTATGAAATGAATACTTGAACACAGGGAACCTCTTGGGGAGAGGATCGTTCTCTGGTTCGCAGAGATCTTCCACGTCCCATTGATTCAGATTAGGACTCGATGGGACAAAGCAGGAAAAGCCAGCAAAAGACACCCCATCCCTCTGGGCACCCGGAGGTGAAAGAAAGCACTTACCAATGTCGCCTGGTACCGTAGCACTTTGTGGTCATTCTCTAGCATCTTAATGATGTTTTTCTTGGGGGGTCTGGGAAGGAGGGAGAAGCAATTCTGAAGGGAGTCTTCCAGGAAGCCAAAGCCATTGTAGGGAGGAATAATCTGCACATGTGAGAGAGAAGAGGCAGCAGTGGTTATAAAGACACCCTTCAGGGAGCAACTCATGGGAAAAGTCCTGTTTGATGAGAATTACATCACCGGCTACCATCAACTAAGGGCTCTAATGTTCTCCCCACCATTAATACCCCAGGGTTTTAGGTACAGGAATCTCAAGCCACTGTCTCCATTACCCAGCCAAGACTGGCTCTGTGCTACTTACTCAGAAAAGGGGCTCAGTAAAAATGGCCCTCTGGGGTCCCAGCTGCATTGCCTCTCCATCTCCAGATTGAATAGCATCAGCAAGAAGGTTGGTTTTTCACAACTGCCAGCACTGCCAACCCTCCTGGGGTAACCAGCTGGGTGCTTTTCTTCCAAGCACCACTGCCCACAGTTCTGCAGGTCAGGCTGTGCCCTCAGCCATATCTGGGCAATCCTACTGCTGTCAGCAGCAGGAGCCCACAGGTATGGACCTGTCTGAATGATTTGTGGGACAATAGCTAGAGAGGGACAGGATCCAACTCCCTCCCTCCCAGCTGCACCTCACAGCTGCAGGTAGCAGGATCAGGCACAGCAGAACGTGGCTCTGCTGCTAAAATCAGCGAATGCAATTCCTATCTACCGTGATCTAGGGAGCTGAAGAGAGGCATTGTTATTCAAGATAATGTTATTGGAAGTGCCGAAGTGAGCTGGGAATGCACACGTCCTTTCAGAACTGAATGGGAGCCAGGCCCCTAGGTCAGATAGCAGACATATAGATGTTTAACTCACATTAATTTCAATGATTAATACTGCAAAAACAAATAATAGGCTTTTGGCTAAGACCAAGATGCATGATAAAGCTTAAACGAAGTCACAAAAAGCAGCAAGGAGGAGAAAGAGGACCTCACCCACCTTCTGTACTAACATTTTTTCAGGAACTCAAGCAAGATGGAACAAGATCACAGTTATTCGCCTTAGTGATCAAACAGGATTATAGCCATAGTATTTTCCAGAGCACTTGACAGCGGCTGTGTCCACACGAAATGCTTTATTGCACAGTAAACTAATCTAGTGTCCCCATCGACACATGCAGGTGCTTACTGCACAGTAAATTAGTCTACTGCACAGCAAATTTACTGCACAGCAAAGCCAAATAGCGTTAAATGCATGTGTAGATGTGTCCTGCTAGCGCGCTGATCAGCAGTGATATTAACTGTTGAAGCAGCCACTAGCTATATTTCACTTATGTATAGGATAGGGCTGCCAACAGATGCATGTTTTCCCATCTGGCATCTTCTTAACTTCAACCTCTTTAATAACACGCAAATATTAGGAGAAGAAAATATTTCTAAGAAGCTTATTGTAACAGCACATTGCAAAGCACGTGGTCTTTGCCACGTTGTGACAAATGGATTACATCCCTTAGCCCCCTGTGATATCCCTCCCGTTACCTGCGGGACCTCCTCTGGTGGCTGCTGCTTTATATCCACTGGCTGGAAATCCAGGCCAAATCTCTCTTGATAGAAGCGTTGTGTGAATTTGTCACAGTCATAGATGAAGAAGGTGCGTCCCAGGAGGGTGACGGACTTGCCAACTGCTAAATCTTTGGCAGTGAACCACTCTTGCACCTCCTGATTAGAGATCTCCAGCACGCAGCTGGGGAAGGTGTCTGGGTAGGGTGGGGCGGAGGAAAAGTCAGGTTAATTAGCTAGAAGTTAGTCTTCATCCTCACACATGACTGGAGACATGAGAAGAGTCTGCACATGCTTGGCAGGTGTCAACACCTTCAAAGGGCTAGGGACAGACCGGTGATGATTAATTTATTTTGGAAAACAGAAGCAAGAAGTTGAAGGCTTTAAAACCAAGAGAGATTTCTGTTGGCAATGATGGAAAGATATTTTAGTTTCCAGAAACATTTCTGGGATAAATGATACAGACTGTACACAGCCACACACACCTGTGCACGGGCACACACACAGCACCCAACCACTCATGCAGACATCCACGTTCAAATGCACTCACCCGTGCACACAAGGACACTGGAAATGCCTGCTGACTGAAAGGGGTACACACACAGACACCGACTCTTACTCTTCTTGTCCACAAGGGTTTTGGGCAGGCGCTGGCGTTTCATCAGCACTGGGAAGGGATCCCTGCCATCATTCTTCTCATGGATTTCCCGAACCTCCACCGTGTCATCCGCCAAGTAGTAATGGATGATGAAAGACCGTTTCTCATCACACATGCTGTTGGCATTCTCCCATATGGCATAGAAACGAAGGACCTGGGGATATCGGAAAGCCAGGTGAGGGACAGGACTCTCAGAGAAAAGCCATAAAAGCACCCTCTCCGAGGAAAGTCACTGCGATTTGGGGCTGTGCATGTAAGTGTTCACCACACACAGACCCCTGTGCAAAACTCTTGATGTATCCTGCACTCCTGGAGCAGTTTTCAGTGAGTTGTGGGTATAATGGAAGCAGTGCTGAGCATTTAGGGGCTGGAGAGGTATGGCTGGGACCAAACAAGCCTGGCTTCACCAAGGAGCAGCTCCTGGGAGAGGGTGCTCATCTACAAACACTGAGGAGGCACAGAGATTGCTTAGGTTAATTCAGGGAGCATGAGGAAGAGGACAGAGAAAAGAAGACCCTGGCAATTATAGGCTAGTCAGTCTTATCTCAGTCCTTGGAAAGACCTTTGAGGAAATCATGAAGGAGCACATCTGCAAGGGCCCAGCAGGAGAGATAATGCTCAGGGGCAACCAACATGGGTTCATTGAGGGCAGGTCCTGCCTGACTAACCTGGTTTCTTTTTATGATCAGGTCACAAAATCCCTAAACGAGGGTGCTGGGGTGGATGTCGTCTTCCTGGACTTTAAGAAGGGTTTGACATGGTTTCCCATCACATGCTCTTAAAAAAACTTGGTGACTGTGGTATTGATGGCTACACAGTCAAACGGGTGGCAAATTGGCTAGATGCTTGCACCCAGAGAATGGTGATGGATGGGTTGTTTTCAGTCTGGAGGGATGTGGGCAGTGCAGTCTCGCAGGGCTCGGTCCTGGGACCGGTACTGTTCAACATCTTCATCAGCAATCTGGATGTGGGTGTGGAAAGCACGCTGTCCACATTCGCTGACGACACCAAAATGTGGGGCGAGGTGGGCATGCTGGAGGGGAGGGACAGAATCCAGCTAGATCTAGACAAATTGCAGAGGTGGGCAGATGAGAACAGGATGGAGTTCAATGCAGACAAGTGCAGGGTGCTGCATCTAGGGAGAGGGAAACAGCAACACACATATAGGCTGGGGAACAGCCTTCTTGTCAACATGACGGCAGAAAAGGATTTCGGGCTCACTGTTGACTACAGGATGAACATGAGCCCCCAATGCGAGGAAGCAGTCGGTAAGGCTAACTGCACTTTGTCGTGCATCTACAGATGCATCACAAGCAGGTGCAAGGAGGTGATCCTTCCCCTCTGTGCGACACTGGTCAGGCCCCAGTTGGACTACTGCGTCCGCACTTCAGGAGGGTCCAGAGGAGGGCCACTTACATGGTCACGGGGCAGCAAGGCAGGCCCTACAAAGAGAGGCTAGGGCCTGAACCTATTCAGCCTCCATAAAAGAAGGCTGAGAGGGAGGTGGTGGCCATTTACAAACTCATTGGGGGGGACCAGTGGGAACTGGGGGAGGCTCTGTTTCCCTAGGCACCTCCCAGGGTTACTAGGAGTAATGGCCACAAATTGTTAGAGAGAAGGTTCAGGCTGGACATCAGGAGACATTACTTTACAGTCCGGGCTGCCGGGCTCTGCAATGGGCTCCCAAGAGAGGTGGTGCTCTCTCCTACCTTGGAGGTCTTCAAGAGGAGGCTGGACAGATATTTGCCTGGGATATGATCCCAGCACCCATTCCTGCCTGGGGTGGGGGGTCGGACCTGATGATCTGTTTAGGTCCCTTCCGACCCTAAGTACTATGATACAGTGATTAAAGGAACACCAAGGAAGGTACTCTGAGAAGTATTACTATGTGGGACAGTCCTCCAAGGGCCTGCTGTGCTGGGCAGACTCAGGGACCTTGGGGCAGTCTTTGGGTCTACAGGGCTTAACATGTTCCTAAAACAAAAGGGAAGTGCTAGAAGACGGAATAGGCAGGGGTTAGTGGATTGCAGGCTCCCAACAAAATCCCTCTAGATAGGGTGTATTTGCCCAAAAACACTCTGTTCTGTTCCTACTTGTCTATGCTGCTGTGGAAGAAGGGAGTGGGCTCTGCTGAGTCAGCGAGGCAGGTGAATGGTTACCCCAACTCAACAGAATTTAAACAAAAGAAAAGGAGCATCTCTGGGATGGGCTGAGAAAGAAACTCTAGAGGCAGCCAGGTGTGGGGAGAAGACAGGAGAATTTGTTATCTTTCTGTCCTTGTCTTCATTAGCAAAGCCAGACCCCTGGAAAGGGGTGAGTTTAGACCTTGCACAACTTGTGGACTGTCTGCTGAACAGGCTGCGAAAAGGCATTTGCTCACAGGCACCCACAAGCACGTGCTCAGACAACACCCTGCCTGAAACATTTTGCCCTGTAGATAGGCAATGACAGGTGGGTTCAGAAACTACCCACCCCAGGGAAGGCACTGAGGACTCCCTCACCTGCTTGTCATAGGTGAGAAACTGTTTGAACTGGTCGAAGTCGGACGGCGTGATGTACTTGCGCAGAGGCATCTTGCGGAGTTCTGTGTAAGGGTCGAAAATCATCTTCTCCGGAGGGTTCAGTTCAATTCCTTGGCTCTCCAGGAACACCTAGGGGAAGTCATCTGGGCCATTAATGTGTTGTCACAAGGCTGCAAGCTCAGTGTTTCCACATCACCTGGCACAACAGGGCTGGGACCTCCAAGTGCGACTGTAATAACAACAGAATTATTAATAAATGATAAAGGTTTTACATTGCCCCTTCAGTTCCAGTGATTGTGACTTAAATCTCACACCTATTTGTGTGCTAAGATGAGCCAGGACCCAGCTGAATTTAGCTGGATTTAGGCTTAGATCAAGGAATGAGACTATTCTGCTAGGGACAAAGCTACATGAGCGGCGGGGAAGGGTCCTAGTGGCCTTAATCTCCAGCCCTTAGGATTTTCCTGTCCATTTTGCTCTCTTTGCCATTTACACACCTGTGTGAATGGGTCGCAGTCAACTATTCTGAAAGTCCTGCCGTACAGGGTGATGTTCATGCCCCGATTCAGGTCCTTCCAGTGATAATGGTCCCCGCAGTCATTCTTGGGAATTCGCTGGCGTTTGATGAACTTGCCTTGAGGGATGCCCGAGTTCTCCACGATGGGCTCCATGACAGACATGCTGTCATCTTCCAGGAAGTAATAAATAGCCACTTGGCGAATCCGATAATGCTCTTCTGCAGATATAGGGACATCTTCCTGGAAATAGGCATCGAACTTCAGCACCTGCGACATGGGTAAAGATGGGAAAAGCAGACAGGAGAATTATTTTAATGATGTGGTTAACATATTGGTTGTCAAAGCATGATGCAAATGGCAGCAAGATAAAGTGAAGCATGCCGCGAGAGCCTGTGACTTATGCTGCCATCCACAGTCTAGTCCTGGACTAACTGCAGGAACATCAGCGAGTCTTTTACTGATTGCACTGTGAGTCCTTTTACTTGTTGCAAGGTCCTTGGTTGCATGGGTTATCCAGGGACTGAATGCAACTCCCTGGTATGAATAGAGCATCTGCCCTCTAGGGCTCTTCAAGCACTTTACAAACCCAAGGCCCATGCAGCTCAACACCCAACTCGGGAAACCATTTTTGAGCTGTCTGGCTCTGTATTCTCATGGAAGATAGACTCTCCCTCACTCTCCTGCACTTGCCTCCTCTCTGTGGCACTAATGCTAGAGTTAGTTTGCAGCTGGGGAAGCAGAAAAGGAAGGTTAGTGAGGGCATGAGGATATGACTCATTTTTGGGCACATCAAAAGGTTCATCACCATCCCAGAGAAGGCTCCCTCTGCAATCTACTAGCAGCTGAATGCTCTAAATGAGGATGGGAGTAGTGAGGGCCATGAACTTCTCTGCTCCTCCACACCATCCACCCAGTTGGTTAGGCCTCTGGTTTGGCATATGCAGATCCTCCTCCCCATCTTGTGTGCTGAGGAGATCAGAGAGGGATTATCATTGCTGAGCCACAATCCCTCCCCAGCCTTGAAGGGAATGGCTGCTGCCCTGCACTGTTCCTCTTGGACAAGTGACTTACAGACACACCGGCCCCCGACGGATATGCTGATGAAGCCTAATGATAGAAGCAAAAAGCAGCGGACAGGCATTAGGGTACCATGGGGAGAGCATGGTAGAAAGAGATGAGAACAACTCCACACTGTGACTTCTCTGATACACGATCTGTTACAACTGCAGCATCAGAGAGAACAGCGGAGGACATGATTTTCAGGGACGTGGCCATAAAGTGAAGCTTTCAGAGGTCATCCAAACTCTTCTTAAACTCCTGCTGGAATTGTCCTATTGTAGCCCATGGGAAGGTCTCATAACATTTATATAACATAATCCTCTTCCCAGGCAAAGCAAGCCTCTTTCACTCCGGGCCTCAGCTGTCTATGACTAAGGACTCTGGCATTGGAAAAATATGCTCTGCACTGTCTGTTCCCCGGACTTCCCCATGTCCTGGCCTCAGGCTCTGTACCTTCTTGTCGAAAGCCACGTGGGCTGGAACGAAGTCAGAAGGTGGAGCCTGCTTGGCGTTGCCGTAGGTCAGTGCGGGTAGCTTGTTGGCCAGCTCATCCAATTCTGCCTCCGACAGCTGGTTCACATAGAGTCGCTCCCCACCTACCCCTACGGTGGGGTGTCGTGCCTGGGCATAGCCATTTCTGTAGCCCAGAGTCTGGGAGCGATGGAAAGAAGTTTTCTGTGGAAAGAAATCCAATAAGTGACATCCAACATGCCTGAGACATGAAGCAACCCCTCTCTGACACGTACCGCAGGGAGAGATGGCATGGCAGTTCACTGGACTGAGCGGCGACAGTGATTTACAGTTCAACTTCTCATGCTGCCATAGAGAGGTCATGTGGTGAAGTCCCTGGAATAGGCTCAGTCCCTGGCTCTGCCACAGACATCCCAAACAGCCTTGGGCAAGTCACTTAGTACCACGTCCTATGCCACACTGCTTAGGTCCCCAAAAGGCAAGGCATGCAAAAAGTGAAGGATGGGTCTCCTTCCTCCTCACTGCTTTGGGTGACTTAGTCAGAGGGCTACGAGGATGCTCTATTGCAAATGCAGCCAGATCCATGATTTCTCAAACTCAAACCAGGCGGAATCATCTAAAAGCAGAATTGGAAGGGACCTCTGGAGGTCATCTTGTCCAACCCCCCTGCCAGAGGCATGATCATCCCTATCCGAACTGTCATCCCATATAAATCCTTGTCTAACCTATTACTAAAGCTATACAATCGGCCCTGTCACACAGCCATAAGGCACAGCACCCTGATCTCCTGTAAAGCAAGGGGACACAAGGCAGTCAGTGTCCCATCACTGCAAGGGTTGTTTAAATATGCTCAAGAGATCACAGGAAGAGGGTCAGGCCCTCCATTCTGGAAGAAGGCCTGCAAACTCTTTGGGGCATAGCCTGTCATTTGCTTTGCAGCCCATGATGGGGCTTCAGCCTCTTGTCATGGCCTCTAGATGCTATCCTAGGAGGAAAGAGTATCCAAAATGAATGATCATACAAAGGCCAACGTGCACCCTCTAGGTTTCTCATCCCCCTTTATGTTACTTAACTCTTAGGGAACAAAAACCACAGTGTTTTCCTCCCTGCGAAATCAAGGCACTCCCTTGCTTCAGCAGATACCCAAAGGTGGCATTAGGGATCATAAAGCGAACCTTAGCTGTTCCGCCGGCCGTCTCCTGAGTTCACCCAAGGGAGACAGGCCCATTCACGCAGTGCATGTGCCAGCATGGTTAAAGCCCGCACAAGTAAAAAGTTGGGCGAGGAAGGCAAAGACTCTCAGTAGAGCTTTATCTGTGGTGCCCAAGAATCTCTCTGCCCCCGTGCACATGGCACACATCGGCCTGCCCGTAATCCTGCAGCAGTGATTCATTATTCTTTGCTGCCCTTATCCAATTCGGGGTGCAGCTTCCTTGGGGCAGCTCGCCTTTTGGGGACATTAGCTCTGCCAAGCGACATAGTTCTGAGCCGCTGTTCCTATTCAATACGCTTATTGATGGCGCAGGGAGGTGACAAGGACACATAGCAAATCAGTGGCAGGGCGGTGGACGTCACCCAGACTCTCACCCCAGTCCCGAGCAATGGGGGTGCTGTCTGGGTGGTCCTGCTCTGTTTGGGCTAGCTGAAGAAACAATGGGAGGAGATGGAGTCCACCCCCCACAACTGAAGGCACTGAAGAAGATGGGATGTGGCCAGCTGATCCAACTGGATCCTCCGTCAGAGAAAGGAAAAAAAGCCAGGCCCTTTGGGATACCTTAAGACTTCCCTTAGGGCCCTATGACTATCATCGCATAGCACACGGTAGGCTCTCCATATTTGGAGGAAAATTCAAAGGCCCCTAACACTTGGTCTAAAGGAGAATCTCAGTATAGAGCCTTTGACACACACCGTCCTCTTTCCTGGACCGGCAGCAGACACATTCCCCAATGCACTGAGAGAACGTGCCTTTCCAGCCCCAGTCCAACTGCATTCACATGAACAAGCTTCCCTGCCGTTAAGGCCCATAATTCGATTTATCACCTTCCTCACATCTCATTCATTACCCATTTTTGCTTAAAAAACAACTCTGCCAGCGGTGACAGAGCAGCAGCAAAGCCTGTTCAGGTGAAAGCACGACAAGATGCTAGCAGAGCCCTGCATAAGTATGACACCGGCCACAAGACAGGCAGTTTCCCGCTAAGAAATCAGCATCAAAGCCAAAATGAGGAGCTTGGAGAAGATATTCCAAGCAAAGTGGAGACATTTGATTTCAACCCGTGTGGCACTGGTCCTCCAGTAAGGCTCAATGGGGGTCCCAGGTGGGTCTGATCCTTTGGCCGTAGGCACAAAATGACTAGCTTTAAGACACCCCAGGTCCCTCGTGGGGTTTGAAAATCCCATAAGGCCCTCTTCTATACCCGTAGAAGCCTAGCCATGCTTTATGTGTCAAGCGGTGGCTGTAAATTCAAAA
This sequence comes from Caiman crocodilus, assembly GCA_030014935.1. Classification (NCBI taxonomy): domain Eukaryota; kingdom Metazoa; phylum Chordata; order Crocodylia; family Alligatoridae; genus Caiman; species Caiman crocodilus. The sequence goes on along the minus strand of JAGPOW010003642.1, from coordinate 5,561,044 downwards.
GGGCTAACCCAAAACTTCAAGTGCCAGTTCCAATCGCCAGCAGACCGGGGCAAATCTGGAGAAACGGCAATGACGTGAGTCAAGTTGCTCCAGATGTCAGGAGCTCACGGCCTTTCAAAGGAGCACATCAATGGCCCTTTGCCTTCGGAGTAATAATACTACTCCAAAAGGGTATTATTGTAACTGGGGAAACTGAGGCAGACAGAGGTGTTGTGACTTACTCTGGGCCACCCAGTGGGAAAGTGCAAAGCCAGGAGGAGAAGGCAGGTCTCCTGACCATCGCTGCCCCTTAGCCCAGCACTTTGGAGCAATCCTCTCTTAACCAAGCACCTAGCTGAGGTCTGCCAGGATCCCTGCTGCCACCAGTGCAACAGCACCGGGGTAGAAGAAAAGCATGAATTTGCCTAGGAAAAAAGATGAGTTTCCACCTCTCAAGGCAGCGGAGCCCATGGAGGGCTAGGGAGCTCCTGAGGTCCCCTAGCCTCAGGCATCAGCTCTCACCGAGGTTCAGGTGTTGGTTCCTGTGGGATGATTAGGCAGACAAGGACCCTACTCCAAAGTCCCAGCCCCAGGGAGGTATCAGGGGACAGAGAGCTCGGTATCTCAGGGATATCTGGGTTGGAGGGGGGTATGGGGCAAGTATACCGCCCCTATCCCAGACTATCAGCCCACAATCAGATCAGGGCCCTCCCTACCCTTCACAGGGCCAGGCTAAGCCCCCTTCCCCTGCACATCTGGATGGGGCCAGGCTGTTCCCCAACCCCTTCTGCACACCGGGATGGGGATCATTGGCCGGCCCGGGGATGGACCATGGGCACCATCCATCCAGCCCACAGGGCAATAAGGTTGAGCGCCACCGCCCCAGCCGTGTCGGACAGACCTAGGGGCTCTGTCCCGTCACCCTGAAGCCAGGAGGGCTCCGTCTTGCATCTCCAAGGTCCTGGCGGGCACCAGCACAGCTCAGGGGCTTCGCTCCCCCGGGAGCTCTGCCAGGCCAGGAGCCCCCGTCCCAGCAGCATCCAAGGTGCAGCCAGGGCCTGTGGGTCCCTGGGCTGGAGGTGCCGGTTCCCCCTGCCCACCATCCCTGGGGCTGGGCTGCCAGGAGACACTGGATCCCAGTGAGGTGCTGGGGTCACTGGTGTGGGGGACGGTTTCCCATGGGGTGCAGCAGAGGGAGGGGCCTGTGGGGTGCAGGGGGCTGCAAGTGGGAGGATGGGCCCTGTGGGTACAGGCAGGGACATGGGAGGTGGGGGGGGGGGGCTGTGGGGTGCAAGGGGGGGGCTGTGGATGGAGATGGGTCCATGAGATGCAAGGGGGCTGTGGGGTGCAGGGATGCCTGTGGGTGCAAGGGGGAGCTGTGGATGCAGGGGGGGAGTATGGGATGCAGGGGGGCCTGTGGGTGCAAGGAGCAGTGGTTGCAAGGGGGGCTGTGGATGCAAGGAGCTGTGAGTGCAAGGGGGGGCTGTGGGTGCAGAGGGAGAATTGGGTGCAAGGGGCAGCCTGTGGGGTGCAGGGGGTTCCCCCGTGGAGACTGGGGGTCCATGGGGTGCAGGGAGTCACTTGTGGGGTACAGAGGGATTCAAGGGGGGGCTGTGGGTGCAGGGGGGTCTGTAGGACACGGGGGGGTCCTCGTGGGTGGAGGAGGGGTCCATGGAGTGGAAGGGGGTCCCCCATGGGTGCAGGGGGTCCATGGGGTGCAGGGGGAGAATCAGGTGCAAGGGGCGGCCTGTGCAGAGGGCTCCCCCATGGGGACTGGGGGGGTCCATGGGGTGCCGGGGGTCGCCTGTGGGGTGCAGAGGGGTCCAAGGGGGGCCTGTGGGTGCAGGGGGGTCCGTAGGACGCAGAGAGGTCCCCGTGGGTGCATGGGGGGTCCCCCGTGGGGTACTGGGAGAGTCCCCCATGGGTGCAGGAGGCCCATGGGGTGCAGGGGAAGATCCACGTGGGTGCAGGGATCCCCGTGGGGCCGCGCTCACCGTGGGGTCGAGGAAGCTGAAGCCGGGCAGCAGCGGCAGCCCCTGCGCCGGGCGGGAGCTCATGGCCAGCGCGCGCTCCGGCGCCGTCGCCGGGCAACGCCGTCTCCATGGCGCTTGCAAACATTCCACGTTCCACCCCCCCCAGTCCAGCGAAGGCAGCGGGAACCAGGCGGAGCATGCGCAGTGCGGCCGCAGCCCGCTTCCCGCGCGGGGCTTTCCTCCGCCCTTGCGCAGAGGGGACTCCTGCGCTCCCGCGG
>JAGPOW010003642.1:5494275-5558714 GCA_030014935.1 Caiman crocodilus | reverse complement strand
TGGACAACTCATTTAACCCCCATCTGCCTATTTTTTATCTGTAAAAGACTGACAGCAGTGCTACCTTTGCCAGCCTCTTCTGCATCTCCTTCTGTTTGGATTTTTAGCCTTTTTGGAGCCCAAAAGGCCTGTTTTCCTCTGTGCACAAACAGCACCTGATGCAGGGAGACTTGAATCCTGCTGGGGACTTGCAGCTATGGCCATAAAGAATGGCAGTGAGAAAAGTCCAACTCCATGAACGTCCCAGCGGCACAAGGGATGTGTGACGTTTCATCGGTGATTGAGTCCCTCGCGTGATCTAACTTCGCGTGTTGCACTGCACTGTGATTCTGCATGTGGCCAATTGACCCGATGGAAGGGGCTCCCCCTGCTGTGCGCAAGTCTGTGACATACGATATAGATATCTAGAAAGATCCTGATAATGGACGATTTACATCAAGAGCGTTTTCTCCTGGACTGACTGTTACCTTCCATCAGAGCAAAGCCTGGGGCTGGGAGACGTTGAACAACTGGACACGGGTCGTGCCTGCCCCTTCTAAAACCACAGGAGATAGCGCGCTGGTGGTCTGATTTTCAGAGGCATTCAGCTAGGACTTGCACTGAAATAAGGAGCTGCAAACAACTGCTGTGACACAGGACGTTCATTTTTTTTTCCTTTTTCTGACACTTGGGAAGAAAGTGAAATGAAGCCATTGGCACTTTAAACCACGTGCCAAAGGTGGATGCCAGTTCACTTCGAGAAGACCAGACAACTCGGCACAGGTAAAAGACCCATGCCATGGTCTGTTCCTGAAGATGATCGTTGCAGCAGCATCGGGTACCCAAAACAAAACTTCTCCCCGCATGCTGCTAACACCCCTGGGTATGAACAGAAAGCACTTCAATCCCTTTTGTAACCGTTCCCTCAGATGCTGGTTTCCTGCCTGCACTTGCCGTCCTGGGGCTGGGCCGGTTGCAGCTGGCTTCAGCGGGGTGGGATTTCTATCATCCTAAACAATGGTAGAAAAAAAAAAAATCCCATACTACACCTCGCCCGTCATTATTATTGCTATTAAACAAACCTCAAACTTTCCTTACTCTTCTCTACTCTCCATTTTTTATCTTACAGAAGTATAACAGTGGACCTGGTGTGTCCCTTTAACTGCTTATTGCCTTCGGGTCTTCTCCTATGAATGGTAACACTTGAAAGAAGCACGTCCCTTGCCTAGAAACACGTCTCTTGACTAAGGTGTAATCCTGTGGTGCTGGTTTGGTATCTGCTTGAAAACCACCATCTTTCCCCAGGTCATTTGGAAGGGAGTCCTGGCATTAGGCAGCACGCTGGGTGAGTGAACCTTGCCATCTTGCGGATGAAACATGAAGATACAGCAGTGATGGACACCCTTGCTGTTATATTTGAAAAAAAAAAAATAATCTCCAGTTTGGCAGGAGGAGGAGGTGGAGATAGGTCCTTCCTCGGGCCCCTGGAGACAAGCCAAATGATCCCAACTGTGCTCCCAGGGTTTCAGAGCTCACCAGGAAACCCCAGGATGGAAATGCATCCCGTGTGTAGTTGGAGAGGATCAGGTAGCTGTTGCAGATCTGGCCTTGCTTCAGCAAAACACTTGAGTTTGCGAGAGATGGTCTACGAGCTCCTCTGTTTAACCTGAAAGACGAGCCAGAGGGTTTTGCTGAATTGGGACCTTTATTCATGGCCCTGCCGCTGACAAACTCCCACTTAGAGCTGTGCTGTACCCAGAAGCACCATCCCACCTGCACGCTCCTACTCAAAATGTCAGATCCTGTAAATGAGGCAACCTAGCCATCATCCAACGGAGCTGAGTAAATGTCCACGGGCAGGCCTAGGACAGAGCTAAAGCTCATCACAGCTAAGGATGCTAGGCACATGCTCCAGGCTGCTCCAAGGCTGCAACTTCACCTCCTTTCTAAGATCACGCACAGGCTGACCGGGAGCAAGTGGGCACGGTGGGCTTCATGCCGGTGGGCCCAGGGGTGTCATGGTGCAGCACGGAGGCACTCAGACACACCTGTCGTCTCCCTACCTACGCCAACGTAAGCATTTGTGCCTTAACATAAAATGGGCTAGTGACCAGCTATAAGGCTCGAACAGAATTTTGCTACAAGCCCTAAATGAAGACAGGTACAGCATCATTTTTATGATCTTCTTCTTCTTCTCCTCCTCCACGTGTGGTCTTAGAGGCCAATCTTCCACTGAATAACCCAGCAGCTGCAGCCACCCGGATTCCCCTGCTTTTCCGTGGATTGACAAATTTCACGTCACACGCGTCGCACGGCTTTTATAACTTTCTTTTACTGGGGATTTTAAACGGTTGTCAGTACAGTGCAAAGCCTTGGATGTTCTCAGTGTTTTCAACAATACAAAATTCAGGATAGGTAGGGAGGACAGCTGGTGTGTGATACTCGCACCCCTTGTCGCTTCCCAGGTAACGGATGAACCCCAATATAGTCACGTTTAGTAGTTTTCAGCTTGGCAGGAGGCAATGCTCGTCATCAGTAAGAGTTCTGAATACCAAGGCACGTGTGGGGCTTCAGCATATATCCCCATTCTGTTATATAAAGCCTTTGTTATGTAACGCCTACCATGCCCTCTACACCAGGTCTGAAGAGGCTGCTTCTAACCCAAATCTCCCATTCCCCTTGGGGAAATCCTGAATACAATGCACACTGAGCCAGCTGATGTCCTCAGTGTTAAGCAGCATCACTCCAGTGGCTACAGCAGAGCTGTTACGATCTCTACTAGTGAAGGCCAGGCCCCTAGTTTCATGGGTTCACAAGCCCACTTCCCATAGGCAACCCACTGAAGATAGCTGGGCTCAGCCTCTTACAACCAGGTCGCTGTTAGACACTATAAACCACTAGATCAGTTACGGCTGATCAGTCTGAGGAGGATCTGTTCAGTTTTGCATCATTCAAGAAGCCCCCAATACTGGAGCAAATGATTTCGGGGATGCCTAAGGATGGCAATTTCCAACCGGCTGAGCATGAGTTGTGGGACATGCAACCAGCTGGGAAGCTGGTGCAGTGGCGTTTAGTTTCTTAGGACCACCAAAGTTAACAGCAAACCTCTTCCCGACTTCAGAGGGAGCAGGATAGCACTGTCAGCAGCTGCTTGGTACCTGGCCAGCCCAGGGGGAAGATGCATCATATCTCACAGCACAAGGTCCAGTGACATATAAGGCACGAGTACAAATCGACTTGGAAAGAGGGAGGATGTGTAAGCAGGTCTGACGACAGCTAGTTCAGGCACCGGGAAAAGAACTGGGGGCCGGCAATTGGAGGTGGCTCCAGTGTCGGACAAAGCACCTTGTGTCTCAAGGACAGCAGCATTGGTCAGTAGTTCCCTGCAAAATCAGCCCCATCATTCCCACAAGGAGGTCAGTGGCTGGTCTGGCTGCAGAGCGGGATATGGGGAGGTGGATGGCATCACTCACAGATGCAACGTGGGGAGACTAAACACACCACCAAGGATGCAATGGGGAAAGTGGAATTGCTTTTTGACACCAGTAGGTGGTGATACATCTCCACTGAAGAGGTCCTTCTAGGTTCTCCATGCCGAGATGGCATTGCTTCCTCTGTCCTCCTTTGCTTGGGGCAGAGCGTGCAGCCTGGTTTGCAATGCTTGCAGAAGCAAAGGCCTGGTCTAGACCCAAAGACTGTACCAGAATAATCATGTGGTATGGTTTGCTATGAGCAAAAGGAGGCCTACTGCAGGTACACACACAGTGTATACAGGTACTTGCACCATAATCTTATGCTCTACATTTTGAACAGGTGTCTTGCCCTTCCTGCAGGGAACATGTTTATACCAGCATAAGTGCATCCACACTTCAGGGCAATACATTTCAACTGGACCGGTATTGCTACAGCAGTGATGCTCAGTCCAGGCCGGCTCAGGACAGCCCTGGGTGTATTGTAGCAGCTCAACAGGAAGCTCCGGTCCTACTTGTACTGCGATCAACAGAGACAGGAAGGGCAGATCTACACATGCTATTAATGTGAATGAATAAATATCAGCATAGTTTGTGCTGGAGTTTATTGCTCCCAGGTGCTGCATTTACACGTGCGCCTGGGACTACACCAGCTGGCAGGAGACCCAGGGGGCTCAGCCTGCCAGCCCAGGGCTGCTATGACCCGGCTCGATGTCCTGCAGAGAGGCTGGCTAAGGCACAAAGGTACTTCCATGCAATGCTAGCCAGCAGCCAGCCCCCACATTGAAGCACCCTCGTGCCCCAGCCAATCCCATCAGCGTCTGCACATGCACAGCGGTGCACTAAATAACATCGCCGCAGGACAGTACTTGCCTTTACAGGTACTAATCTATGGCAGAGTTAATTAGTTTACAGTGCCTTAATAGAGCTGAATGTGTAGACTCTGAGACTTTACTCCAGAGCTAATTAGGCAACTCCGCAGGAAACATCCTGGGTAGATGCACCCAAGTGCATGCCACATTATTTGATACACCCAATGCATGTAGGAAATGAAGTATCTGCTTGAATCCATGGGTGATAAACTGAAGAGCCACTTGTGGCTCAGGAGCAGCAATCTGGGTCTTGCTGGGCTACAGGAACACTGTTGCATAGAAAGTCTTCCCCAAAAGGATAAGAGACCCACACAATGTCATGAAGACAACTGAGTAGTTGCCTCCTATTAAAGATTTCTAGTAATGACCAACCCACGCTAGGTTTGAACCGTGAGTGCCGAGTTATAAACTTCTCTCCATCCTTTAACCCAAGCAGCATCCCCCACATCCCATCCTCCACAGATTAAATCATTAAGGCTAATATTTTCAGATCGGAGGGCCTAGAGTTACGCCCCTGAATTCAAAAAAAGGCACCTAGTATGTGGCTTGGTTTTCCGAGATCCCCCCGACCCTACTCTCCTCCATTTTTCTCTCCGATTCACCTTTACCCAGCAAAAGGTTATGGCTGACATCACAGCTTTCTGGGTCCCACAACACAAGGAGACTTAAGAAGCTTCTTAAAGCAGATATTTGAATGCTACAGCCAAGGCTTGTGGCGTGTGAGCTGCAAAACCACCTCTCCCAGCGCCGTCTCCGGCTTTGCATGTTTAGACTCGGACTTGATGTGCCGCATCCTCCAGCTGGAGTAAATCAGCACAGAGCTACCAAAGTTAATAAGGATCTACACCACGTGTGAACCAGCTCGCTCAAGGACCACCTGAGCATGGAGACCAGGAACAGGACCTACACGAAGCACTGTGGCATATCCAACGGGAGGGGACCAGGGTGGATCAGAGGGAGAGACCAGAACGGACAATGCAAGAGGTGGGTACGGGCTGGCCCTACGAGGACTCTGCCTAGGCAGGGAATCCTAGAAGGCAGCTGATATGAAGCACCATTGATTTCAATGGAGCTACGCCAATTTACATCACAGCGTTCTGGCCCGGTGCCTCCAGTTTCCTATTTCCCACTGAAGCCAACACAGCAGGGGCTCGCCAGTCAGCGAATGACTTCCTATCCCGCCAGCCCCTTGTCGGTCGTGTGGGGTGGTAGGAGTCACAACCCGCTGCAGGAAATACATAAGCTGCCCCCTCCTCCCATTCCAGTCCCAAAGGAAAAGGCACTGGTGTCTCATGGTTATACGCTGCCTGACTGGCCCTGATGGCCAGTCTTCTGCCATCCTCTCCTTGCAGCAGAGGGCAAGGGCCTCTTGCAGCATCCGCTCCATCCCTATGCCAGCACAGTACGGCCTGTGCCCTCTCCAGTCCCTGGGCACCCGCGGGTGCTCTGCAGAAACAAGCACGCAGGAGCAATTTGCCATCCAGGACAGAGAAGAATCCTGCCCTGAGGTCAGGACAGACCATCAGACACCAGGCAGGATTTGTCAGAGGGAGGATGAGCGCATCATTTTTATCTCCCCAACTCCTTTCTCCTCCTGCTATGATGTTTTAACTAATGATGAAATGTGGCAGGTTCCTCAAAGGCCTCTGTTTGCCCCTCTAAGCATGCCACAGGCTGGATAATGGTGCATTAAAGCACACTGCTCCTGCCCAGAACAGGACCATACTCCACCGGTAACGGGGAAGGAGGAACTTCATGCCGATTTAACCTTTGTCGCCTTTGTGGGCAACCAGGGAAAATGCTCTGTTCATAACTAGGCTAGAGGCACAAACTCACATTTGACTTCGGCTGCCAAATAGCCAACCATATCATAGACAAGCCAGGATGCATTCAAACAACAGACCCACAACGGAAAAGGCCTGTATCCAGTTACCCCTCCCTGAGACTGTCTGCCGCGTCGTATGAAAATTTCATGAGCAGCCCTGGGACTCGATGTCTTTAAACACCTGCAGCACGACGGCCCTGGGAGAGAAGGTGGCTCTGAGCTCACATCGCTGCTGCATCAGCTGCCTCAGAAATGCTGGGCCAATGCCAATCAGTGGAGCAGAGGAAAGACTGAGGTGTCAAGGTTAGATCTGGCTCTCCATGTCCCCAAAGTTTTTGGGGGGAGGGCGGAGCTAGAGGGTTAAGCCACGCCTATTGCTACAATGATTTGTCACAGTCACCCTACAAACCTGGTATCGATGAAGACGAGGACGAAAGAGTGTGGAGAACGTGGTGGACAAGAACCTGAACCGGAGAAGGAGCAAGGACGAACTGGGGGTCTTTAAGAGGAGGTTAGACAAACACCTCGCTGGGGTCATTTGACCCCAGTACTTTTTCCTGCCATGGCAGGGAGTCGGACTTGATGATCTGCTCAGGTCCCCTCCAACCCCACCAACTATGAAACCATGAATGCACCTGCATATCTTGCAACACCCTTGCAGCTGCACCCTTAATTTTAGACTCAAAGCACCCAATCCTGCTCCCAGGGGCATTGTGCAATTGACTGCCACAACGGCTGGATCCACCCCACAAAGATGGGCAGATCCCAGTGAGTCATCTCATTAGTCTAGGACTGATCTTTGCCATATATTCTCCAATGTTTGCCAAAGCCATGAGTGCCTGTAGTCATGGTGCTTCCCCATCTTCCCTTGGAAGACTGCTCCACAGTCCTTGGCTGAAACTGGGTATATTATTTCCAGCAGGCTTACTGGAGTGGAATGGACTAGAAACCTCTGCCTCACCCATGAGTCCTTAGTTAGGTGTCCTGATCTGGCATAAAACACCCCCCTGCCCTGCAGGAGGGGGCCACTCCAGCAGAAATGCCTCCGATGCAAAGGCTCGTCCAGCCAAGCCTCCTCTCTCAGCCATGTTAGACAGACAGTGTTATGCAAACAAACCAGTTTAGGTCTATCTACATTATCCTCCTCCACTGGTTTCCAGCAAGCTGGACCCAGCCAGTTAGTATCTACTCCATCTCCAGGATGGCCTCTCAAGAGTCCTTTTTAACCAGCGCTGCCTTGATCCGACACCGCAAGAAGTAGGCGGTGACTGCGCTGCAAGCCACGAGGCCAAAGAACGAGCCACACGACACGTAGATGGAGAGAGGCCCGTGTCTCCTCTGGAAGATTTCCTGCCTGTTCTTGTAGTCTAGGAAGATAGCCTCCAGCTGCGAGAGCGTGCAGATGGCCAGGAAGGTGTGGAAGATCTGGTGGGCATGGCCAACGATGTCGCAGGACCCGGGAAAGTATTTCTCGGGCACGGGGCAGGAGAAGAAGTAAGCGCTGATGAGGAAGAAGAGGATCTGGAAGGTGTGATACCAGGCAGCCTTCTCCTCACAACCCCCCAGGTGGCACATGACCACCCGATGCGCCACCGGGCTGATGTCCAAGACGAAGGCCAGCCCGGCCGGGATCACTTGGCACACCTTCCTCATGATGGGGTACGGGCGGCGGTATCGGTATTTGGCATAGCAGCAGCCGGCACAGGAGAGCCAGCCGCAGAAAGCAGCTGCCGGGAGGAAGAAGAGCCAGAACTTATCGTACCAGGCTTGATCAGAGCTGTAGTAGAAATGGGCCAGGGCACTGCCATACTGGTAGATGCTGACTCCGACGTAGTCCGCAAAGTAGAAGGTGTAGTGGGACAGCTCTGACTTAGACTGCAGCAGATGGGCTAGGAGGCTACACGTCAGGTAGGTGACGGAGGACAGGACAAAGATGAACAGGGGCAAGGACTGGACATCCACAGACAGCTCCTCCCCATCAGCAAAGGTTTTGAACCTCAGCAGCACTGCCAGGGCCGCCAGGAGGTGGGTCCACACATTCACCACCTCGTTGTGCTTCTGGAAGAGGCTGAAGAAGTAGTACCGCCACTCCTGGCCGGTGGGGCGGTACCCGGTCTGGATGTAGGGCTCCCGGAAAAGCTGGGGCACGTCCGACTCCCTGACAGTGCACGGCATTTTGGGGAAGCCTTCCTCCAGCAGCTTGGGCAGGCGGCGCAGCTGCTGCCCGCTCACCGACAAGGTGCTGATCCGCTCCAGGATGGCTGTCATCATGCTCCCTGCAGCAGTTGGTAGTCTGTCACCAGGAAATGTTGTGTTCTTGTCCTGCAAGAAGGAGAGAAATGAGAGGCATTCATGACCAAGAAAACCCCTGCAGCATGAAGCCCAAGGTCCCAGGATGGGGGGAGGAGGGACGCTCTCTGGAGCTCATGGGATGCTACCAGCTCATGCAACCCCTCTGCTTTCTCAACCCAAGCTTTTCAGGGCATTTTGAGTGCACTGAGATTTAGGTGGGTCTGCCTCAGTGACTGGGAGACTTAATAAGGAGAGGCCCCACACATCCTTTGAGCCAGCAAAAAGCAATGGGAGAGCTGCAGATCTGCATGCCTTGCCATGCAACAGACCACCAAACCTGCCTTCCCAGAGCAAAGCAACACTGCCTTAGTGCCCTCGTCTCTCCTGCCCTTTACGTGAAGCAGGCTGTTTTGGACCTGCAGTATGCAAGAGGGGCAAGAGCAGACTTTCCTGTGGACCCTTCTGCAAGCACAAGGGATTGGGATCAATGGCCTATGAGGCTCTGCAAGTGCAATGCCCCAGTATTCAGTTTGATTTGAGCTGAAACCTCTCCCTAGGATTAGGTCTGCATGGGCATGCTCCTCCTCCTGTAGCGGGATACCAAGCCCCTCAAGACTGGAGCACCCTTATGGCCCAACGCAGGGCTAGGCGGCAGGCAGCCCCCACAGTGAAGCACCTTCATGCCCTAGCCAGCTCCATCAGCATCTACACTTGCACTGCTGCAAAGTGAAAAAAAAAAACACTCCACCATAGGATAGTACTTGTGTTTACAAATACTAACCTATAGTGGAGTGAATCACTTTACTCCATCCTAATAGCACTGCACATGTAGACACTAAGACGTTTACTGCAGAGCTAATTGGGCAACTGCAGTAAATGTCTCATGTAGATGCACCCACTATGAAGCAGATTCACTAAAGATTAAAATCCAAGATAAATTTCTCCAAAACAATTGTGCCATGTGTCCATTCCTTTGGAAAGGGGTGTCCAACTCACCTGGCTCTGCAGGCTGGATCAGGCCCCCAGAGCCCCTACCCCACATGCCGGATCCAGCAGCTGTGATGATCTGGGACTGCGCCACACATAATGCCTGCCCTGAATGCAAGTCCTGGACTGGCTGGTGTGGGCATCATGTGTGGCAAGCTCCCAGACCAGCCAAAGAGGACACCGGACCACCACCCCCTGCACCCCGCCATCCTCACAGGCTGGATCTAGCTCGTGCTCGTGGCCTGGGACTGCACTGCACACGGGGCCTGCTCTGGGAACCGTGCTGCACACAGCGCCCATCCCAGACCGGCTGGAGCAGGCACAGGATCTAGCACGCAGGGGGGAATCTGGATTGACCCCGTGTGCCATGTCCTGTCCACATGCATGGTATGTGGTGTGTGCCCTGGGCCCTGTGTACAAGGCTGGTCCAGCATGCATCCCCTGTGGCACGTGGGTCAACTCAAGTCCCAGGGTGAGTACCGGGGGCCGGATAACATCAGTCCGCAGCCTGCGAACCAGATCTTTGACATCCCTGCCCTGGGAGTACTGTTACCGCTTCATTTAAAGATGTGCAGGAGCATTTGGATGATTGGCAAAGCGTTTCCTAAAGGACCTGGAGACTAACAGCTCCACGAATCCTCTCATTGCTGCTTTGCCCTTAAACCCAGAACAAAGGCTGGGGAACAGGACAATAGATCTGCAGCAAACCAGGTCACAAAACCTACCCTGGGAAGGCAACAGGCCCGGCTTGCAAAGCTGTGGAAGAGGCAGAGAGGAAAGTCCAGGACGGTCATCGTGACTCTGATGCAGCATCTTGGTGTCTCCCACTTCCTCTACCAGCCCGCCTGGGCTGTCAACACGTGTCTGACTGCAACTTCCCAATTCCAGCAGGCACCGGCTGCCATACCCAAGATTACAAAAGGGTTTCTAGCACAGCCCCTGCTTCCCTGGCACGCTGACCTGTCAGGGCTGTAATTTTCCATTATTGCCAAAGGGGAACTTGTTTGGTGAGATTATCCCAACTCCCCTCGATCATTTCAAGGTGACGCGAGGAGGGCTCTTTTGCACATTACCCTCGGACAAAACAAGATTTTAACATGTTTTTACAGCGGGGTTATAGCAAAAGCTGGCAGCCCATCAATCCTGGGGTTATCCAAGTCCCAAGGCCATCTCCGCAATATGCTGGAGCAGTGTCAGGGCTGCTCTGTTTGAAGCTGCAGACCATCATGGCCCAACTCAAGCCCCTTGTCTCCCATCCGTGCTATGCTGCTATGCCCCTGGATGAATGCAGTGATTCACAGCACACAGGCACTCAGTTCACCCAGACACAGCATGTGGCAGTGCCACCTGGCACCGACGGTGCCAGCAAACTGCGAGAGGAGCAAAGCAGCCACAGATAGCACCCGTACCTCCCACTGAAACCTAGCGTGAAGCCCTGGGGGCTCAAAGTCCTGCAAAACCACCCAATGCACAGCAGTACCCAGTCCTGGCACAAGCATGGAGAGTGCAAGGAAGCTCCTTCTTGCAGCATGACACAAGGGCCATGAGCACTTACAGCTCTGCCATGCAGGGGAGATAGCTGTTCCTGTGCAGGGGCTGGCCAGGGGCCTGGGCACCATTTCTGTCCCTTGCCAGGCAAGCTGGGTCATGCACAGGATGATCTCATCGCAGGGCAGCACGAGGTCACTGTTAAGGAAGTTGGGAAATTTTCTTAGATACCAGATCCTGTTAAGGGTGCAGCATTTACAACTATTGTCACCAGATGCAGCATCAGAAAGCAGGCAGCGACTAAAGAAAATGAAAATACAAGTTGGCGGCAGGGTGGGATCGAGAAAAGAGTCTATTCTTGCCCCTCACCCAAACAGATCCACATAGGAGCTGCGTTTTGGGAAGTCACTAGGAAAAGGGGAAACCTCTCAAACACGACCACAGAATCACAGGAAAGTAGAGCTGGAAGGGATCCCATGAAGGCATCAGCCCCCTGCTCAGGGTAAAATTGTCCCCAACCATCAAGTCTCTGCCCAACCTGCTCTTTGAAGTTTCCAAGGATGGAGATACCAACCCTCTCTAGGCAGCAACGCTTGACCACCATCGAGGGCAGAAAGTTCTTCCTAACATCCCACCTCAAAGCCCCCTGCTGCAGTTTAGGACCATCAAACCATGCGGTGGTGCAAGCTGTCTCACCAGCCAGGAGCAGAGGTGGGTAAATCTACCCAATGGCTCTACCTGGACATGATCTTTCTGAACAGGCGAGGGGGCCCAGCTGGCACTGCAGGAGACTGGAGACAGTGCACGTGTGTAATGCAGCATCACAGCTGCCTCCGGGTCAGCTCCTCCCGAGAGTCCTAGCCTGGGATATGCCATGCCGCGCGGCCTCCGGCCTAGAGCTGAGCACAAGGGCACACCTTGCATCGCAACCAGGGCTGTGGCCGTTCCCGTGCTGGGAGAAGGCCCTATGCATCTTGCAGACAGCATCATCCGTATTGCCACACAGAGCAACCCATCGTCTGCCGTCTCTAGCTGACCAGCTCCCGACCCTGGGGTTTGCCTCGCTCCCTGCACAGCCCTGTATGCACCGGCTGGCTAAACTCCCTATCCTACACTCCTTCCAGTGCTCCAAACCTCTTCTCTGGCTCCTGCCTTTTTACTGACTTTGGGTCCAGAAAGCTCAAAGAAAGCACAGGAACCTGCACTGCCCCAGGCAAAATGCATGGTTGAGGAGGGAGATCCCGATATGAGCCACGTTGGGAGGTGGCCATATCATGGCAGCCATAACTTCTATGCCTTCTCGCCCATGAGTGAACCTTAGCTTTCTGCACACCACTGGCCCCCTCTCCTCCTACTACCCATGGGACTCACTGATACATCCCATGCCGGCGGGTTTGTAGCCAGGCCCCAGCTAACTATTCCCCAACTTTCTTTTAAACAAACAGCAGCCATATACTCTGGCCTACTGAAGGCTTTGAGTTGAGTGATGATCACTGGACAACCAGGAGACCTAGTGGTCTTCCAGAAGACTTGTCATGGCTAGCTTGTGTGACCCTTGTGAACCCCATTGGGGACTGACTTTGGCTCTGGATCTATTCAAGATAAGCTGGTTTACCCAGAGGCCTTGGAGACCTCCAAACCCCCTGGATAAATGTGGCACTACTGGTGTCAAGGGCTCTGACCGGGTTTAAAGTGAACCACATGCCATTGAGCTGGCATAGTAAGACCCGACTGCATCTTGTACCTGGCTGCTCTGATGCAAGACCAATAGGCCTGGTGTATAAATCTAGATAGGCTTAAATGGAAAGATCCCTGCTACTCGTACACACAGGCACTAATGCATCAGCATGAACGTCTTCCTTGCCCACTTGGCATGGGGTCCTTGCCCATATGGCATAAGGGCTAGGGGAGACCACACTGGCAAGGTCCAGACCAGCTCAGGGCATCCCTACACAGCCAAGTGCATACACATGTTGAATGCACCGGCTCTGGCACTGTGTTTCACAACAGACACGCAGACCGGGCTGCTGGGACTTCTGACGGCCGACCGCTGTGCTAGGCCCCCGCTCAGGGCGCAGACCGATGCGTAGCACCGTCCAGCTCCTGATAAAGAGCCGGAGGATGAAACAAGCTGCCTAGGGAAGCAGCGCACTCCCCTTCAGTGCAACCCCCCTGGCCAGAAGAGACAGCGATCTAAATGCTATCATTTAGGAACAGCAGATCCTGCAGCCATGCAGGGAGAGGACTAGCTGACCCTCGAGAACCAGTCCATGGATTCCAGCCCTACACTTCTACACGTCTTCCCCCAATGTATTTAGGGCCTTGTTGAAAGTGCAAACCAGCGATTCATAACTGGGGAGCCACAAGCGGGAGGGACCGTGGGGGCAGGTGGCTCCAGCTGCTGTAGGAGAAAGCCCCAGAAATGGGGTCAGCCCCACACCCCCACACCCGGGAGCAGGAAGAGGGCACGGTGGAGAAAGTGGCACAAAGCAGGATGAGGTCCTGCCCCCATACCCCTCATCCGATACCACCTACATCACTGGTCCTTCAAACATTTACCCTCCATCATTTTTCTGAATTTAGATTTTCTCAGTGATTCTCCACCGAGGTGCCACTAAGCGGAGAAAAGTAACGGCAGGGAGCCTTCAGGCTACAGAGATTGGGAACCGCCGGTGCAGAGCACGCACTGTTTTGAGGAGGAGCTAGAAATGCTCAATGCCCTTAAAAATCAGGGGCACGTCAAAATGGATCCAATCGACCTTATGCACGGGAGATATCCTCCGAGCGGCTCCGGGTGCAGAAAACACCAGCACGTAAAGGGCGAAACCAGCCTGAAGACAACATGAAACAAAACCACCCCTCAGTATCAAAAAATACATCGCAAGAAACCAGTTGGAAACTGCGATAAAACCGTGCAAAATACAGGCATTCCCGGGCTGCTTATTTTAAAGCAACCCCATGACACCAGCGAGCACAAAAACAAGCTGGCAATTTCTGGCGATCATGGAGTGAACAAAGCAACAAGCAATTAACATCCAAGGGGGGGAAAAAGAGAGACAGAAACCCAAGGTCAGCGCTGACTGTTTCGCTTTCACAGAGCCTCTATTCTTCCCCTTGCGGGGGTGTCGTGACTGCTGAAAGCAGCATTTATTTGGAGGGCGGCTCAAAACCTTTCCCTACGCCGATCTCCGGAGGATACAGTTATTTGGGCTGCTCCCAATCAACAGCAACCAAATATCATTTGTTTGGGCTCAGAGATGCAACAAGGGAAAGGAGTGAGTGGAAAGCAGCCAGGTGGTATCATTTACAGCCATAATAGGAGCATAAAAATACAAGGAAAGCGATCCCTTTTCAAAGCTTCCCCCTTGCTGTTCTTGCTTTTCAGTTGGGGTCCGACATCTGATGGGGGGCGTTTGAATGAGACAGTCTGAAGCTCTGTACGGGCTCCCGATCTCCCCATCGGGCTGGCACCAAACTGAGAGATGTGAAATGAAGATTGTTCTGATCTATCGTACGCGCTCGAAGGACATGATTCAGGCACTAGATATGTGTGCGAGAAAGGCAGGGTTTCAGAGGGGGCGATTCCCGGTACGCCAGTCAGACAGAAATGCAGCCCGAGTTATGCCGAAGTCTGGTTAGAGCCGTTTTCTTCAATAAATGTCTCCGTTTTAGGAAAGACTGTGATCTTATATGTTATGACATTAGCCGTGCTGGATGATTTCCCCTGCAGAGCTGGCCAAGGCATTATTATTCCTAGCTATACAGCGTGAAAAATGGGTTTGCCACTTACAACAAGATGTCTGAATTCACCATGCGAGAACGATCCGCTTCCAAAGCCACCAGCTCCAAGATTAGGTTGGCTCGTTACAGGGTTTTATGCAAATGGATGGAGCGGGTCCTCCGTGAATTCATTACCGCTGGCTCAGTTCTTTTTAAAGGAAAAGATTTTCCCTGGGAAAAACAGCCATATTTTTAAATAAAAACACTTCTGTAAAAACCCGGTCAATATTGGCTAACTTGTGGAGCGGGGATGGGGACAGCATCATTTTTAAAGTACAGCATCAAAACCGCTAGGGATTGTTTTCATTTAAAGAAAAAGGTTCTCAGGAGGCAGAAATGATTTTGCAAAAACAAACCCTTTCTTCCACATCCACACTGCACCTGGAATACAATCATAAACTGCACAGAAGTGCAAAAAATGCAAGTGCCCCAGCCGGATAACTACCATTTGCATGCACAAAGTGAAATACTTTTGCAACATCCTACTTGAAAGACCTGGAAAATGGGTCCATTTGAAGCCTAAAGAAAAATTAAATCCCTGAAATCTATCTTCCCTTCTTTTCCTTTAATCAACTTTACAATTTGCTTCTTGCTGGGAGAAAGCGGTGTTGGATAGTTATCCATCAACCCAAAAGTGCCTGTGTCTTCCATCCCGTCACCCCTCCTGTTCCTGGTCTATGTAAGGCACTGGGCGAGACCGCAAGGAGTTTTGCAACCAAGTGCATGCTGCATTCTGGTTGGGAGAAGCATTTATAAGTAGGGACCTGCTTGAATCACAGCTTTGCGATTTTCATGGAAATGGCAAAAACACAGAGATCTCTGTGAAAAATGGCACTGGCCCCAATTTCACAGGAAATCAACCAAAAAATAAAAACTAAATAAAAATAAAATGCCGGCTCCCCAACGGGTCCTGGATGCCAGGGTGGCATGAAGGGCAGCACCCGAGACGAGACCTGATGTTTCTCTGCCAATCAGTGCGGAGGGGCAGGGACATATGAAGAGCAGCCAACCCTTGTCCCTCCCTCCACCCAAACCCTCTCCACCAATCAGTGCCAAGGTGGGGGCCACCATGCAATGACCACGAAATCAGCTCTTACCAAGCTGTGAAAATTGGTTTCTCTTGCCGTGAGTTAGGTAGGTCCCCATTTATAATAAGGGCATGCCGGGCCACTGTCTGTGCCATCAGTTGAGGAGCTATAGATACCAGCTGTTAGGATGGCTCATGACTTCTGTCCCCATTGGGGCCACTGCTGTTCAGATAGCCGTGGCAGCCCCAGGGGTCTTTTATGTCGGCACCCACGTCCATCGCGCTCTCGTGTGGACCTCAAGGAGGTCACCTACACATTTGGCATGTCCAAGCTCGACCACAGTCACACCTTTGGCACCTCCAAGCTTGACTGTAGTCATGCACTCAAAAACAATGAACGTGGAAGCCTCCTGGAGTATCAGCTGATGCAGAACAGGGCTCCCCAACACCTGCGGGCCAGTATGAGCACGGTGCTGTGGTCAAAGCAAACCAGTTTTTCTCCCAAGGAGACGAGGAATATTCAACACCAGCAGTGCAGCCTGAAATCCATGAAGAGCGGGAGCTCAAAGCCCTGTTGCTTTACAAGAATACATTCAGCACAGAATCCTATTTCCCTTTCCACGTGCGAATGGCAGCTGGGGAAGTCCCAGTCTTGGCACGTATGCACAGTTTGCGATTCTATTCCATGTGCAGCGTGGACGTGGAAATGTCCACGCAGCTACTCGGCATGGGCAGGTACACACTTACATGCATGCATACCCATGTGTATGGCCTGAAATTGTAACCCAGGGAAAAAAAAAAAAATCAATGAGGATGAAGATGCTCCTCCAACTAAGGCATTCATCCAGGAAGCTGGAGTGCCAGGTTCCCCTGCAGCTCTAACTTCCCCCAGGGCCATGCTTTAGCCACCAGGCCCCAGGTTAGGCATTACATAGCTGATCACTTTTCCAGTGCTCCTTTTGAAGCAGAGCCACTGCTCCTTGTTTTGCATCACCTCTTAGTCATTTGATAAAAATGGTTGCAGAGCAAGAGGACGCTTTTGCCCCATCAGGAGCAAGGATTCAGACTAGAAACCGGTGCCTGCTCCCTTCCAAGGCTGCAGCCATCTCACCGAGCAATAGGTTTGGATGCTCCCCATCTCAGCTGCCAGCTATAAGAAAAGGGGCTGGCTATTGCCTAACCTGTGGTGTTTAGAGCACTGTGTTGGCAAGTTGGAAAAATTCAGCTTCAGACCCCATCACAGTGAGGGGAGCCTATAAGCCAAGTTTCCTGCTTTCTGGGAACATGCCCTACGCAGTGAGTGACTGGCATCCCTCCTCTGGCATCTAACACTTGCTAGTCATAAGGCCTTACCAGGTAGAAGTTTTGCAACGTACGTTCACACGTCCTGGACCGGCTCACCCAGCCTATAACCTGCAGCTCAAGCTCAGCAGCAAGGCGCCTGCTTACGCACAATTGATTGTAGGAGGCTCTAAACTGCGACCCATCATAGCACCTGCTCACATCCACTTATGCAGAGCTCAGGTTAGAGAAGAAAAGGCAAAGGAAAATGGGAAGGTGAGAAAATGTCCTAGGCAAGACAAGTTCAAAAAGCAAAAATAAAGGCTGACGCATGAAGATGGAGGGGGTTGTTACATGTTACACTTACACACGTGCTAAGTGTGCTAAGACTCCTCCATGAAGATAATATCAATTGCTGTCATGGCTGGGATCCACAATCTAATAATTGGACTCCATGGGGATCTCCATAAGGACTCTGGTGGGTCCCCGGGCTGGGACCTGAAACTCAGCTGAAATAGCCAATTGGTGAACACAACCCAGTTTCTGCAGGAGAGCAACTACCTTCGGTGCCTTCGTAACCGGTTGCGTCTCAGCTGCGAGGGAAAGGATCAGGCCGATGCCATTCATTAGAGCTAAGCGAAGGCTCGCTTGTTCTAACGCAGAAGTCGAGGATTAGGCACCTCATTAGTTTCGATTTCCAGAGATGCTAAATATCCAGATACCCGAGAGAACAGGAAATAGCATGTGAAGCTCTTAAACCAGGCAGACTCTCAGCACGAAGGATGGGGGAGGTGGGTATTTTAGACGGCAGGAGACTCCAGGAAAAGTCCCAGACCAACAGGGACGAGACAGCATGAAACAACAGGTGCAAAAAGTGAGGAAAAGAAGAGACAGATGGTGGGGTGATGGGAAGGGAAGGAGACCAGAGAAAGTTTGTGGAGGGTATTCAATTCAGACAACAGGTCAAAGCCCTGCTCTCCCAACATGTATACTCTCCACTGGGAGCCGAGTACAGGGGACTCAAGGCAGGATCCAGCCCAACATGCATTAATCCCAGAGTTATTGCCCCCTGACGGAACGAGCCTTGCCATCCAAGATGACAAGCCAGAACAATGCCACTTCTCTCAGTTTTCTAGCCTGGAGACCTGCTTGGCCAGCAGCCAGCTTCTCTGTGCTGAGCAGTAAGTGCCTCTTGACACCAACCTTGCATTGTCCAAGGGTTGGGCGGTTTCCAGGACATGAGACTAGTGCACCTAGTGCAATGAACAATGTGCCAGGGCTTTGGATGTGGGTGAAGTGAGACCAAGTTCCTGCCACGAGGAGAATCATGCTATGTGGCTTCCTTGGGCAGTGCTTGGGGTGCTGGAGCAGGTATGGCAAAGGGCTTGTTCATGGCCGTGGGCTCTAAATCTGACAGCAAGCCGGGCCATTAACAACCTCTGTCCCCTGGGAAAGTCACTTGGGTCCAATGTATTTAAAACAAAAGCGATCAGAAGATCTGGCCTGATTTCTAATGTTTTGGGTGCTCTGTTCCCTATCAACTTGTCCAGCACCTGCAAAAAAAGAAGCCATATATTGGGGTGCTCGGAGATAGGTTTTGGTGACTCACCTGCAAGATCTTCATTTGAAAATATTTGGCTAGAACCCCCTGCAACCTCCATGCCTCCACCTGTGATAGGGGTGTTGGGACTTCTCCAGTGTGATAAAATACTGAATTAACCTACAAATTAACTACAAATTTTAAAAAAAAAAAAAAAGAGCAACAACCAATCCTGGATACATGCAAAGCATGAGTTATCATCAATGTATACTGCAATAGGCCCAACAACTCTACTCTGGGACCACTGCCCCCCTGTCCTAGATAGTGTACACAGGCATTTAGGAAGTGTCCCTGCTACAGGGCCCGTACAATCCAGGGAGCTGTTCCAGTCACACTTCATCTCCTCTAAACACATTTACCATTTGTATTCCCCACATCTACTCACTACTGCTTCAAGGGATTATTTTACCCACTACAGCTTGGCCATTCCCCGTCTCGGTTCCTTCTATAGTCTCCTCTTAAAACCAAATCTCATGCAGGTCGTCAGCCCGGGGGGTCTCTTTCAGTCCTGTGTTCCTACGGTGGGTCCTGCCCAGCTCCTGCCATGCACTGGCGAGAGACAACGGGGTGAGTTTCAGTGGACAAGGACATGAGACTAGTGATGTGCTGCTGAGAGTCATTAACTAAAGGAATCCTACAAATAGTCTCTCTAAACCTTCACAATACCCCAAACACCAAAACCACCATATAACAAGCAGGGGCAATAGGGGCACTGCCAATGCCTGTCAGTGGCATGGAAACGGATGGGTAATGCGTGCTCACAAGTTCCTATGAAAAAGGACCATGCCCCTCGTTCCAGAGGAAGTCAACCCTTGCCCCCTGCCCTGCCTCCTCCCAAATCCGTGCCAATCTGACCCCGAGGAAGACTTCCCTTCTAATCCAAGAACTGGCTTTCTATGACCCCGAATGAAAGAGCAAGGCCCTCTAGCCAGGAACCTCTTGGCTTTCTAAATACTGGCAGGAACATCAGCACAACCTAGTTAAAAAGCCCCAGCCTTAGCTATGGCCAACGTCCCAGTGCCTCAGAGGAAAGTATTAAAAACAATTCAGAAGCTAGTAGCATTCATGAGCTGTACTGCTAAAAGCCCATTTGTTGTCTTCTCTGCCAAGACTGCAGATGAAGATGCCAATTAACACCAAGGGCTCCAGAGTATTTTGTGGCGTAAATACACTTCCGGTATGAATTCAGTCGTGACCGACCTTATTGCACGAGAACCAGCCAGTGAAAACTCATTCATTGATGACAAAGGAAACCAAAGCCCCAGCCGAGAACCAAGTAGCCTGGATCTGCTGGAGGAACAAGGAGCAATGGTCTCAAGTTGCAGCAAGAGAAGTTTAGGTTAGATATCAGGAAACGCTTTCCTACTAGGAGGGCAGTAAAGCACGGGAACAGGCTTGCCAGGGCGGTTTTGACATCTCCATTCTTGGAGGTTTTTAAGACCTGATTAGACAAAGCCTTCACTGGGATGATCTACTTCGAGACAGTCCTGCTTTAAGCAGGGGCCTGGACTAGATGACCTCCTGAGGTCCCTTCCAAGCCTCATTTTCTATGATGAAACAAGTGGTCAGGACCTCGTATAAGATACTACATCTAAAGTCTGGAGGGCTGCCATAACTAGGCAATTGCTTTCGGACTTCCTTCCAAAGGAAGGAACTTTCACCGCTGTGTTGACTGAGATGCTCCTTAACTTAGGAGGCAAAAGAAGGTAGGAATTGGGAGACCTCAGTGAGAGGTTGGGGAGAGACAAAGGGACTGCAGAGGCTTGCCTACTGCTCCACAATAAGTATCGTCATTTATTTCTTCCTATTCATGCTGGTTTATCTGGACTGAACCTGATGACCACTACACGTGGGACATGGTATCCTCCTTCACATCCTATCCCAAGTCCCTGGGTGATGTTACCAGGCACTGCAGAGGCTGCTGCATCTCACTGGATGCATCTACACAAGACATTTATTGCGGAGATGGCTAATTAGCTCTGCAGTAAGATGTCACCATCTGCTCGTGCGGTGCTATTAGACCAGAGTAAAGCAATTAAGTCTGCTGTAGGATAGTACTGCCAGATACAAATATTATCCTATAGTGGAGTTATTTTTTCCACCCCAATACATGTGTAGATGCTGACAGGGCTGACTGGGGCATGAGGGTATAACGGTGTGGGGGCTGCCTGCCAGCTAGCCCCACACTGTAGCCCATTTGTGCTATGGCCAGCCTCTGCAGCAAGTTGAGTTGGGTTGGAGAAGCCCTGGGACGCCAGGCTAACCCCTGGGACCCCCTGATAGCCATGGCTGCTCCACCCTGGCTCAACACACTGCATCCTGGGCACACGTGCAAATGCCACGTCTGGAAGCAATAAACTTTGGTGCAAGCTGTGCCTGAGCTTATTCAGCCACACTAATTGCACTTGTAGATAAAGGCTATGAACATATAAAGTCTGTCAAGTCTTTTGGAAGAGGTCCAGGGACGAGGTGGGGATTACAGTGCCATGTCCCTTCCACACCAGGCCACATTAAGTGAAGCAGCATGAGATCCGTCCTGGATGCAAAACCCACCAGGTGTGGGTGAAGTGGGAAGGCAGCCACGGCACGGGTAATGCCTGCATTGGGAAAGTCTGACATAACGTACAGCCAAGGCGAGGCGGGGATGCACCCTCAGAGACCTGGGAGTTTGCACCAATATTATTAGGTGCAGTTCCCGCTTGCTCCATTTCCTCCTTATAGCCTCAAGACCTATTGATGGGGCAACCTCCTTTCTGAATCAGCACCTCCCTAGAATACTACGGGATAACAAGTATGCAAAAGTTCAGGCTAGGAACAGAGCCCAGCAAAGTCAGTAGTCAGAAAATCAGCATCAGCGGGGCTTACCAGAGCAGACCTTTAGAGAAACTGCTGGCTGGCCTGCAGCCCGCTGCCATTGATAGGACTCAAAGGGGAAGCTAAGCAGGAAACCCAGTCAGTGGCCAACTGGTTCATTAGCTGGGGAACAGCTGCCAGTCAGAGCCCCAGACTGGTACAGCCAACTAAACTGTTAGCCCAGGCTGGGACCCTGACTGATACCATCTTAAAAAGCAAACCATTCCTTGTATGGGCAGATGTATGGACTTTTATAGGACTTCACACCCAAAATGTATGGGTTTGCTCACGCAAGGGAGATTCCTGTCAAGCCAGGTCCTTCTAAAGATCACTGGTTAAAAAGCAAAAACCAGTGATCCATATTAGCACTGTGGCATAAGCCAGCATGGCTTGTGCTGCCTTGACATGCACCAGCTGTGTGCCCAGATCCACCACATTTATATTCTGCATGGGACTTCTGCAATCAAGTGACCCCCTGTGCCCTGCCGAACAAATGGGCCCAGACTGTGAGAGCATTGTGAAAAGCGGAGGGGAAGTTGCCCAACAGATCTCCCTTAGCCTGTAAAGCTGGACTGGATAGGTTTTATTTTTGCTTATAAGCTTGTTGTCTCTACAAAGACAAATGCAGAAAAATAGTTTTAAAGCTATAGATCTGAAGACCGCAGCATTAGGAAAAAAAAATGCACATTTTTAATCAGGCACATCATTAGCAAGATTTGCAAGAGCACAATGTGCCGCCAGTGAGCTGTTGGCCCTGCAGTCTCAACCTTTTCTACTCTGGGACCCTCCCCTATACTGGGGAATCCCTAGCCCTGGTTGAGCTGTGAGGACCTTCCACTTTGCACCACCAGAAGGGCAAGGTGGTCGTGTCCCGTCCCCAGTGTGTGACCCGCCAGTGAGCGACACACCCCAGGAGAAGAATCGCTGCCTTAGACACTCTTCGAGGGAACATATCACCCCCAAAGGAATTTATTAAGCAGGTGTTGTTAATATGATGGTGAAAGGGCTGGGAATGGCTGCGATGTATTGCTAGCTATGTGCAAGCCTTGTCAATGATTTAGAAACATCATGCTGTGCACACAGCTGCCTCCGCAACCAAGCCACTGCTACTCCCTCGAAACCGCTCCCTCCTCCAGCTCGCTTGCAACACTTCGCCACTGCAATCTGGCTGTAGACACTTCAAGGTGGGGAGCATCTTTTCCCCCTGCTTTGGTAGAGAACCTGAAGCGAGGAGGCCCCCGATTTTGACTGAAGCCTTGGACAGAGCCTTGTTTAAAAGTATGCCGCATCCCATTCCTGTTTAACAGCGTCAGGACCTGGAAGCGCATGCAAAGCCGCAGGATGGATGGGAACGGGCTTTAGCCGCAATTGGGAATCAACAGAAAGGTTTCTGTGGCCCAGCTTGATTTTTCTGTTCCTCGAAACTCTTAGCAGCGTATGCAAGCTACTTGAGGAAAGGCTGAAAAAAAAATGGGTGCGCTTAGGTTGGAGAAAAAAGGAGATTACGGGAGGACATGACAGCAGCTTTCAGATATTTGAAAGGCTGCCATGAGAGATGGAGAAACTTTCTTCTCCTTTGCCACAGAGCACAGGACTAGAGGCAATGGGTTTAGGCAAGGTAGGCAGAGAGATCCGACTTCAGGACATGCTTCCTGACCCCCAAAACAGTAGGACAGTACAAGAAGCTGCCTAGAGAAGTTGTGGCACCTCCTTTGCTGGAGACTTTCATGAAGAGGGTGACTGGGTTCCTGTCTGGGCTGATTTATGGGTTTAGGCAAGCTAGGCAGACAGGTCAAGCTTCATTCAGGACGTGCTTCCTGACCCCCCAAACAGTAGGACACTACAAGAAACTGCCTGGAGAAGTTGTGATGCCTCCTTTGCTGGAGATTTTCATGAAGAAGGTAACTGGGCACCTGTCGGGGGTAATTCACAAACAGCAAATCCTGCCTCTGCTGGGGGTGGACTAGATAACCCCCAAGGTCATTCCCAACCCCATAATTTAACAGGTAACATCCAGGTGAATCTGTACGTTCCCCAAATAATAACAACGCACGTCTCGTTTAAGTAACCCACAGCTATGCTCCCTCCCAGCATACGCAAAAAGCAACCGTATACTTTCAGTCTGAATGGTTTCTCTCTCAGAAGGGAAACAACCCACAAAGACACGCGCGCCCCATGAAGACCTAGCAGACGCACCTTGCCCGCACCAGGCAGCTGTGCCCCAGTTGGGGAAAGCTGACTTAACGAAGACACCGCACAGAACACACGCACCAACACCTACAGCCCTCACACTCTTCAGTATATTTAATCACACGGCACTGGAAAGCAGCCTTTCTTCAAACCCAGCAACAGCTGAAAGAGAATAACATATGGAACAAGGTTTTAATGACTAATAACAGCACATGACAGGGCAGAGTTTGTCCGTAGCTCTTAGAAGTATATATACTTGCAAAAGGGAGGCGAAGAGTCGCTGTCCAGCCATATCTGCAGCTGCATAAGCCAAGGCCCCAAGTCAACGAGCTTCCCAAAGCCGGGCAACAGCAAAGCCAGGACTGGAACTGAATTCTCTTCCTGACAGCTCCTTATCTAGCCCCCCGAGGCAGAGATGCTCCTTTTCAGAGGCAGCAAGCCCTTAAATATTTTAGCTTCCCTCTGACCTAAATGCACACTAAGTCTTATTCAGCTAAAACAGAATAAAAGCAATCCATGGTAGGTAAACTTAAGCTACAGCATCACAACAAAATGTTGCCGAGGTACCGGACAAAGGACTGGAGGCGACCTCAAATGATCTATACTCGAGTTACTCGTTTGCAGGAGTCCACTGCAAGTTGGAGGGACCACTCTTTGAAATGATCCCAAAGCTGTGCAGAGAGCCTAGATGTGCATTTGATGGGGTGCTGAATGCAAACTGATGGTTGCTACCAGGGCTCCTGTACACCATGCTGGTCTCCCCCCACCAAAAAAAATATGTTGCCCACAGACTCCAGAGAGCCACGTGCATCTTCTTCTGGGGATCCAGATGGGAGAAGGTGGCAAGAAAGATGCTGTACAAGGCCAAGCAGACCAGAAGCAGGAGGAAATGCCAGACATCCTCCTGTTCCCCAGAGCCAAGCACACAAGCCGGATCTGCAAGCTGGCAACTGGACCAGAGACTAAAACAGCCCACTACCCAGGGCACGTGCCGAGATGGCGGCAGGTATACATGATGCCCAATGAGTAACCATGGCCCATGGTGTAGCCGTATTTCTCCAAGGTCCTGGATGAGATCTGGAGCCAAGATGACCTGCTCAAAGAAGCCCCTGCAACCATAACCAACCACTGAAAGATGCAGGAGGCAGAGACAGACTGTCAACCTGCTCCTTGGTGACAACTGTCAGGCCATGCCGGAGAAAATCTTCCACAAGGTCTTTCTGTAGGCCCTCGTGTGAACACACACACACATTTTTATTTTTATTTTTTTGCAAAAATAACTCCCTTGCACAATTGACTTGAACATCAGGAGCTTTGCAGCTTCCACAGGCTAACTTAACTTGGAAGCACTGTTGCACTTGAGCTAAACCCGAGTGTGAACGAGGGTCGGTTTAGGGCCAAAATTCAAGCCAAAAATGCAGTCAAGACAAACTGAAGGGACAACGAGAAGTTGTCCCAACACGACTTACAGCCTGTTCACACAGATGGTGCCGGTCAATTTGCATTAAAAGCTCCATGACTCTTGAGATCCATGTGTGCGGGTGCAGGTGAGCTTCTAGGTAAGAGTCTCACGTGGTTTATAATCCCTGCCATACCAGCGAGCTCTCATCGGTCTTCTGAAGGCTCTCTGAGAGTTGCAAACGACTTCCACCTGCAAAGGAAGTCGTCTTCAGGGCAAAAATCCATTCAGAGAAGGAAGAGCGCTTTTCAGAGTTCGCCTATTAGGAGTCCCTCAGCATGTTTATGAGCTGTGCGTAACACGGCAGGGAGGCGTATAAATTAATACACAAGGGGCCAAGATCCTGCTTTCATTCCCCCAAGTATCCAGCGAGGTTTGCGCCACTGGAAGGTACTTGAACTTGAGTTACTTCCTGCACCTTGACACCTGCGTGACGGAGGAGAATTTGGCCGTGCGAGCCGTGAGATTATCAGCAACCGAATCCCAAGCGATAAGACGCAAAAGCAAAGAAAGGGAACAAAAGGGTGGGAAACATGCAAGCTCGGGAAGGAATTCGCCTTCCGTGAAAGATGCTTTTTTCCAAATATCGGTGAAACTTTTATAACAAAAGTACAGCCTAATCCAAAGTACACGGAGCTCAGAGACACCCTGGCTACAAGGAGATGTGGATTAGGCCCACTGCCAATAGTGCACTCTGCAATCATAATACGCCCCAGAAAAGACCTAAAAACAAGAGCAGAAAGACAGAGCACAAATGCACCTGTCCGATCTCCTACTACTGAGTGAGATACTCCGGCCCATACCGAGGAGCTCTGCTCACAATTTTGATCTGTTTCTTCGAAAGTCTGGGAGGAAATCAAAGGCCCGAGGTGCACAGCTTTACTCATTACCTGCCCTGCACACTCCTTCCAGGAGTAACACCTGGACTGACAAGGCTGTCTAATCCCAGCCTTTCTGGCATCCTCCTCAAATGCTGCTCTGATCCCCTTCTCCCGTCCTACCTGCTGCTCTGCTTTCTGCTCTTTTTGCCTGTTCCCTCCCCAATCGCCCATGCACCGCATACGGGCACTGCCTGGTGCCACTTGTGGCATACATGCTGCAGGTTGGCCACCCCCGGTCTAATCAATTCTCCAATCCAACGTGCCCCCCCGCAAGGCCTCAGCCACCCTGATATTACTATTCAGGTTGGGGTTTCCCTTCAAATTCAAGTGCAAGCTGTAATGTGAAGGGACTTGTACTGATCTACAAGGCATCTGAAGCTGGGTCTACAGACCAGGGGGTGAGAAAGACATATATCAAGAAGCCCTGGCTTCATGCCATCGCCAAACAGGAAAGCATTGGAAATCTAAGAACTGCGGGATGGAAAACCCATTTCTGATCTCCCCCCAGCCCAGCCAGGAGAGCAGCCGAAGGGCCCTGCCACCCAGCTCGCACCCGCACTCACATTCCCACCCAGGCTCTCCTGGGTATTTACACAGCAGGCATTATCTGAGCCGTTCCCCGGCGTTAATATATGTATCCTCTCATCATCGCTCCTCGGGCGGAAAGGAAGCAGCTGTGGACCCATTAAACAGCGGAGGATGTGACTCCGTTTAGCATGGATGTACCCAAGCCAGCTTTCAACCTGAAGCCACCCGAGCAGCCCACAAGCTTCTCAGCCATTTCAAACAAGCCATTTCTGCCAGTGCACCGTGCGAGTCTCCAGCGAGGCTGGCCTATTCGATGCACAGAAGCAGGACATGCATGTGCAAACACTTAGGTGGTTGTGCCTCCCCCCGCCCCCCGTTATTACATGAGGCTCTCAGGTGTGTACTACTAATTCCCTGGAACAACTAAAGTAATGACTGGGGCAGGAGCGAGGGGCAGAGGTTGATAACAAGTGCCCCAAGGGGGTACAGGGAGCAGAGCACACCAGCCAGTGCCCGCTGACCTCCAAATGGATCCAAGGAGACAGTGCACGCTGCCCAGACATCACCGGACAGGAGACAGGAAAATGACCCGCAGTTGCCAGGTGTCTCCAGCAAGGTGGCAAAATTGAACCCCATCGTCCTTGACCCAGGTAGGTGCCACTGCTGCCGAATGCTCTAACCCGGCAATTCTCAACCGAGGTCCCACTGCACCCGGGGGTGCCGTGACATCCCAAGACACGAATGCACTTAGTGGTGCAAACACCTGTCGCCAGCCTTGGCCATTTTCAAAGGACCTAGAGCCAAGCTGCAGAAATGTGGCTAAGCAGGCCCCAAAGCTAATGTCTGAGCGACCACAGTGTGGACCCAAGCAGACATGACCACTAGCTTGGTCAGCAAAGGAGAGGAAGCCCGGCCTGCCACGCCTCCAAGTAAAGCAGCAATGAGATGCAATTAAGCAAAGCAACAAGGCCTGAAAGGAGACATTAGAAGGGAAGAGCATGCATTAAATCACCCAAATACACTGCATCATTGCTTGAGCTTAAAATACAAATATTGGCAATTGATATCAGTAAATGCATGGGATGTTATTTTCCTCTAACCGATATCTTTTTGCTAAGATGCTTAGATATGTAGTTTGTAAAAACAAGGCGGCCCTGTCAGAGAAGACCATAAAACTAAGGTAAAGAAGAAACAGGCCAGTGCTGAACTCATTCCACAATGGGGAAAGAAAGGAGATTAAAAAATACAAATACCCTCCTTTATTTCAAAGAAGCATAAGAAATGAGGGCTGGAAGAGACATCTTGTCCAGCCCCCTGCCCAAAGCAGCACCAGCCCCAACCCCATCACCCCAGCCAGGTCTTCAAAACCTCCAAGGATGGAGACTAACCTGTCCCGGTGCTGCACCACCCTCCAGGCGAGGAAGTGTTTTTCCCAATATCCACCCTCAACCCTGCACCGGGACAGGGTCTCTCCTCCAGCCCAGCTCCCACGGCAGCTCCTCGAGCCTGCAAATCCCGCCCGGCACCTTCCAAGTCCCAAGAAAGCGGTCCGAAAAGTTTCAGTGCCGATCAAACCCATGTCTCAGCCCCGTTAGACGCGGGCATCTCCGGATGGGGCAGAGGCTGGAGGGAGATGGGGAGACCCCGTGTCCCGAGGGGCTGCCCTGGAGCCGGGAGACTTTGGGGTCCGCCCCGAGGAGCCCGCAGCGCCGGGGTCTTTGCAAGGGGCTGCTCCGACCCCCAGCGCGGGCCGCCACTCACCGCGCCTGCAGCCGGAGCCGGAGCCGGGAGCGGCTGCAGCGGGCGGCCGGGGAGCCGCGGGATGCCGGCGGGGAGGAGCCGCGCCGGGCCTGCGCATGCCCCGCCGGGCACACGCACACGCACGCGGGGGTGCACACACGCAGCGGCCCTGGCACACACACGGGGACTCGCCTGGGGAGGGGGGGGGGTTCCCACGGATACCTCCCGCGCCCTGCCGGGGACATACGCACGCGCACTGCAGCCCTGACACACGCACGGGCTCACACGGATGCACGCCCGGCGGGGACACGCGCACATGCACTGGGGGTCACGCATGCACAACTGCATGTTGGGACACACATATATACACACACGGGTTCACACAAGTGATGCACACCCATCAAATCCCAGCTCTGGTCCCCCATGCTAGCAGTTACACACACACACACACACACACACACACACATTGATGCCCTTGCACAGTGGGCCTTTCACACACACACACAAGGGCTCACGTAAGTGATGTACACCCATCTCTGAAATTCCATGTTAGCAGTTGGGCACACACTCACGCACATTGGGGTTCACACAGTTGCACACCCAGCACTGTCTCCTGCCTGCTGACATGCACGTGCACACACACACTGGGGTTCACAGTGATGCACACCCTGCTCCACCTCCCCTGCACTGCCAGCTTTGCCTGCACACCCCAGCACCCCCTTCCTACAGGTCCTCCAGGCCTGCTTGGATCCACACCACAGCGAGGCACAGCCCAACCAGCCAGCCCAACACACACACGGGCACCGGGACTCTTCTGGATCCCTCCAGGCACAACTCTTCCCTTCCCTATCCCACCCCCCCAGCCTTTCCAGACAGCCTTGCACCCAGCCTGACGCCCACAGCACACATGGTGACACCCCAGACACAGCCTGATCTCCCCCAACACTGATGCACACACTGACCCACACTCACTTCTTCCCCCACAAACACACTTCCACCCCCCATACAGAGCCTCATCTCTTTCTCTCTCTCTCTCTCTCTCTCTCTCTATATATATATATATATTCATCCATGCTAACCATGTCCACACACACTGCCCATCTCCCCACGCAGACGCCCCATGCTGGGCTCCCACATTCACAAAGCTCTCTGCTGCACTTTATACACGTCATGCAATTAAGTGGCAAATCACACAATAAATTTACCTGCAAAGTAATTATCATTTGATAAAAACTGACTCGCCCTCTATGATAGAGAGCTAAGCAGCTCTGCACTTAGTGCTTGAAACCATGTCACAACTTTGTAGCTGGTTTCTATCCACCTTTCATTTGGACGTATAGCAGGGTTTCAAGGATGCACATACAGCTCCATCTCCCTCTGACACAACCACTTTTTTGACCCCAGCACATACATTTGGAGCCACACAATAAGCCTTCCATAGGGTGACACACACATCCCATTCACACCCCCATTTAATATGCTGACATTGTCAGGCGCACACCCTTTGCACCTTGCCCAAATATTCTCCATGTCTGATCTCTCCTGCTTGCCTTCTATATCATCTGAGCCACACACACATCCCATTCACACCCCCATTTAATATGCTGGCACTGTCAGACACACACACACACATTTTGCAGCTTGCCCAAATATTCTGTATGCCTCATCCTTCCTGCTTGATTAGTATCCAAGCCACAATCCTTATCTGAACTAGGATCCTTACAGATAAAGATGAGCAATCATCAGCTCCACCAACCTGCAGCCAAGGACCTATGTGCCTCCTCGCCATACTCGTTTGGTTTCTTCAAGGCAGCTGCATTCCCTGCATTGTTTCCAGGCCTGCGTGCCTTCTTCTGGCACACAGTGGGGAAAAAAAGGAGTGGGGGGGCAAGTTAGAAAAACAGCAGTTTTTTGTGGTAAGGACGATCCCATGAGTTCCACATACTTAGGATCTTGTGGGACAAACTCTGAATCACACCACGACATTGCAAAATTGAGTCAGCGTGTTTCCATGTGATGCAACGATCGCAGGACAACCCCAGATTGTTGTCTCTTGCTGCAGGACTCAAGCCCAACGTGGGAGATAAACAGAGGAAGCTTTCGTGTCTTAGAAGGTAGTTTTGCTGGGACACCGAATGGACTTGTAAAAAATAATAAATACATAAAAATCAAGTTTTCTTCTCCTCTGCAGCCATTCACTAGCACTCCAGACCTGCAGGTGCTTACTAGAGGACAGGCCTCTATCCCTACACTGATTTCAGCAGACCTTTAGCACTTTCATTCAGTGGCTGTCTCCACTGAAACCAGTCCTCCCATAGCAGAACCAAGGTTTAGGTTGTACCAGCAATGCCCCCACCCCAAATTCCCCCACGACCAGCATGGATCCACCAGCGGTACCGAGACTTGGAGCTCCAGCAGTCTGGGCTATTTTAATTATTAAGTTGCTGAATGCTGTTCAGACTAGGTCTAGATTTGCAACCTCCGAAATAGTCTGATCTAGAATAGTTCTTGTTGCAGGTGTGGGAAGTCTTCTGCTTCAAACTGGAAATGACTAGGAGACACTAGAGACTGGATTTCACAAGTGTATTTTAGCTACCTGTGCAGCAGCAAGGCATTGGCCGCCACGGCCCCTCTGCTTTACCTGTGGCGGATTAGGGTGTTACGTCTTGTGGTTGTGTTAGGGTCAACGGCATAGTTTTTGCCAATAGATTGGACAATGGATTTGTGTAGGATGATGTGGATAGCGATGACCCTGCCTTAGGCAGGGGGTTGGACTAGATGACCTTTGGAGGTCCCATCCAGCCCTACTTCTCTATTATCCTAAGTGGGAAGTTCATTAGGGTCACTGCTGTTTCATGCTTAAACCCCTCCATTTATCCTCTTTCATGCTGCTGTTGTGCAGTTTCCATTAATTATAGGCGATTAAATCAAATAAACTTATGCTTCCTAAAGCAACTGTGTTGGTACAGTGACTGGCTTCTTTTCTCTTTAGTGGGTAGAGTGCCATGCTATGCTGGAAAGAAATTAAACTCCGAACAACAGAGACCTGAACCTAGGAGATTCTTAGCCTCCTCGATACCTGGTAGAAGTCAGGGTCCAGAAAGGCACAGCACTTTGCTGCATCCAACCCCAGGTTAGGAAGCCACGATTTTTCTTGGGGAATTTGAGTAATCTGTCAAGGTCCTTTCAAGCTGCAGCGTGACAAGCTTCAGCGCAAACTCCTTTGATTTCTGTGGATGCAGACTGTGACCTTGACCTGCTGCTTTTATCCTCATTTTCCCCATCCGTTTCCTTGTTACAAGTTCTGTATGTTTTTGGTTGGTGCTCTCCTCCCCAGAGACGGCTGCAATTCACTGGCGCTGGTCCTATGCGCAGATACCGGGAAAGAAGACGGTTCTAGTAATGCCCGATGTTATTTAGCAACATGTTTGTTCAATATTTGTTCTTCCCATGCACCACATCACGTGCAGAGGCAACAAAAAAAGCGACTCATTACATGGACTAAGATGCCGAAGTGTGATCCTATCCCACGCTGCTGGAGTCCCTGAAAAAAAAAAGCCTTTCTTCCTCCATTTATTTCTCTCAAGTACTTTCCCATCACACTAATCAGGTCCCACTGGGGGCACCTGCTGTATTGAAAAGGCGCTGAACCCATGCTACTTATAGGGCCAGCAACTCGGGGACAGTAACATCTAGGACAGCAACTATTGCTACAGTACCAAACACTATGGTGACTGGTTTGCAAGACCCTTCTTGCCTAGGAGTTCATATACCACGGCTATTTCTAGGACTTGTACAAGCAGCTGTCCAGAATGCAATCATGCTCACTCAAGAGCCTGCTGCAGCCCGCTGAAGTCCATGGACAAACTCCAGTGGGGTAAATGCCTGTTAGCAGCAGGCAGATGTGAACAACAGCCATGTGTAAGGACGGGGAGCTTTGAGGTGAACCCACGTTTCCTCTCATCACAGCAATGAGGCTAAATGAGGGACCAAGGGTCACCGGGGGTTATTTTGATTTTTTTTTTAATATAATATATTTTGTGTCCCAGGTCAAATTAGCCAAATCCGTTCCAAATCATATCAATTAAGCAAAACTCAATTGTTCCAAAATCCATATTGACTGAGCAGGCCGAACTCCACGTACGGCGCTACAATGGGGGAGCATTTTCCATCTCAGCCTCTCACCCCAGGACTTCAGATGCTCCCAAATCCATTGGCAGGCATCTACGTGCAGGCCCAAATCCAGAGGTCTTGGGGTTTGGATGCCCCTAGAAACAAGTGAGCACCTTTCATCCCAGACTCTTTAATTCGGGACTTCAGATCCTTCCTGCGCTCACTCTTAGCTTGAGCAAGACTATCAGGAGCAGTTCCCTGATGCTGAGTTAGGGAGCAGCTCTTTAGCAGACAAACTGAAGCCAAAGAGGAAATCTGTAGATAGTAATAAGTGTCTTAAGCAGATCTCTGTGAGATACTAACAGGACAGTTCTGGGTTTGGTTGTCCTGCGAGTGGATCTGATGGGTGAAACCCAAGTCCTGTTTGCCTTTGCTTCCTCTCTTGGATTTGTGATATCACTTTCTCTGCCTTAAGACACACCTGTGAACACTGCTTGAGCAATCCTTATCATAGGCCACTGCAGTGATAATTGCTCTCCTGGGCGGGTGGAGCCTGCTTGGTTTGCCTGCTAACTTTTGCTGACGTCAAAAAGCAAAACCACTGGCAGCACTCAGCACGTTCGTCTGATTGCCTGATTCCAGCTGAACGCTTAGGGTAGGCTGAGGTCCCATGGCCCTGCTGTGCTGCTGTGCGCTGTGAGTACAGCCCCGTGGACTGCACCTGCTGAGCCCACCTGATATCCCACTAAATGCACAGGTAGAGAGCTGCCTGCCGCAGGGATGCGCCATGCTGCAAGCACTTCTTGGCAGCCCTCACCGGCTGCACCAACACGTTCTGGGCAGAAGCCACCTGTGATGATCCTCAGCCTTTCAGACACAGCACTGGAGAGCACATCTGCGCCGACACAAAACCTTCCAGCCCATCCCGATAGCGCAGAGCGTATGGTTGGCACCGCTCAATGTGTTATAAAGGTCTACCAAATCAGGATCAGTATAGAAGGGCTCGATCGAGGTTTTCTTTTTCAACCTGCTTCCTTATCCTTGCACTTTGCAGTGAGTACAAGTCAAAGGTGACACATTTGATAAAGATAAAGAAAAATGCTTCCCCCTTCCACACCACACATAACTTATCGCTTTCACGGTATGAAACTGAGGTCAGAGCTTAGCAAGATTCAGAAAAGGACTGAAGGGCAAACTGATCCAAGTTAAACAGGATGAATGAAAAGATGCCCATGAGTATTGGAAGGGAGACAGACCCTCATGTTTCAGGGCACCAAATGCTAACTACTAGAGGTCAGGAAGAAAATTGCCTTCCGGGCAGGTTAGTCCATAAGCATCCATGGGGGATTGTCTTTGAAGTCCATCTCAGAGACAGACATGCTGGATTAGTCCGATTCCTGCATTTTAACAATCTCTGTATGCAATAACTGGAAGGGTCTGCCTGGATCAGAGCCCAGTGCCCTGCTGGCACAAGTGACCACGTGATGTAATCCAAATGGGAGCCTGCTTTACACAAAAAGAGCAGCCTTGGTGGTGTTACGAGGAAGTGTGACAAGCTGAGGAAGCTTTTTTGGCTGGTGTGGTGGACTCCGTGCAACTCCTAGACACCATGTGATAACTATTCATGACCTTATGAAGATGAATTTTAAAAGTGGCACATCCTTGTTTCTGAACTGGACCAAATTGCCAGTGCAGAAGCTGCTGGGGACCAGCAAATCCCATAGATACCCCTGCTGCCCTGGAGCAGGGTGTAACTCCAGTAGGGAGCAGCTTTGGACATAAAACAACATTGATTCTTTAAAAAAAAAAGCAACCCAAGAAAACCCCAAACCAGACCATTAGTTTTCCTTGAAGAGCAATCACAACTGGAAAAATAGCGAGTTCAAACCTCAGGTGCCAGATGCAGAAGTGGCCTGGGATTCGCGACCGGCGCAAGGAGGCAAAAGGGTGCTTGTACTTCCTTAGTTACAGGGCAGAAATACTGTACACACTTAACACGCACACCCACACACCTTCCCTTCTGTGCTAGCAGGAGGCTTGCTGTTCCAACCACGCCTCGGTTTCCATTTGCTTGGGACTGATTTTCATTCTGATAGAAACCACGGTCCTTTTCCTTCTTGGTGCTACACCAAATTAAAACAAAACGATGACTCAACCAGTCCGTCGCTTGCCAGATACCACTGTGACCTTAGGAGTCCCTTCGCAACAGATGACAACCAAGACTAGTTCAGGGAATCGTTCAGTGGGACTTTCAGGCTGCCTGCCCTGCAATAGCTAAATACACCCATTTAAATAAAGAAACTAACCTCTATGCTTTTTGCTTTTTTCTCCCAGGCTGCAAAGGAAATAACTAGATCAGTTTAGAGATAAGTTTGCGGTGTGCAGATAAAGGAAGTTTGGGTGCAGGCACGACTGCATGAAATCATCTAGCTTGCATTACGAAGGAGGTGAGACTAGGTGCTGAAAGGGGCTCTCCCGGCCTTCAAATCTAGCGTGCTGAATTTGCACTTGAACCCAACGAAATGCATGGTCCTTCCTTTCCTTGTTACAAGCCAGTTTCATGATCAGAGTCCAATTCTTGGGTTTTCAGTCTCTTGAATACACCTGAGCAACAGAGGGTTTGGTTTTTTTTGACCAAATCATTTACTGCTGAAAACTGAAGGTCTGGATCCACCAAAACATTCTGCCAATTCCTACCACTTTCCTCCAACTGCTTCAGTAAACCATGAAAAAAAAAAAACTTGCATTTTTCCTATTCAAAAAGTACAATGAGGTGCTTGGTTTGAAAAACATGTCCCATTTCATTTTGCATCATTTTTTTGGCAGAGCAAATGAAACCCTCACGTCAGTGATTTGTGAAACTGGTGTCCAGAGCAGCCCACAGCTCTGTTGCTCCAGCGAGAGACAGCTCCCGAGGAAAGGACCAGGTTGCTTTGAGTGTGGAGGATGTCACAAAGGAGACTAGCGGTGAAGAGAGGATCAAAAACGGCTCGGGCAGTAAATGGACTGGACAGACTTTCAGTTTAAATTAAGGAGCCGAAAGAGAACAAATGCAAAGTCCCCAGGAAAGAGCACACGCGTGTGTCTCACCTGCAGCAAGCTGCAAAGGAACCGATGCAAACTCAGAGATCATCTCCTAGAAACTTCAAGGCACAGGACCTAGGTGATGAAGTCGAAACAGTGACATGCCTTCATGCACCGGAGACATGCAATGGGGTTGGGTCTTCCTGGAGACATCTTACCCCAAAATGTTGCCCTATTGTGGGTCAGGCAGGAGGTGCCTTGTATCTGAGAATTTAATAGGGGCTGCAGAGGTGGTTATACTGACAGTTTTGTTCTCTGGGGTGGATGGGCAAGTGCTTTGCAGTTCCCTTTAGGTTTCTTCCTACTGCACCTCTTAGCTAAGCTCTACCCCCAAGGTCCTTTGTAGCTTCTCTTGGCTGCTCTTGTCTCTAGGGCAAGGCCTCTAGCTGGGGACTTGCTTATCTGCCAGCCTTTTTCATCATAGCATGAGAGATTAATTTGAAACAGAACTGCCCTAAAGCCTGGGAACCAGGCATCAGCTCCTTTCTCCATTTACCCTGCTCCCTCTGCCCTGGCATGTCTCTTTTCGGTGGATACGTTTTGCATTGCACTTCGCCAGGAGAGCGTTCTCATTTTTCCGTCTCTAGAGAAGTACAGTCCACAGCTGCCCGGTTCAGTGCTGTAAATCATCTACCCTGGGAACACGTAACTCCTTCAGCTCTGCACAAATGTTTGTGGGCACGTTTCCATTCTCAATGCAAATTATTTGGCCAGCTTCCCCCCACCCCCGACACCCTTTGCTGCTCTTTCTGCATTAGTGATCAGAGCCCAGACAATAAAACACGCACCAGCAGTTTGTTCCAAGAAAGATCCTGCTCGCTGGGAAGCCAATATTTTCCTCCACCGGAGCACGTCGATTAGCTACGATCAAGCTTGCAGTGGGGAGCAGTCCGATGAAGCTACGTCCCTGGTACCCTTCCCACTGCAGCTTCCCGCGCGCAAAACACATTCACGCCATCAGGTTGCTCAGTCCTACCACAGCCCCCTCCGAAATGCTCACCTCTACTGAAATGCAGAGCAAACTGAAAAGCAAATAGTTTGCTGGCCCAACTGATTTGTCCCGTACGTAATCCTATTCTTTGCCAACTCCTCCAAATCTTCCTGCCCTGATCTTTTCTGCTGTCCCCCTCGCTGGCTGTGTCATGCCTAAATTTTAGTCTGTAAATGCGGTGCAGTAGGGACTGCCTGTGTGCTCTGTGCAGGGCCTGGCCTGCCCTTGGCACAATATAAACCTTTTAGCTGTGGGGAGGCATGAAGTGGGGCTCCCCAGGGGGCTGGTGTTGTTTAATATCTTCATTCATGATCTGGATTAAGTGCAAGCTTAGCCAGTTTGCGGATGATACCAAGTTGGGTGGAGGTGCAGACACTCCAGAAAGAAAGGCTAGGATCCAGGATGACCCGGATAAACTGGAGAAATGGTTCACGGTCAGTTGGATGAGACTCCACAAAGACAAGTGCAGAAATTTGCACTTGCGACGGAATAATTGCATGCAGAAATAATAGTGTGGGGAATGACGGGCTAGGCTGCAATGCTGCAGAGAAAGGCCTGGGGGCTACCAGATCACAAGATGAATATGAGCCAACGGGATTCTCTTGTAGAAAAAAAAATCCTCCTATAGTATCTTAGGTTGTATGAACAGGTGTGTCACTTGGAAATCAAAGGACGTGATTTTTCCACTCTCTTTGGCACAGGTGAGGCCTCACCTGGAGTCCTGTGTCTAGTTTTGGCCCTGTGCTACAGGAAAGAGGTGGAGAGACTGGAAATGTTGTCGGCAGAGAGTGATAGACATCATTACAGGCTTGGGGAGCATGATTTAGGAGGAAAAGCTGAAAGATCTCGGATGATTTAGTTTGGAGAAAATCAGACCTGAGAGGGGATGTGATAATAGGCTTCAAATAACTGAAGGGTGATTGCAACGAGGATGGAGATGGGCTTTTCTCTGCAGCCATAGGGGTAAGGACCAGGAGCAATGGCCTCAAACTGCAGTGGAGGAAACTGAGGCTGGAGATTAGGAGGAGGGTGACCATGAGGTGGTCAAGTACTGGAACAAGCTGGCCGGAGTAGTTGCAGACTAGACGGACACACGGCTGGGATGGTTTCGTCAAGGGGTGGTCTTGTCTTGAGCAGGGGGTTGGACTAGATGACCTTGCCAGGTCCCTTCCAGCCCTACTTTCCTATGATCCTGTGAAGCATGTATGGCTTTAGTATGTCACCAGGGAAAGTCTCCCACACTAGAGTTTGAGGTAAGCCCTCAGACAAGAACGTTCCTATCTCTACAAACGCTCTTGCTTATTCTTAATATGAATCAATATAAGGCTGGATTTTATCGGTAGCCATATAAATCGCCATGTAAGATTATATGGCAGGGGGTTCCAGGCTTGTGTGGAAAAAAGGCTTTCCTTTTCTCCTCACCGGTAACCCAAGGATGATACTCGCCTGTCTCAGGAAGGCTTTGAGAGGCCTCATTCATGCGTGCTAAGTGCCCTGAGATCTGTGCATGGAAACTTCTCTAGATACAAAAAGTGTCACTAATGACCCTGACCAGACAGCGCGGTGGCTTTGTCTCAATGGCAGCACAGAGATCTCTTACCTTGCTGCTGAATAGGGCCACAAAGAAATTGGAGCCCGGGCCATTATTCTCTCTCACCATTCCTTTGTCTTCCTAGGCACTGAACCATTGAGATAAATTATTAATACGCCAGCGCTTGCACCTGAGCAGCTGCCTTGGGACGCTGCGGTGAATAATAACAGGTGGCTATTTTTAACTCTACCTCTTGTTACCTGGAGGCCTGGAGCCATAGTTTCTTTTGACTTCTCAGGCTCTCTGCCACCCTGCCCATGTATGTGTATGCCCACTGGGGTAGGAAAGGGTTTGCTCTTCCTATCCTAACAAAAATGCAACCACCGAGGGATTTACGTTCCACACCGCTGTGCTGGGGATAGCTAGGCTGCAAGCTCAAAGCACAAGCCACCAGCCACTAGAGGTAAATGAGACTCGCTGGGCATGCTTTTACGTGCACCTAAACTGAATGCACGTTAAGGTGATTTAGGCGTGCGTCTACACATGCACACACTAATGTGCATTAGTGCAGTGTGTGGACCAACTTGAGATTAAATTTAGTCCAGAATCAGTCAATGTACACAGTGTTAATGCACCTTAATGCGGTATATGCCACGTGCACATTGCTGTGTATGTCAATACTCCGTCTGCACGTGCATGAATGTGCTTTCACTTTTGCAGGTATCAAATTTAGGTGTGAATAGCTTAAAATCGCCATTTTTAAGGTGGATTAAGGGCACACATGTGTAGACCCATGCCTTTAATGTGCCCTAAAAACTTCTAATGTGCCTTAGATTGGCACGTGTAGATGTGCCCGCTGTTAGCAATGCAGGACTTAGGGTACATAATGCAGCCATTTCAGTGGTAACCAGCAGAGGACAGTTGTACTACATCAGGATGCACAGCCTTCCCTTCTCTCACACTCTCTTTGCACAGACAATAATAAAAACTGCACACAAGGGGAAAAGCAGTATATAGCAAAGCCCAGGTCAAGCCTACACAAGTCTACATCTAGCACAGCAACTATTGCTACAGTACCAAGCCTATACAGCAAAGCCACGTCAAGCCATGACTTGTGTGCTGTGTGTGTGGGTTTAGGGGCCATACTGTAACCCCACAGATGCACCGTGAAGTGGCTTCTAATACAACGGACTGTCTGCTGACTCCCTGCTTCATCGGATGCTCCTGTTTTTTGGCTGATAATGAAGGCTTGCTCCATTCATTCTCACGTGTATCAGGCCACAATGTTGCAAAGAGAGGAACAGTACTGGCAGTTAATGTCAGGGTCAGATAATGTTTCTAAACGGTCCCAAATGTCCTCTTGCAATTAAATCCTCCAGCCAAATAGCAGACAAGACAATGAGATGCTTGTTCATGTGTCGTCCTAACAAATGCCCGCCCTTTGCTTTTACGGCACCCATCAATTCATTCCAGGTGCTGGGATTTTTCTGTACACACACTCTCTCTCTCTCTCTCTCCCTCTCCCTAACTTATTCCTGCGTGTTTGGTCTCCTGCACAGACCCCATTTGGCACTTCTTGGTTTCTCAGCTATAAAAATGTATGTCTCGGTCTGCTCTCATTGCTATCAGTGGTAAACTCATAGGAGCATCTGTGGAAGCATTCGTCTTTCTATTGTTGCGGCTACTGTTCTTCCATGTGGGTATCCAGGACCCTAGGTGTGCATGGGACTTGCAGAGATAAGGACTTGGGGTCAGCTCCTTAGGGGAACTGGAGCTTTCTATCCCCTCTGATCCTGCAGGCTGCTTAGAACAAGAAGAGGTGCTCAGCCCAAGGCAAGACAGCCTCATATAGATGCTCTAACTTGCATTGGCTGGAATAGCCTTCTGTGGCTTTCCACTCAGCCTGGTCAATGCATTGTGCCTACACTCTTTAAATATGTCCTCTCCGCGATCAGGAGCAAGTGTATAGTCACCGGTGCTGGGATCATGTCACCTGGGGGATTCCCTTATATAAATAAATCTGCAGCAAGCTCATTGCAGCAGCTTTTTGTCTGCTGCACCAACAGAAGTGCCCAAGGCAGCCGGAGGCAGAGACCAGAATCTACTCAATGGTCCTGATTCAGTATATTTTGATGATGCTGGTTCTCTGCCACCAGACAGTTGGCAGGAATACTTGCACTGTTTCTATTCTGATTCAGGGGCATTTTCTTTTGACCAAGCCTGTGCACACATTTACAATAATGCGGCGTGCAACATGTGGATAACCAGGTTCAGATGCACTGTCCCAGTCATCTTCCACCGTGGGTCAGCTCCAGCCCTAGGCTGGCGGCACCATAGAGGATCGAGGAGGGAAGATGCACGGACATCGTGAGTTCACTTGTGTTACATGCTACACCTTTACAGCCCATTAGCCTCGAATTGCGAAGATCAGCTTGGGAGTCTGAGACCCCAGGCCTGCTTCTCCTTCCAGTAACCTGAGTGCAGCCCCATTGAAGTTACTGTTAGGAAGAGGAGAATGAATCCCATCCTAAGAGAGATCAGGGAAAGGGACGGGGTTGAGAAGGGATGAAGGGGGGGAGAGGGTGAAGGAGGCTTCAGAGCATAGACTCATAGAAAATGAGCATTGAAGGGACCTCAGGATGTCACATCATCCAACTCCCTGCTCCAAGTAGATCATCCCAGTCAAGGCTTTATCTATCCG
Source organism: Caiman crocodilus (assembly GCA_030014935.1). Taxonomy (NCBI): domain Eukaryota; kingdom Metazoa; phylum Chordata; order Crocodylia; family Alligatoridae; genus Caiman; species Caiman crocodilus. Next base: position 5,518,042 of record JAGPOW010003642.1, on the reverse strand, counting down.
GGTCTTAAACACCTCCAAGAACGGAGAATCCACGGTCTCTCTGGGTAACTTGTTCCTAGTGAGAGAGTGTTTCCTAATATCTCACCGAAACCTCTCTTGCTGCAACTTGAGCCCATTGCTCCTTGTTCTGTCATCTGCCACCACTGAGACCAGCCCAGCTCCATCCTCTTTGTAACCCTCCTTGTGCAGAGCAGAAAGTTTCCAGCTATACAGAGCATCAAGAGAGGAAGCAAGATGGACATGAAGTGCAGGCTGCAGAACTGATGTAACTCAGCATCTGAATATAGGTACTTGGCAAGAGGTTCTCCATTTACCCCAGTTTTACACTGGTCAAGCTCCACTACTTCGTTTAAGCCAAGGGGAGAGAAGAGAAGCCGAGATAGAGAGGAGGGGGAGGAGGGGCAGAAGCATGGAAACCTTGGAAAACGAAAAGCAGGGCATTCAATCCGAGGTGGAACGAAAGGCAGCAGCGGTGACAGGAACAAAGGAGCGGCATGAATACCCTCCAGGATTCAGGGTGACACCAGCTGTGAAGCAGGTCTCCGCAGTCTCCAGGCAGACCTGATGCTGATATGTAACCTGGCAAAGAAACCAGATACCTTTGTGGTGCCCGCTCATTTGTTCAGGCAGGCAACCCACGTGCTTGCTGCTTTGAAGGGGACCTGCTCCCTCTAGCGGGATGACATGTGAACGAGACCTCTGATGGACTGTGCTACACAGCCGACAACATCCTGCATGGATGTTTATTCATGCCATCCTCATCCCCGCTGCTCCCTTTCGTAAAAGCCTAGCCTTCCCAGTCCAGCACCACAGAGCTGTTGTGCTAGGAGAGATGCGCATACACTGAAAACAGTCCTTCCTTCCTTCCTAAGGGCAATTACAACAAATAAAACAAAACGCAACAAATGCATCCGGGTGGTTTTAAACCATCATTCAGAGGCATCGGTGTTGGCTGCAGCCAGCGCCGGGGGGAGGTTGACTGGGCTGTGCCAGTGCTCCTGGTGGGACATCAAGCCAGAGGTTCCTGGACGGAGGGTCTGGCCCCTCTGCTCAGGGTCAGACCGATTTGGGGGCAGGCAGGAATTTATCTTACCCCCTGCTCAGACCGGTATGAACTGGGGGGATTTTTGCTTTCCTCTGTAGCTGGAGAGATTGGCCCTCTACTTGGGACCTCTCAATGGTATATTACCAACCTTTTGTAGAAGCAGAATGTGCTGCCGTGCTCCTCCTGCTTTACCTGTGGCAGGTGAGGCTCTGACGTCCTGTGCTGTCAGGGGTAACGGTAGGTAGCACTGGGGGGAGTTTAGATGGTGGATTTGTACTGGATGGTGTGGATAGGGAAGGTCCTGTCTCAGGCAGGGGGTCGGACTCAACCTTCTGCCCCAGCGCCTGGTTCGACCGCTGGCTGGATACTGGTTCTGACCCAGCGCCCGCCGGGGCCAGCATGGCAGCCACTGTTTGGCCACGCAGAGGGGGGCCTGAGCCCAGCCCTTCAGGGGTGCAAGGGGGGCTTCACATGAGGGGGGGATGTGACCCAGCCCCAGTCTGGCCCAGGGAGCAGGTTGCACAGTCCAGCTTTTTGGGAGCAGGGGTGTGGACTGGTTTCAAGCCGGCGGGCACGGTGTGCAACGCTTGCGGTTTGGGAATGTGGCATATAAATGACCACCACCCCCCCGCTGCCCAATCTGCTGATCCCTGCGGAGCCCCACAAGCCAGACGCTTGGCCCCCATGACCCCCTACCCCAGGACCACCCATCCAGGGCCTACTTCTCCCAGCATGCACCTTGCCAGGACCACAACTCCCAGCATGCAACACCCCCGTCTCTGCGCAGACTCCGCTGAGCTTAATGGAGGATGGGGCGGAGACTACACATCCCACAATGCCCCTCGCTCCACTTCAGCGGCCGAACCCTGCCCCAGCGGCTAAACGTTCCGCGCGCGCTGATTGGCTGGAGCGCTGGGCTGTTGGTCGCCAGGCCGGCTTCCTCTCCCATTGGTCGGTGGCTCCCGGGCTGGCCAATGGGAGCGGGCGGAACTTTGGCGTGTGGCGGGAAAATGTATCGAGTTTTGGCGCCAGGGGGTGGAGCCGGTCGCAGCGCGCGGGAAACGGCAGCATGGCGCTCCCCGCGGCCGGGCTGGAGGATGCGGAGCTGCGGGAGGCGCAGCGGGACTACCTGGATTTCCTGGATGATGAGGTGGGAAGCGTCTTTGCGGGGGCCTGCTTCAGTAATTATCGCCTCTAAATTAGTTCTCCCAGCCCCCGGCAAGTCCTGGGCCCTCCTGATCACCCCCCTCCTGGCCCTGGCGACATTTGTGATCTCTGCCCAGGAAGGAGGCTCGGGCCGGGAGGACGCTGGAGTCGGCGGGGCCCCTTTCCTGTCCCTCCTCTCAGAGCAGAGTTGCACTGGGCAGTGTCCACGGGCTCCTTGGACTTATGACCTTGCTCCCATCCCTGTTTTCTCTAGTTGACAACCAGAAATTAATTGGTGGGCACCCAGTATCCCCCCCTAATAATGTGGGGGCTAGCCACTGCTCTGGGGGAGTCAAATTTATGTTAACCATTTGCATGAAGTAGGCCTGTATCGCACTGGATGCTGGACGGGAGAGTGAACTGGGTCTGACTGGGGTTTTTGTCCCCCCCGACTCTTCCTCCCTCACTTGCAGCCTCCAGCATATCTGCTCCAGGAAGGCCTGAGTCTGAAGCTCCCCCCCTGGCCCCGCTGCCGAGGTCCCTTTGCTCCAAGCGGGGCCCAGTTCCTTTTTGAATCTGATAAAACTCACCTCTTACATGTGGGGGCAACAAGTCCACACTTGAGTTCCACGTGGCGGGATGAAAAGTAACTTCCTTTTTACGGCTGCAAACTTGCTACTTTCATTTTGTGACCCCCCCCCCCCAGCTCTTGTATGGTGAGAGAGCAAATCCCTATTGACTTTCTTTTCACCATTTAGTATTTTGTAAATCCACCCCCCAAGCATCTCCATTGTAAAGTGAGCCTCCTCATATGAAAGCCCCTCCGTGCCACTCATCAATCATCCTTGTTGCCCTTTTCTGGACTATCTCCAGTTCTTCTATCACCTTTTTATGATGAGGGACCCAGAACCAGGTATTCAAGGTGTGGACACAGCATGAGTTTGTAAAGGGTTATAATGGCTCTTCTTATTTTGTTTGCAATTTGTTCGCAGTTTCCTTCCAGGCGTCGTCTCAGTAGGCTCTCTCTTGTAACCTTTTTTTTTTTTGCCTACAGATAGTCATAGATCTGCACTAACAATTTTTCTGTTGCAATGACCTCAGCCTACAACAGGGCAGAGCGCCTGCAATGTTCTGGGTTCTTCTTCTTCGAGAGCTCTTAAGCTTTTATGTCATGAATCATGTTGGCAGATAATGTCAAGGGTGGAGCTAGGATTTTGAAAAGGGGGTGCAGGTGGTTGTGTCATCCTGTATAAAATAGCGCACAATTTTCTCCAGGGAAAAAGAAACTTTATGAGTGTGCTCAGGGCCCAAGGCTGTAGTATTCAGTTTAGCAAGAACAAATGCATCTTCATTGGAAGGAGTTAAAAACAGCCTGCAGGGCTGTGAAAGAAGGGCTCTGTTAGCAGGAGCAGCTCCACAATTGCAGAGCAAAGGGGAGCTTGGTTGGTGGAACATCAAGACCATTAAAAAAGAGGGTCGTTAACACCTGTGAAAGAAGAGTTCGGGGTTCAGGTAGAATATAATGAGCCATGAAATCAATTGGCTTCCTCAGCGCTGCTTGACTAGAAATGCTGCTATCCTTACCAGGCAGCTTGTTTTAAACCTTGGCTGGAGCAAGAAGAAAAGGTGGGGGACACTGCACCCCCCCAGATGTGCCTCTACACAGTGCTAAACTTGTGTGGCACCCTTAAAAAAAGCACAAGGCACCCCATGGCACTGCAGCACCGTGGTTGAGATTCGCTGATTTAAGCTAAACACAAAATTGCACTGCTTTAAGGGAGGAATGACACCAGTACAGTTGCATATAGTTAATCAACTAAGGATTTTGGGGGCGGGGGGGTGCATATAGAGTATAGGGGAGGGAGTTGAGAGCGTGTTTATAATCCTGGCCCTTCCTAACCACCAGGGCATTTGGGGGCTGGTGGCAGTTTGGGGCTGGCAAAACTGCTGCAGGTTTCTGGAATCGAGCACGTTGCCGTCTAAGCTGGACCACGCTCTCGCCTTGTGTCTTTTGCAGGAGGATCAGGGTGTTTATCAAGGCAAAGTCCGGGACATGATCAGCGACAACCAGTATCGGCTGATCGTCAGCGTCAACGACCTGCGGAGGAAGAATGAGAAGCGGGCCAGCCGGTACGTGTGGCCTGCAAAAAGGATCGGGAAACAAAGGGAGTCCAGCATCCCTCCAGCTGCACAGCGCTGTCCTCTGCATGTTGGGTTTAGAAGCGACACGGGGAAAGGCATCCCAGGTGCTATAGGATCATAGAAAAGGAGGGCTGGGAGGGCCCTCTGGAGGTCTTTGTGTCCAAGTACCCTGCTCAAGGTAGGATCATCCCTATCTGACCTAGTCAAGCATTTGTCAAATCTCTCTCTAGCATCCCAACAACTGGAGATGTGCAGAGAGGAAACTGGGAAATCTGTTGGCTCTCCTGGTAGAAAACTTTGCAGACAGGCCAAAGGGTTAAGCTGTTCTCCCTCCCTCTCTCCAAGCCTGTCTTTTCAGTAGCAAAAAAAGGTTGTCTTTGGAGGTGAGGTGCAATGCGTGTGCTTCTTGTTTTCTGCACTTGCACACAACTCATTTAAGGAAGCAGCGGGCTGTGGTCGGTGTACTTTCCTGGGTAGCTCCATCCAGCTTCCTTGTTGTTAACCCCTGACCTCACTTTTCTCTCCCTGTTTTCTTTATTTGTCCTAAGAAATCAGTTGATGTGCCCATAATGACCTCCCTTTTTAAGGGGAGATTATACTTTTCCTTGGTGAACTTAGACCCAAGATCTCCTTGGCACATCAGGTATGCCTCTCTTATGTACTTGCATCTCTCAGACAAGGAAGGAGGCTCTAGCTGGGTTGAACTCGCATGGCTGTGGGGCCATCTTCTCGTCACTCCTCTGCTCACATTTCCAGGTGCAATTTCACTGGATGGCATCCACTGGTTCCTTACACTTGTTTGAACATCAGTGGGTGCTGGCCACTTGGTATCCCCACTCAGATCCCTTCTTAATAACCTAAGACCATCACTCTCATCCCTGTCTTCTCTCTTGTTGTCCCCTGTAATTAGTTGTTATGCATCTAGTGACCTCCTCGAGAGGGCCTGTAGTTGTCTTAGTGGGCCTAGAGCCACTGTTCCCTATTACACAACAAATAGGCCTGTCTTTCTGTAAGCATCTGTTGGAGACTAGTTGCAGGTTTTCTGTTGCAAGGGTGTAGGGAACTAGGTGTACCTTGTCTCCACTGGGATGGCGCAACAAGAATGCTAAAGCGGGTTAATACGTTTAAAACAGATTGCTTTAGATGCAGAGAGGTCTCAAGTGTGGTTTTTAAAAGGCCACAATCTCTCCAGTTCAGACTGTGCAGCTTTGCCAGCTTCTGCACTCGGCTCTTGTGTAGCGTCAGAGCCCTCCCTTCTGTGGCTGGCAGTCTCCCCACTTCTGCCGAGGGTTGCAGAAAGTGTATATGGTTGCTTCCTTGCCTCCATCCAGGTGCTAGGTGCATTCAGCTTCCAGTGCCCTTGACTGTGCATATGCCTGGGGTGGGCAAAATGGTGGATCCAGACAGGCACGCAGCTGGGTGGGGATCCTGATCTGGCTTGTGGACTGGATTTTGCTTTCCCCGGGTGTACACCCTGGTGCCTTGGTTGTGGTGTCTACTCTTTGACAGCAGAGGGGTACAGTAGTTGAGGCCAGGAGCTCCTGTGAGCCCTTTGATTCTCAATGGCAGGTTGCATCCTGTTCTCTTGCCTTGTACCTGGTGTCCCAGAGGAAATGAAGGTTCAGGGTGGGGTGCATTTGTTTGCTCCGTTCTCCCGGCCTTTTTGCTCCATGAAGGTACTGGGACTTACTCCCGCATAAAGGAGGTGCCTCTTGCTGTGGCTGTGCTGGCCAGGTCCTCCTCTTCGCGGCAGAAGTGACCGCCCTCCTCTTGCTGCAGGCTCCTGAATAACGCCTTTGAGGAGCTGCTCGCCTTCCAGCGGGCCCTGAAGGACTTTGTCGCCTCCATCGATGCCACCTATGCCAAGCAGTATGAGGAGTTTTACATTGGGCTCGAGGGCAGTTTTGGTGCCAAGCACGTGTCGCCCCGGACGTTGACATCCTGTTTCCTCAGCTGCATTGTCTGTGTGGAGGGCATTGTCACCAAATGTGAGTGTTAGATGGAGATCGGGCCCCTGGAGCGTGACATTTGGGTGTTGAGGATAGTTAGGTTGGTCCTTCGGGGTTAAACAGGCCATGGGGCAGACGGTGGCCAGAAATGTGCCCTGTTGGGGCATGACTTCCCAGCAGGAACCCTGGGCTGGTGTGGGCAGACAGTGTTTCCTCTCCTCACTTCTTTTCTGCCCTCTCTTTACTCCACACCCTGACCACAGGCTCCCTGGTGCGCCCCAAGGTTGTCTGCAGTGTCCATTACTGCCCCGCCACCAAGAAGACCATCGAGCGGCGATACACGGACATGACGTCGCTGGAGGCTTACCCTTCCAGCTCCGTCTACCCTGTGAAGGTGAGTGCAGGGGAGGCAGCAGTGAATGCTGTCCCACACATTGAGGCTGAGCAGCTTCTCTTGGAGATCTTGTAGAGGCTCATGCTTTAAGCATCTGAGTTCCTGCTTCTTCTTTCTTCCTTTTTTTTTTTTTTTTAGACCTTATGGGGCAGCTATAGTCCCATACACACCCCTTATAGCCACTGGGTAGGGACTCATCTTATGTAACCCCATTGTGTTAAAGTGGCAGCTGCCTATAGGCTCTGCTTTGTGGCAGAGGCATGAACAGCCCCTATTTTGGAGCCATACCCAACCGGTTTTCCTGCCACAGCTAGTGTGCAGGTACCTGAGGTAGGTTGTGATTCACCCTAGCTACAGGATAAGTCACCTGTGATGAGATCTGTGGTTATATTGCTGTGGGTACCTGAGCTAACCTGACTGTTTGCTACAGTGTAGTGTAGACATCCTCTCAGATGGGATCCAGTGTTGCTCCAGTTGACCCCCGGGGAGTGGAAAAGGGCTGCTAGGAACCAACCCTTTTTTTTCCCTCAAAGGTCTGTCGCATGAGACCTCTCTCCAAGTGGGCCATGGTTGCTTCTCTTTTCCATGAAGGCCTAGGTCAGGGCATGGAGAGATGCACCTGGGTAGCACAGACAAGGTGTCTAAGATGAGAAATATTGGGTGAATTCAGACGAGTCCCTGCATCCGGCAGCTTTAGTGGACAGGCCCTTTACCTTATCTCCCTGCCCCGCTTTCCCACTGCTGCTTCCTTTCTCTCCCTGCAAAATCCTCATGTTCTGCTCTGGACAAAGGGGTTTCACTGCTGTTGTCTCGTCTCCTCTCCAGGATGAAGAAAACAACCCTTTGGAGACAGAGTTTGGCCTGTCTGTCTACAAGGACCATCAAACCATCACCATCCAGGAGATGCCTGAGAAGGCGCCGGCTGGGCAGCTGCCTCGCTCTGTGGACATCATTCTGGATGATGACCTCGTGGACAAGGTGAAGCCAGGGGACCGGGTCCAAGTTGTGGGGACATACCGCTGCCTGCCAGGGAAGAAAGGAGGCTACACCTCGGGCACGTTCAGGTGGGTTTGTGCCTGTCCAGCCTCCCCCTGTTTCTATGGCTGCTTTCATCCTAAAAAGGGACCCAGCGTTTAGAGGGAGAAACAATTCACTTGCCCCCGAGATGCAACCACTTCTGGGGTGTTGGGTGGGAGTGAAGCTGTTATATAGAGTTGGCATTAAGCCAGGACCCTGATGGAAACCCCTAAATCCTGTGACTGGCTCCTCTCCTGGAAGGATTGCTTTGCGGGGTGCTATCTTCCCAATGGGCATGAAGGGCAATACAAACTCTGAAGAGCAGTTCCGTGGTTCAGTGAGCTGAGCTGATGGGAGGGTGTAGGGATAAGGTTTGTCCCAGGCTCACCAAGACTTCTGCGCATGGAAAACTCGTGACACTTGTGGAAGGAGTCCTGGGCTGCTACTGGCGGCTGTAGGGCAAAGTCTGAAGGGTTACCGATGGGCTAGGCCTTTTTTATAAATGAAATGACCCAACTCCTCCTCTCCAGGACCATCCTGATCGCCTGCCATGTAAAGCAGATGAACAAGGAAGTTCGGCCTCTCTACTCTGCTACCGACGTGGCCAAGATCAAGAGATTTAGCAAGAGTCGCTCAAAGGTATGAAATTTTGTCTTCAGATATGCTCTTGATAGAGACCTAGAGGCAGAGAGATGTTTTAAAGCAGCTTCCAGTTTCTAATGGCTCTAACTTCAACTTCTGCCTCCTACATTGTGGGGGGAAAACTCTTCCCCAGCCTGATCGGTGATGCTATATCTTTTTTTATATATCCCATGAGCCAGTCTTAAACAAGTCCCTTGCTTCTCATGGATGCTTTGCATGGACACCTTCCTGTCTAGTCGGCAGTGTCTCATGCCTGCATTGTTTAAGCTGCAGGAGTCTTTTGCAAGGGATGTGCTGACACTACCGTAAGGTAATCTCTTATGATTAGCACTGGGATCTGGTCTTGCACCTGAAAGCTTTAGCACTGCTAAGTTAATTCAGGTCTGTGTGGGAAGAATTCTCCACTGAGAATAGATGTCTGGGGCTATCTGCAAACACACCCGGCATCCACGTCAGGCTCTCGGTTTAAACAATGTGCCTGTGCTGGGGTGGGGGCAGCAGGGACTGGGTCGCAGGAGGGTTCTCCACCCTCCACTTGATTTGGGCTGGTCGTGATCTGCCATGTGGGGATCTGCCCTGCCCCTGTGCCGTCACTGCCTTGTTATCCTGACCTCAGCTCCACTTGCCTGTCCCATGGAAACCCTGCTTGCCTGCCTGCTCCAGCTGGTGCCCCCGGTGGTGGGTGCGGACAGGATGGGTCCAGCGGCGGTGGTGACACTGGCAGTGGCAGCAGGAAGGAGCCACCGCTGCCGCGAAGTGGAGTCCAGCTGCCGTGTGCCCACAGCCTCCTGTGCCCGTGGCGGCGGGACCAGCAGCACATACCATGGTTTGGGCTGGCTCCCTGCTCCTGAGCTGAATGGGGCTGAGGGATCCACTGCAGGCCAGATAAAATCCCTTGGTGAGCTGGATCTAGTCCATGGGCTGTTTTGCACACCCCTCGCTTAGTCCCATGTTGAAAGCGATTCCCTTTTGTTGTTTTTGGAGGAAGGTGTGGTTTGAAAGAAAGGTCCTCTTTCCCTTGTATCGGTGATGTTGAATACCCCACTCCGCTGCTTTTCAGCTGGAGTTCAGGGAATCGAACCTGTTGAGTCTTTTCTTGATTTGGTCCCAGCTGCAAAGGGGAATGGGCTGGACATGTTACCAGTTACAATCCCCCTCCTTTCCTGCCTAACAGAGCCTGAGCTGCTTGATCTCCCCTTCTCGCTGCCGGGGGTTTCTTATTTTTGGACCCTCCCTTCTTCTGTCTTAGGACATCTTCGACCAGCTCTCAAAGTCCCTGGCACCCAGTATCCATGGGCACGAGTACATCAAGAAGGCGATTCTGTGCATGCTGCTTGGCGGGGTGGAGAAAGTGCTGGATAACGGGACTCGCATCAGAGGAGACATTAATGTCCTCCTGATAGGTACGGCTGGGGGAACTGCCTTTCAGACTCCCAGGTCGACACTGGGATCCTATGATGATGACTTTAGGTTTGCTTGAGCTTCAAAGTAGGTGTGACTGATCACGCCTTTGTCCCTTCCAGGTGACCCGTCAGTCGCTAAATCTCAGCTCCTGCGGTACGTGCTCTCCACAGCCCCCCGGGCCATCGCCACGACTGGCAGGGGCTCCTCTGGGGTGGGTCTGACTGCAGCTGTCACCACAGACCAGGAGACTGGTAAGGGGCAGGCTGGATCCTGTCCGGGGGATGTGCTTAGGGGTGCGGTAGCAATGGGAGGGTTTCTGTAGTCTTTGCCTGGATAGCATCCTCCCTTGCTTGCTGGGAAGCTGGTTATACTTCCTCCTCCCGTCCCCCAGGTTCAGTTTTGAAGGTTTGTCCTGCTCGTGTCTTGCTTGCTGCTTGCCCCTGGCTGCCTCCCTCACTGAGGAGAGCTAGGCAGAAGGGGTCTGAAGTCAGGACTGTGTCAGTCCATGATCAGTTGGGGCTGAAGGGGGTGGCTGCACCCATAGGGAGAAGAGGGAGCTTGCTGGAGGCTGCAGGGGAGGGTTTGGGGACATCGGCTGGGTGTCACCCCAGACGTCTTTCCATCAGGGGAGCGCCGCCTGGAAGCAGGTGCCATGGTCCTGGCTGACCGGGGCGTGGTTTGCATTGATGAGTTTGACAAGATGTCCGACATCGACCGCACGGCCATCCACGAAGTGATGGAGCAGGGCCGCGTGACCATCGCCAAAGCCGGCATCCACGCTCGGCTCAACGCGCGCTGCAGTGTGCTGGCCGCGGCCAACCCCGTCTACGGCAGGGTGAGTGGGCTGAAGGCTTCCAGTTCAAATAAGGGGCTGGGGGAAGTCAGGGTTGGAAGAGACCCCCAGGTCATTTGGGCCAAATCTCTGAAGTGTCGACATCATGGGTCTGTCCTAAAGTCGAAGCTGGGCTCGTGCTCTGTCCAGTGCAGCCCTGTCTTGAAGCTGGGGTCTCCTTGCTGCTCTGAAAGCTGAGATTTCCAGGCATGGCTGATGGTTGCGGCATTGCCTTTAACAACTCGCTCCCCTTACTTGCAGTACGATCAGTACAAGACTCCCATGGAGAACATCGGCCTTCAGGACTCCTTGCTGTCCCGATTTGACCTGCTCTTCATTGTCCTGGATCAGATGGATCCAGAGCAGGATCGGGAGATCTCGGACCACGTCCTGCGCATGCACCGGTACCGGGGCCCCAATGAGCAGGATGGGGACGGTGAGTTCAGATTTCCCAATGAAAGCCCCATGCATCATCTGAAAAGTTGGTGCTTCTTTCATTACCCGTGAGCTGGGACTCCTCTCCAGCATGCCTTTCCCCCGCACACTCCAGTAGGCTTTTTGCTGCGCGGTGCCACAGCCCTGCCTGCCTGTCCTCTCCAGGCTGGGGGCTGCAGCGGGGGAGCTGGACTTCCTGCATGGCCGTCATTGCCATTGAGGCTGCTATTTGGCCTAATAATTATGGTCTTATCCCATATTTCCTAACCCCGTTCCCATCTGCAGCGTCTCACTTCAGTGCCAACTAATTTCAGGGCTTAGCCAAGCTGTAGGTATAGTTGTTTCTAGGTTCCCTTATGAGCCTGTCCCTTGAGGGTTCAGACAAAGGGTGCGGAAATGCTGCTGTCCCCAATTCCACCTAAACTCATGCCTTCTACCTGCAGCCATGCCCCTGGGCAGCGCCGTGGAGATCCTGGCCACAGAAGACCCCGATTTCATTCAGGAGGAGGAGCAGGAGCTGCAGGTGTATGAGAAACATGATAACCTTCTGCATGGGCCCAGCCGGCGCAAGTGAGTGTCCTTCTGTGGGGTGGTTGAGTCCACGGCCAGTGGAGAGGGGCTGCCTCTGTGCCTCCAGGTCCCAGGGGTTTAGGATCATAGCAGAGCAGGGCTGGAAGGGACCTTGCAAGGTTGCCTTGCCTGGCCCCTGCTCACGGCAGGACCATACTTAACTAAACCATCCCAGTCAAGTATCAGACTAATCTGCTCTTAATGTCCAGGGATGGTGATTCCTTAGCTTCTCTGGGCAGCCTGTTCAATGCTTGAGCATCTGGAGAGTCAGAAAGTTCCTCCTAATTTCCAAGCCACTGCTCCTAGTCCTATCCCCTACAGCCACAGAGAAAAACCCATCTCCATCCTTTCTATCATTCTACCCAAAAAGTGATTATGGAAAGTGCAGGGTGGCAGGGACCTCAGGAGGTCACGTCTAGTTGAAGCCCGTGCTCAAAGCAGGGCCAGCCCCAACTAGATTATCCCAGCCAAGGCTTTGTCTACCCAGGTCTTAAAAACCTCCAAGAATGGAGACTCCATTACCTCTCTGGGTAACCCGTTCCAGTGTTTTATTATCCTCCTAGTAAGAATTTTTTTCCTGTTATCTAACCTAAACTTCCCTTGCTGCAAGTTGAGAACATTGCTCCTTGTTCTGTCATCTGCCATCACTGAGGACAGTCCAGCGCCATGTCTTTTGGAGCCACCCTGCTATTAAATCCCCTCTTGGCCTTTTCTTCTCTGAACTAAATAAGCCCAGTTTCCTCAGCCTCTTCTCAGAAGTCCTGTGCTCCAGCCCTGAACCACTTTGGTTGCCCTCCACTGGACTGTGTCCAACTTGACCACATCCTTTCTGTAGTGGGGTGCCCAAAACATGAGGCAGAGCTCCAGATGTGGCCTCACCGGTGCTGAATAGAGGGGAAGAATCACTTCCTTTGAACTACTGGCAACACTCCTACCAATGCAGCCCAGGATGCCATTAGCCTTCTTGCCATCAAGGGCACACTGCTGGCTCATATTCATCTTATTGTTCCCTGTCACCCCCAGGATCAGAGCTGCTGCCCAGCCAGTCACCCCCAGCCTGTACCGGTGCATGGGATAGTTTCATCCTAAGTGCAGGACTTTGCACTTTGTCCTTGTTGAACCTCATGGGATTCCTTTTGGCCCGATCCTCCAATTTGTCACGGCGTCTCTGAGTCCTAGCTCTATCTCCCAGCGTATCTGTTACTCCCTTCCCCTGCACCACCTTGGCGTCATCTTCAGACTCGCTGAGGGTGCAATCCATCCCATCTTCCAGCTTGTTAATGAAGATATTGAACTTTTCCAATCTGTCCATATCCTTGAAGTGTGAGGCCCCAAATTGTACTGTACAATACTGCATTGCTGAGCAGCGTGGAAGAACGACTTCTCTTCCTGCCTCTGGGGTGCTATGCTGCTGCCCGGGTGCCCCAGCCTGTAGCACAGGCTACAGAGAAGTATCTCTCTGCCGAGTGTCGTGTGCGTGTTCAAAATGCACAACCTTGAGAGCATGTGTCCCTTTTCTGGGGGTCCCGTTCACATAAACAGCAGGTGAGAGAAGGGTTGTGTGAAGATCCCATGTGCTCGCTCCTCACGTGACATGGGTGTGCGTGTGCCCGGCAGAGAGAAGATCGTCAGCATGGAGTTCATGCGGAAGTACATCCACGTGGCCAAGATCATCAAGCCCGTTCTGACTGAAGAGTCAGCCAGCTACATCGCAGAGGAGTACTCCCGCCTCCGCAGCCAGGACCAGATCAACTCCGATGTGGCCAGGGTGAGCGATCCAGGCAGCGCCTTCGAGCTGAGGCTTGGCTAGCGATGCAGTCCCCTGCTTCTCGTGGGCGCTGCAGCATTTTGAGCTGCCCTGAATTGTGGCCTGGGGTCTGCTAGGATCCCGGAGAAGCTCGCTGCAAGGCTGAGCCTTCGGGCTGGGTTGTTGCCCTTTTTCTGACAGCAAATGGTCGGCCTTGAGCCGCAGCTTTCATTGCTTTAGCCTGCTGCATGCTGAGGCTGTAGCACTTGTTACACCTGAGGCTGAAGCCCTGCCTCATGGGCCAAGCATGTTTCCCTACCCTGGTTTTCTGGCTGGCCCTGTCTGCCGCCTGCCTCGGTCCTGCCTTTCCCAGCCCAGCCAACACGTTTCACAACCAATGAAGTTGTTGTGTGACCCCCTTCCCCTCCACACCCGTCTTTCCCCAGACCTCCCCGGTCACGGCCCGGACGCTGGAGACGCTCATCCGGCTCTCCACAGCCCACGCCAAGGCCCGCATGAGCAAATCCATTGATCTGCAGGACGCCGAAGCGGCCGTGGAGCTGGTGCAGTTTGCCTACTTCAAGAAGGTGAGAGTGCATCGAGGGAGGGCTGCCTTGCCCTTCAGTGGGCTCTTGGAGCCAAAGCCTTGTATTGAAGGGGCACCGTTACATTGGGACTTGGAGGAGCTGGGTGCTCTCTGCATCTGCTTCTGGCTCTTGCTGGAGAGAGTGGGAGAGCCTCCCCCTAAGAGCCCGGCTGTGACGTGCTCCTAGCTGCGATTGCTTGTGGCAGCTGTGACTTGGGGCAGGAGAGGTTTAGGGGCTTGGCTTGCCACCTTGAAGCTGATAGACTATTCTGCATCTTCGAGGTGTGTGGAGCCGGCACCAGGCCTTTAAAAGTCGGGAGCACTGGTTTTGGGATGCAAGAAGTTTGGCTTCTGGGTTCTCTCTCTGGTGATGCTGCTTTTGGGCAGGTGACTCCTCTGTGCTGTAATTGCCCGTGGTCAAATGCAGGGAATAGTGGCACGTCTCGGGGTGTTGAGCCTGCACTGGACTGGAAGCAAAGCACGTGGAGGTGCTGAAACCATCTCCTGTTGTATAAAATATTGCGTACCATCACCAATGCTGTTCCAGTGTGCCTGCTGCTCTGGCTGCTTTGAGTGCCTATATCGCCAGTCTGGTGTCAGTGCTGGCTTTGACCTGCTCGTGTCGGGCCATCCGTTTTCCTCTGCAGGTGCTAGAGAAGGAGAAGAAGCGCAAGAAGCATCAGGATGATGACACGGAGAGAGATGAGGAGGAGGAGGTGGAGGCAGCGGAGAGAAAGAAAAAGAGGTGTGTGGCGGGGTGTGTGTAAATCTGGATGGTACAGTAGGTGCCATTGACCAAACTGCTCCAGGAATGGATTTCCCAGCAATGATCAGTCTTGGGTGAGCAAAGGTTTATGCCTTACAGTCATAGACAGCGAGGGTTGGAAGGGAACTCAGGAAGTTGCATAGTCTAACGCCCTGCTCGAAGCAGGACCAGCCCCAACCAGATCATCCCAGCCAAGGCTTCATTTAGCCAGGTCTTAAAAACCTTCAAGGATGGAGAATCTCTCTGGGTAACCTGTTCCAGAGCTTTATTACCCTCCTAATGAGTGAGTTTTTTTTCCTAATATCTAGCCTAAACCTCCCTTGCTGCAACTGGAGCCCATTGTTCCTTGTTCTGTCATCTGCCCCCACTGAGAACAGTCCGGCTCCATCCTCTTTTGAACCCCTTTCAGGTAGTCGAAGGCATGAAGGCATTTCAGCAATCTGCTAGGTAGTGTGGCTGTGGCTAGTGTCAGCACCACATGTGCTGTGTGCCATGCTGCGGGTTGCAGCTGCGTACACTGTCTTGGATACTAGCATGCGGTCCCATGAATGACGGGAGAGTAGCCCCTAGCTGCATAGTGGTCTCCTCATACCATGGTTAGGAGAGTACCACGCGTTTCTTCAAGGACAGGAGGTGTTGCCTTGCGTAGCAGGCATAGGAGTAACCTTTTCTCTACCTGGCAGGAGGAGGAAGTCAGCCTCTCAGGACCAGGATGGCAAGGAGGGAGATTCTTATGACCCCTATGACTTTAGCGATGCAGAAGAGGAGATGCCAGAAGGTGAGTGTCTTCCGGGATGTTGCACTGGGCTGTGTGCATTCGGATCTGGGGCTGCTCTGGGATCCAGGTGCAGATGGGTGTTGGGAGCAGGTGCCAGGGGCAAGTGGGGTCAGAAAGGCAGGAGCTCAGCCTAGGGACAAGGCAGAGTCGGGAAGCTGGGGGATCAGGCAGAGAGTGGAGCTGAAGCAAATTGGAGCAAGAAGCCAGGAGAGTGAGCAGAAAGCATAGCTAGAGCACAAGCTGGAGGGCACAGTGAGGCAGTCTGGGACCAGGGTGAGCCTTGGTTGTTACCCAGACCTTTCCTGCTCCTGGGCAGGGAGAAGTGGAGGTCAGCTGAGTCCAATGGGCCCTCTGGGGATGGGGGTGGGCAGAGGGCTAGGCTTTAACTGGGGTTTCGGGACAGTTTGGGTGGTGAGCTGCTGGGTGGCAGGCCGAGAGGAGCAGCCACGCTGGTCAGGCTGAAGCCCTGGGTTCAGAGTTGCATGTCCATATGTCCCAGGCTGGTTCCCAGCTATGGGCACTGCGGCTTAGATGCAGCTTGGAAGCATACCAGGCAGACTAAACAAGGGGCTTCCATTTAACACTATCTGCTGGGCTTTGTCCC
Source organism: Caiman crocodilus (assembly GCA_030014935.1). NCBI lineage: Eukaryota > Metazoa > Chordata > Crocodylia > Alligatoridae > Caiman > Caiman crocodilus. Next base: position 5,501,985 of record JAGPOW010003642.1, on the reverse strand, counting down.
AGCCAGTCAGTGAGCTGACACGGTGTTGCAACCCTGCAAGGTGGCAGTGAGGCATGAGCGTGCCCCCTAAAATGCCTCAAGGGCGCTGTAGGTTTTTCCTCCAGAGTGTGCTAGCTGTAATGGGTGCCCCCTCCTCTGCTAGTGAAGCTGCTCTGGGTGCTGTACAAGCGCAGGCTAAGATGTAACCCTGACCCTGGATTGCAGCAGTGTGCTTTACCACCCTTTGCATGCACGCGGATGTTTGAGGGGATTGAGTGCAATTCTTCACTGCTGGCTGGTTAAATCTCTTCTCTTTTATTCTCTGCTTCCAGTCCAGGCACATACTCCTAAGACTCCAGAAGCTGCAGAGACTGGAGGGGCTACGAAGCCTGAGCTGGCTGAGTCAAGGTGTGTGGCAGGCTAAAGAAGCAGTGGGTGGGTTTGCCCCATTATGGGTGTCTGCATTGTAGATGCACTTTCCACAGGCATCCATCCAAGAGCTTGCATGCCTTTCCTGGGCACTGGGTCTTGTCGGTGTAGGAGTTTGATCCTTAGTACAGCCTGTAACCTCATCTTAGGTTACGGTCTGCTTCAGGTTTTGTAAACTAATCCGGGTCAGCCTGCGTCAGCACTTGCGTGGGAGACTCGTCATGAATGCCCAGGAAGTGGTGATGGTCTTATGTTTGCATGGCAGGGTGGGGCGGCACGAATTTTTTTTGGAGAGCATCAGTGGATGGCATGACTTTGGGATGTAACCCCCTTAAGGTGTAGGAAACATTGCACTGTGGTATAAACCGCTTCCATAAACCTAATAGCAGTCAGTGACACCAGTCTTTGGTTTCTTTAGTGGGGTGAGGCGTGGTCTGGAGAAGACCATGGAGCTGGGTGTTACATTTTGACCTGATGCTGCAGGGAAGAGAGTGTCTTATGTTTTAGCTCTTGATTTTTAGCAGACCTTCCTTTTGCTCGCTTAGGCTGAAGGGATTCAAGGCAGCCCTCCTGGAAGTGTTCAAAGCTTCTCACGCGCAGTCTGTAGGTCTGAAGGCCCTGATGAAATCCATCAACCAGGACAATCCTGAACCGTTTTCACCCGCTGAAGTCAAGGTGGCACTGGGACGCATGCAAGATGACAACCAGATCATGTTGTCGGATGACATTGTCTTCTTGATCTGATCCTCTGGGTAGGAGAATCCAAGTTCTCATGAACATCTGATTTCCATAATAATCCTCAGACTCATTTTGAACTTTTCGGCCACTTTCTTTAGCCCAAGCTCCAGCTGGAGGATACCAGCAGTTGTTCCGTACCTTCTAGTGGAGCCTGGGAAGGATTATATAGCTGACTTCAAACGGCCTGGGCTAACAAGGCCTCTTTTGGCAGCATTGATTCCAAAAGAATTAGACTATTGTTTTTACTTTTGTCTGCAGCTAAAAGGCTTTATGTGCACATCCCTAGTCTTCTAAATGTGAGTGTTTCGTGCACTTGAAAGCTTCAGCTGCTCCTCAGCAAAGTTGATTTGGGTCCCGTACCTTAGCTTTTGGGGATACAAGTTGTTGCCATTGCAGTCTAACACCTTTACAGAGCAGAAATGTCTCTTGTTTAGGTAAAATCTTTCAACTCTGCTGCTATTATTTAGAGTGTGTCCAGGTCTGAAGTCTGGATCTTTCTTTCAAAATAGCAGTGGATAAATTCACCAGTGGGTGGTGATGTTTTTTAACTTTAAGTAAAGCACAGATTTATCAGTCAGATTATTGAAGTGCCAGAAAGGATGCTGTCGGAGTGGCTGGGGGTCCCATGATCTCTGACTCATAACTGAAGTGGCTCAGTTTCCAAGTTTAGATTATTGGTCCTTTCTTCTGACGCCCTGTGCTACAAACTCAGCATCAGCTGTTCCAGCAATTAGATTTCGGCTGCCAATTTTGTGGTGGTGCCTAAAGCCTAAATAGAGGCTGGTGTGATTTGGCAGGCAGGATTCAAATATCCCCTTCATATGCAGCATTTGACTCTGCAGCAACTCAAATAGACCCATGACAAGTGAATCTTGCAGTCCAGGCTGGAAGTTGAAAGCCAAGTGGGAAAGGCAGGGACCTGAAAAGCTCAGGAGCTGCCGAGCTGATAATGGGCTTCAAAACCGTGGTTCTGCACATCTGGAAATGTTTAAGGCTGCAGAAACACTAAAATCCCATAAATTTGGTCCATACCTTTTGTCCCGAATGTCCTTTGTGCTACGGTAGGCTTTGCCTATACAAGAAGTAGAACAAAGCTTGTGCCCAATTGAAAGCCTTTACTAATAGTAGAGATGGAAGGTAACCCTTTCAAACAAATGTGGGGGTGGGGAAAAGCATCCCACTCCCATTGGAGGCTACCTGGATTTAGTCTCCTAAACCACTTGGCTTTTGGAGAAACTTGACCCAGAAGACTTGCGAGCCCTGCCAGCAGTTGGTGCAAACTCCTCTGCAAGCAGTTTTAAAGCGTGCATGTCTGAGCAACGACTTGTAAGACTCTGTGCTGGGGTTTCTGGGAGACTGTGCATCAGCTGCCCATAAGAGGATTGTCTGTGCTTTCAAAACTGCAAGTGTACCTGGCTAGTAGTCTGTTTTTCAATGAAGCAGATAACTCATGGTATGGGAGCTGCCTATGGGCAGAGAGGCTGCCCTTCATGCAGGGCCCTGAAGGTGCCTGTTGGATGTGGTCCTTGGGTTTCACCGTGTGTGTTTTTTGCTTTGTGGTGATCTCTTCCATCCCATGTTCTGTCCCAGCAATGCCACAAACACCTACTCAACTAAATAAAGTTTGTCAAAGTCATGTCTGGTGTCTTATATTTGCAGGCGACGTGTGGACTAAGGCGTTACCTAGCTCTGGCTGCGTTTGGCTACGTAAAAAGGTCTGCATGTGCGCGTGGAGCCCTGAAGATGCAAACTGGTGCCCTTTTTATAGGGACGACGCACACCAGCAGGGGAAACCTTTCTCCCAGGTGTGCCGTGAGGAGGGACCTGCTAAATGCAGGATTTCATGGAAATCATGTAATGGGCAGTCTCCCGTGAAATAGCTGGTTCCCTGTGGAAAAACAAAGCTGGCAAAAAGTGTCTCCCAGAAGGGTCAGGGGAGGCGGAAGGGAGCAAAGAGAGGTGGGGAGGGGGAAAAAGCGGGCAGACTATCTGTGGGGGGAAAAGGGGATGCAATGTCCTATCTCTGCTTCCCCCTTCCCTTTTTGGAGACAGAGAAAAGCCTGCCAAAAGTCCCCTTGGAGGGGGCGTGGGGGAGGGAGAGTGCCCCTGCCTTGGGGCTGCCTGGTTGCTAATTCCTGGGAGCCTGCTGGAGGGGAGGAAGGCGAGGGGCGTGTGCCCGTTCACGCTGCCCCCGTGGTGCTCTGCATGGGGGGCAAGCCCTGCTCGCTCGTGCCAGAGCAGTCGGCACCACGCTCCCACCAGTGCTGCTCTGCGCCCCCTGCCTCCGGTTCTAGGGTCTGGAGCTGGCCCCGCGTGCCTGCTGGGAGTGGTGCGGGGCGGCGTAGCAGGAGCGAGAGGAGGAGCTGTGCCGGAGGCAGAGGTGCAGAGCAGCACTTGGCTGGCTGCAGCTTGTTGGAAGTTGCTCCTGCTCCAGCTCCTGCGAAAGTGTCCAGGAGCTGAAGCCAGAGTCCTGGCACTGTGGCAGGAAGCACGCGGCTGAAGCTGATCGACTGCCGGCAATGGTGTGGCATGGCACAGCGTGGTGCAGCAGGGGCAGGAGCAGCTTCCAGGTTGTACCGTGCTGCACTCCTGGCAGACACAGGGGCCTGGCTCCAGATCCTGGAAGTGAGGCCGCTGAATTTGGTAGGTCCCTAGCCGTGAGGCTTGCAAGCAGGGATGTTTGCAAAAGGGCATTGTGTTACCTGCTCTGGCTCGGCTCCCATTGATCTTGGCGACAGCTGAATGGTCCGTGCTGGATACTGGGAAGTTGAGTGGAGACATTCATTTGCCATAAGGCTTGCAGGTGATTGTCAGACCAATCCTTGGGACCAGCACATAGGAGTTCACGAAAAGCAGGCCCAGGAGCCCGAATTAAAACCCCACGTCTGCTACTGGTCTAGAGCCTGTGATCGGCCTCCCTGCTCCTTTTAATCTACCTGATCAAAAGGTTTTTTTTACCTGTAAAATTGGAGTCGTGTGTCCCAGCTAGGATTTGCTTGGAAAACCCTCTACCCACTGCCTCAAATGGGTGGTCAGGGCATGCTTCATTTCCCATCACCAAGGATCCTGGTGTTCTCTGTTTTAAAATAGCAAATTCTCTGATTAAACCCCCAAATCCACAACTAACGAAATGCTGCAATACGCACAGGTATCAGCTGAATGCAATGTTTCGTTGATGTATTTACAGTTTTAAAGCGACCTGGAAGCTGACCAGTTCCTCAATCATCGTAAAAAATTTACATTCTAAATACCAAGACATGTTGGTGGTTCGGTTTTGGTTATTTTAATCACGGAAAATCAAAGCTTCCCTTCCTCCTCCTCTCTCCTGACCCCTGCCCTCCCCCAGTGCATCACCTGTGCCTCTCCACCGCCCCATAGACGTACCTGGAGGGGGTTGCAGGAGCTGCTGTCTCCTGCTTGGCTGCCACGTCCATGTACAAGGTTTCCCTTGCCTGCAAATGAATGTCCTCCCCAGCCCCAAGCAGGCTATTGCAAGCTGGAACTCTTCCAGTTTGCAAGGGGCGACCCCCTGTTTCCCATGCTTTCCTTGTTTAAAGGAGAAATCCATATTTGTCTTCACTAAGGGAGAAAAAACAGCTTTTTTTTTTTGGCTACAGGAGAAATAGCCACATTTTTCCACAACAAACAGAAAACCCGGCTCCCTGCCCATGGCGGACATTGCTCCGCACCCAAAAGAAATGGCACCGTCTTGAAAGAGGGGAGCTGAAGTCGATGGGTTTTTGGATCCCATGGCATTGCAGCTGGCGGGGATCATGAGACTGCCGCTGCTATGCTGTTCTGTTGTGCAGGATCAGGATGGGACATCACAGAGCCTCAAGCCTCAGTGTGCTGTGTTCGGAGAATGGGCAGAAGAGGTTCTGCTTTCCTCCCAGCCTGCCTTACTTGGGCAGTCCATCCGCCCACATAAACAGAGGCAGGATTGCAGCCTCTCCAGGAGCAATTCTCCGTGAACCAGGAGGAAAGGTCAGTCCAGGCAGCTGTTACTTCAATATTTGTAGTGCAAAGCTCTGCCGTGCTTCCTGCCCTAGTCAGCAGCTATGCACTGCTGGGAGACGGAGAGATGGGCAGCTCCACCCAGGGACCATCGCTTTTTTGCAGGGCTTAGGTAGCGCTTGCTTTATCTTGCTTCATGTTGAGAGGTTGAGTATTTCCTGTTCTGGCGAAACAGTTTAAATCAAATCCACAGCCTACACACGAGTCAACCTGCACCAAACAAGATGGAAATCAGCTATCTCCCCAGCGCGCAGCTACCAAACAGCGGTGCCGGATAGATACAGATCACAGATTAACTGTAGCGACCCCAGCCCTCTTCAGCTTGCAAGAATAACGTGGCCTCGGAGGTGAATCCAGGGATGCGATGAAGGGGAAATGACCCCGTCTGAATCATCGTTGACTCTAGTTGAAAGGTTTTCTTTTTTTCAAAATCTTTTTTGTGGGAAACATTGAGCTTTGGGCTCAATAAGTTTTTTTTTTTTTTTTTTTTGCAAAAAGGCTTTTGGGCTCAATATGTTGTTTGCAAAAAAGCTGCTGCTTCCTGCGGAGCATCTAGTTGTAGTAGAAAACTTGATCCTTCTGGGTCATGGTATATTCATGAGAGGTCACCGGGATCATCAATGCATACACCTAGTCCGGAGTGAAGGCTGCCCAGATCTTCCTTCCCCCACCCCCTTAGGCACTATCCAAAGGCCAGACCGAGTCCAGATGTTTAGTGCCTCGATGACTGTTATAGTTACATGCAAGCCAGGGAATTAAACCCAGGTCTCCATGTGGTAGATAAGGATTTGACCACAGAAACACAATAGCTGCTATCTTGTAGAGGATTTACCTTTTCATTTAAAAAAAACAAAACACCCCAAATGCCAGAGAACTTGAATGTCCCAGCTACGAAATGTGGCTCCTATGCCATATACCATTGCTGACATGCCTCGGGTTCAGCTACGTGTATAAAATTACAGAACAAGAGGCCCGAACGGGACTGTAACAGGTCATCTTGTGCAGATTCCTGCCCAAGGCAGCCCCAGTCCTGACTAAAACCTCCAAAACCACTAGCTGTCTAACCTACGTTTAAGCAATTCCTAAAAGGGAGCACACAACCCTCTAATCTTTTCTAGTGCTCATCCACCCTCCTAATAGAAAATATGTTTCAACATCTATCCTAAACCACCCTTTTTTTGCAATTTAAACCTTTTGGGGGGGGGGGGGGTCCTCTCCCTGCGAGTACAGAATAATCGACTGATATCTTCCTTGTCCAAACTTTTGCATGGGAGAATTTTTATCTTCCCCTTCTTTAAGCAATCCCAGTCCCTCTAGCATTTCATCTGATTTACCTTGTTTTCCAAACCTTTAATCATTTGGACTCTTCACTTAGTCTGTCTCAAAGTACAGAACCCAAAACTGGACCCAGGACTTCAGGTGAGGCCTCACCGGTGCCGAATAAAATGGAAGGAGTCCCCTTTTGCGACTCGCATGGAGCAATCCTGTTTGTATATCCCAGCAAACTATTACTCTTTTTTCCCACCTCAACAATATTGTACTGTTGACTTATTTAGCTAGGTCCGTTATGAGCCCCCATCGTTTCTGGCAGTGCCACAGCTTTCCCAGCCATCCTCCTTCCCTGCCGTGGTGCTTTCCAATGAGTCCTTCCTAAAGGCAGGAGTTTGCCCATCTCCTCGATGAATGTTGTTCTATTGATTTCAGACAGCTGCTCCGGTTTATCCCGTCCCAGATGGCTAGGGCCGACTTGAGGAGGATCGCTGATTTAATTCTTCGTCAGGCGGGCTGGTGGATAGAGAGGCCGGACACAGCGTATTGGTTGCAAAAATTAACTTTTACTTTAAATTTACTTACGCTGCCGGTGGCCACGATGCAGGTGATAAGGTTGCTTGCGTAGTTACAAGCAACGGGATGAGACGACGAGTTCGCGAATGAAACGAGCCGGCAGGATGAGGGGTACGTCAATAGTGGTCGAGGACGGGGAGTTGTTGGTGGGTGATCAGTCCGCCAAGTTTACTCTGCCACATGTTCAGAGCTCTCCAACTTGGGCGGAAGCTGCACGGACCTTTATACGTTTAGAGTAGCCAATGACGGACCGCCAAGTGGGAATAGCTAATGAGGCGGAGTGTACCAAATTTAAAAGTGACTGCCGTTGCTTAGGGCAGTTCTACTGTGACAGGGGCATTCGACTAATTTGGTTATGACATGCCCCCCGACCATGTCGCAATAGATGAAGACCATAGGTTAAAGGTTGCTTTCGTCCAGGAGCTCGTCACTGTCATAAAGTTTAGGTGGCAAACGGGTATATACAAAAGCAGATAACTTTATAAATTGCCTTTTAACGAACTGTAAAATACAACAACCTATACGTACAACAATAACTAATGTAACTGAGGAGCATGCTAGGATTTCCGTCTACTGTGGGATACAAACGCACACACGCTTACACACAGACATGTTTGTTCAGCAGAGTAACCCCATCATGCTCACATTACAAGAAAATGTAATTGTACTTAGTCTAAGTTGCAGCTCTTGGAGCACTGATTTCCT
>JAGPOW010003642.1:5465985-5477718 GCA_030014935.1 Caiman crocodilus | reverse complement strand
GCACATGGAGAGAGTCCTCGCCTCAAACAGCTTTGCCTCTGAATAGAAAGAGGCTGCGAGGAGGAACTGGGAATGCAAATGGTTTACTGCAGAAGGCACCCATAAAAAGATGGCCTGGATAGCTCTTGTGCTCTTGTGTCTTGCACTGGAAGCGGCATAAACCCTACCGCTTCTCCAAGCCTTGCCCAACAGGTCCTAATCATCTCTGCTAGAGTTGGGCTTGGACTTTAGGGTTGAATGCTGAAGTTGCGGGCTGGCTATGGCAGCCGTAACTCGGTGCCCGGGCAGGGGGATGACATCCAATTCCAGACTGGATCTCACTCGCAAATGCTGTCTGCCTGCACCATGCACTGTGTGCGTCCGCCTTTGTTTCATGAGTCACGGGGGGGATCCTGGTGACTTGACTCCGGGAAACTTGGGCGTGCACCGGTGGCCCCGGCTCTTCTTTGACGAGATTCAAGAACATCGCTCTTCTCTTTCAGTTCGAGTCGCTGCTTTTCGCGCTCGTCCTGGTGCTGTCAATGAAGAGCTCAGCCTGCGGGACGCCTGTACATCATAAAGGCAACAGAGAAAATGCCTCTCTGAACCCGGGCAGGAATTGCCTGAACTCGAAGAATACTGAATTCCCCCGCCGTGTGAAGGTGGATGTACGCTTCAGCAACCCAAACCCGGCGACTGAAGTGGCTTCAGATGTCAACAAACGGTCACTGTCTCCTTGGGATTACAGGTAACAGCCTTTACCCAGAAATGCATGGGCAGGAAACATTGCTCAAGTGTTTCTCACGGTCCTGTGATGCTCTGTGTGGGCATTCAGGGATGTATTTGGTAGCTGGGTTGGTCCGAGACAAAAAGACATGCAAAAATCTTGGTTCAGAGACGATACCTGTTATTAGCCTAAGAAACTGCAAAAAAAAACCCCATCTTTTTCTGCAAGCTTTCAGGCTACCGAGGCCCAGAGCACTGCTAGGGGTCAGGTTCTGCTCCAGCTTTTAGCACGTAAGTAGGTTTAGGCATCTAAACGCAATTCTGTTCCAGCCTGCTCTATTCCCTGAAAATCTGTTAATATAAAAGATAGTGGGGTCTTCTCCTCCTCGCTGCCTTTTTGGACTCAAGCTTAATGGTAAGAAGATGGTGTGTTAAAACAGGCGATGTTAATGGATCTTCAGGACTTGAACAAGGTGGAACAGACAGTCCACTTAGGATGCTCAATAGGTGGAATAAAATATAGCCCTAGATAAACTCATCTTGTTTAGAGCTGGGCAAAATCGTCCATGTGAAACTTCTTGCCGAGAAAACCACAGATTCAGCAGCACTGAAATGTAAAACCATGAATTAGGAATGCATGTCACTTCAATTTTCCCTTAGGACAAGCATAAAAAAAATCCAAAGAAATCAGCAGGCTTTGTTTGGACATTTTCTACCTGTCATGCTTTGATATGTGGCGTTGGAAATCTCCTTTCCTGTGATGCAAACCATATATATATATATTTTTTTTTTTTTAAATGGTCAAAAACAACATGAAAGCTTATTTTTTTTTTAATTGAAAAAAAAATGAAAATGTTGTTCAACCCAAGCCAGAATGATCTTATTGGCTTTTTCAAATTGCCAGTGTACAGTGGAAAATCTATTATTCATCTAAATCTACTCCATATATCTGTTACTAAAGGATTGTGCCATACCACTCGCCCACATTTTCAGCCATATCTAGGAAATCTTTATAACTGTTATGAATGCAAGGAGAGTCCATGAGTGGATCTAAGGGGTGTAGAACGCACTCAAAAGGAGGTATTTTTTTCCCATAATGTATAAAGAGATGTATGGGACATGCCATCCTGGGACGTTTTAGCCAGTGCTGGAGCTGGGATAAGGACCTGGATCGAGTCCTGAGTTGGTCTAATATTCCTAAGGCTCATTGAGGCAGTCTTCAGGGACCGGATTGGCCACAAATGTGTTATGAATCCACCTTTGTACTTGCCTGTAATCGCAGCCGGGCTGAGCACTCCCTGGTGATCTCATACAGCGCTTCCTAAATTGCCTGTTCTGGGGCAAAGTGTGTGATTTAGGCTTTTACAGAAAGGATGCTATTTTAGACAGAGATGATCCTGCCTTGAGCAGGGTGTCAGACTAGATGACCTTCAAAGATCCCTTCCAGCCCTCTTATATGATCGCAGAAGAGAGTAAGCTGGTCTATCAGTCCTTTTGCTTTGGCCCATCAGCTGGTCAATCGCAAAGCCCAGGAACGAACCCACCATCCTGGGTTATGCGGTGCTATTATAGGCAACCCATGGATGCTTTCTGTTAGGAATCACCCCCTGGCCTAACTTGGAAATGGTTTACTGAACTGGAAAATACACCAATGTCTCATCTGCACGGTCTTTCTCTTTGTGTCTTGTCTGCAGCATTGATGAGGATCACAACCGGTTTCCCCAAAGGATCTCTGTGGCCAAATGCCGGTCTCTCACCTGTGTGAGCGCCACAGGGCAGCAGGACTTCAGCCTGAACTCTGTCCCCATTCAGCAGGAGATCCTCGTCCTTCGACGGGAGCAAGGAGAGTGCTCAAACTCCTATCGGCTGGAGAAGAAGCTGGTCACTGTGGGATGCACCTGTGCCCGGCCACTTGTCCAATACCAATCTTAACAGGACCAGGCAGATTAGAGCAAGAACTACCCAGTGTAGTATACAGGGCATGTACCAAATTCCTGTGATTACTTAGCTTGGAGCCCAAATGCCAGGTCCCAGTGGGGCTCGACCTTAATTTCCAGTTCAAAATTTGGGGGAAATTCTTGGAGTGCTGATAATTATTGCCATTATTCATTCATGTTTGCATGGTGGTAGTGCTTGCGGACTCAGAGCAAGTGGCTTGTTCTGCAGAGGCGCTGACCTGCAAAGACCTTCGGGTTTCTTTTTCATAGTACAATTTATCCATTTCAGCCATCAAAATTAGCTAGATCTCCCTAAAGCATTGCTATGTGGGTTTACCTCTGCTGGGGGTTTTGCTGGTATAATCATTCTGGGCACGGTCTATACCAGCAAAAATCTCAATTTGCAGACACTGGGCCTGCCTCTGATCTCACACTGTTTTTGCCCCCCTGTAACGCCAGTGATTTCACTGAAGTCACTTACCCCAGAGGAGAGGGAGGAGAATTGGAACAAAGTCCAGTTACGTGTTTACATTTATATTTATATGATCTATTTATATGCCTATATTTATGGTCCTTTTAAATGCTCAGGGAATGAACATGTATTTGTATTTATTCTACTAATTCTATAACTTATCTACTGAATAAAGACACGGAAAAACTCACCAGTTTGCTCACCTTTCCTTACTCGTTAAAACTAGTGTTTTCATGGCGAGAGACTGAACCACTGGAGTTTGTATTGCCAATAGTACACACCTGTGATTGCAAGATGAATGGCTAACAGGATTTGGAAGCATATTCTGGATAAAGGGGCTCTTTTTCCTGCATGTTGGCTAGCAACAAGCACCAAACTCTCCCTCCCAAAGTCTGTGATTTCTGAGTATTTTCTTTGTGTGATGCTTATTTCAGATGACCTTTCCCCTAAGTCTGCAGTTGCACTTGTGTGTCCTGATCCTGCAGTTAAAGCATGGTTTCAAACGTCATGTAGATCTGCTTACAGATTGGGAGCTGTGGGATGTATCTCTAGATGCTATCCCCTCCCCATAGATTCATAGGATCACAGAAAAGTAGGGCTAGGGGGCCTCCCCGGGTCATCTAGTCCAGCCCCCTGCCTGAGGAAGGATCATCCTTACCCAAACTGTCCCTTAAAGTCCTTGTCTAACCAATTCCTGAAGGTAGACAATCAATCCTATCGTATGACTACAAGTCACATTGCCCAGAGATACCATGAGTACCCAAACCTGCCACAGGTAAAGCCAGGGGACGAGGGCAGTCCATGTCCTGCTGCAGCACGGGTTATTAAAACGCCCTTGAGAGATCCAAGGGAGAGGGCTACCCCTCCTACTGTGGACTAAGGCAAAAAATCCCCACAATCTGTACCAATCTGATCACGGGGCAACCTTTCCTTACACCCTGACCCCAGATTTCACACTCTTAATAGAGTACATTGACTTTATTGCATGGTAAAAGGGCTGGACACCTAGTGCAAAGCTCTGTTACAGAGCCAATCGCATGTAGTAACCGCACTTCTGTGTGTTATTTGTCCACTCCCCACACCGATTTCCTCCTACAGCAGTTCTTTGCTCAGTGCAAACTGGCTGTCATGCCGCATACTGGCCAGGTGCCTGTCATAGCATCTACCGCAGGCCGCCAGCTTGGTCTTGAATCCACTCCGATCTACGACAGATTAGGAACCAGTGTAAATGACTCCCTAGTAACTGCGTCATGTGTCTGCACCCTCATGGGACTCCTGGGGTTGCAAGGGACGATGAAGACAGCAGCTGAATTGCTCCAAGTTAAATCCCATTAACGGTACGTCCACACAGGAGGTCACATCAGTTCAGCCAAATGGCTGTTACAGCCAATGTACCTCTGGGCTCGCTCAGGGCCTTTATTTCAACCAAGCCCTCTAGCAGGGATTGACATCATAGGCAGAGTGTATCAGGACGTGGCAAATCAGACGACTAGGGGCTGAAGGAAATAGGCACATTCATCTTTTGGAAAAGACACTGAAGGGCCTTTTCTGATACCAGTCTTCAAATATCTTCAATACTGCCACAAAGATGAGGGTGATCAGCTTTTCTCTCCAGCTGCAGAGAGCAGGACACAGAACGAAGGCTTGTGCTGCAGCCGAGTAGATTTAAATTGGACATCAGGAAAATATTCATTGCTGCTAGAAGTGGCATAGACGCCTCGGGAAGTTGTGAACTGACCCTCCTTGGAGGTGTTCAAAGAGGAGTAAGCATTGCTTACATTCAATGCTTGAATAAGCATTGGTCAGGGATGATCCAGGCATAGCTGCTATGGGTATTTTTCAGGCTTCTGGGCTTGGCTGGTTGCTACACGGGGCTGGGAGGGAGTTTTCCTGCCTCCTCCAAGGGGTTTTTGCTCAGAAGCATTATTGGGTGTTGGCGGCAGTCAAGGTTAGGCATTTTGACTGGGTCACCAGTGCTCCTGCTGCCACTAAAACCCAGGTTTATTCAGGTATTCCTGGCTGGAGGGTCTTGGCCCTCTACTGAGAGTCAAAATGATCACTAGATTTAGGGTCAGGAAAGAATTCAACCCTATGGTCAGATTGGTATGAACGCTGGGGTTTTATTGCCTTGCTCCATAGTGAGGGACATGGTCCTTTTCCTTGGATCTCTTGAGCCTATTTTAACCCTTGCAGCAGCAGCACATTGGCCATCGTTGGCCTCCTGCTTTCCCGGTGGCAGCTTACGGTTGTGTGCCTTGCGGCTCTGTGACCGGGTTGCCTGTGTTGTTTTAGGAATAGGCTAGACAATCATTTGTATGGGGATTGTTTGGGTAGGGATGATCCTGCCACAAGCAGGGGGCTGGACTAGACAACCTCTGGAGGTCCCTTCCAGCCCCACTTTTCTATGACTTTATTAATGTAAATCTGGTTTTAAACCAGCGAGAGCCCCTGGGCGACGTTCGAGAATGGCGCGATGAACCTTACTCCCAACTGACTGACGGTAAACCCCAAAAGCCACCCTAAAACCAAGAGAGGGACCAGAGTGGTTCACAAGTGCACCATCTTCAATTCACACCTTGAGTTAGACGGGTGGAAATTGCTCATCCAGACAAACCCTGGGTCTATTTTTGACTTCTCGCGATCCTGTTAGCCAAAGCTCTGCCATGCAGCCCATTGCCAAACTGGAGTATCTCCAGTTGGTTTGCATGACCCCCACCAAGTCATGCACCCCATGACCCACCATGCCTATTTAGGCTGGGGATATTTTTCTTCTCCCCAGGTTACTGGGGTCCCCAGTAACACCAATAAAACCCAGTTTCTGATGTGACTAGAAGGAAGCGTTTCTCATTTAGTTACAAAACGTTCTGCTTGCTTGTGGCAGCCGAGCTGTTTCATTATGACCGCCAAACCCTTCATGTGGTGAGGCACAAACAGCCCTAGGCGAGCTCTGTCAGCTGCCCACACGGCGTGAGTTCCCTTGTTACAGTAACCCTGCAAGAGGGAAGCTCAGATGCAAAAAGCTCAGATGCATACACGGTAATTGTTACTCAAGGTGACCTAAATTTGCCGTCTCCTAACAAGCTCTGTCTGTGTTGTCATTCCCTGGTAGAGCGCTTTGTTGAAATAAAGGCCCTGAGTGAACCCAGACGTACATTGGTCTTTAACAGCCATTTGGCTGAACGAGTGTAAAATCCTGTGTGGACACACCTTTAATGGGATTTAATTTGGACCAGTTCAGCTGCTGCCTCCATCACCTCTTGCAACCCCAGGATCTATTGTGACCCCATGGGGCCTTCATCCTCCTGACCAGAGCAGGCCAGAGAAATGGACTGCAATTTGGCAATGGCAGAGACATTGGTCTCATGATGACCTTGAGCAAGGATGAGGCTGAGAGGGCCATCTCCCCAGATAGAGCAGCCTGAACAATTAGCCTATGTCTAGTTATTTGGTTGGCAACAAAGGAGTGGGATGGCTTTTATTCCCAGGAAACAGATGTACAGAAAGACAGGCAGAGTTGCCCAGGGCTCCCTGGAAAGAGCATCATCACCTAGGCCCAGTTCCTGGAGTGGGGTCCAGCTGGTCTGAGCTCTGCCCCGTTGATGTCGGACAGATTTAGCATGAGTGGATCCAGCCCATGGAAGGCCCCATGACCCACACCTCTCATGTTTGCTCCCAAGGCAACCTCCTAGCTATCAATGTAGGAAGCATAGACAATACTTGGGAAATCTGTGGCTGCTGAAATTACTCTTATGTTCATTAGGGCAGTCTTCAGGGACCTGATCATCCTCTAGGGCCAGAGAGCCACAATGTACTATAAATCTACCGTTATACTTTCCTGTAGTCCCAGCTGGACTGAGCAGTCCTTGATGAAGGTCCAGTATCTGGGTCTTTATCTCCCACCTTTCCCCTCTCCCTTCTTATTGCTTACCTCTGAGCTCCTCTCTGCCCCTTCACTGTAGGTCATCTCTTGGGCTATGTCTGCCAGTGTAGCTATGTTGGTTGAGGGTCTCAACCGGTGACATACATTTTAATTATTAAGGTCAGAGAGAGCTAAAGGTAGAGAGAGACTGAAAATTATCTAAGCAAAAAAAAAAAAAAAAGGCCCAGCACTAACTTCCAAGACTGAGTTAAGATCATAGCCTGAAATTGGTATGTAAAAATTAGGAACAAAATGTTGGGCTGTTTCATCTCTAAAGTCTTCCTGGCATTCATGATTTAATGCTAATGCCAAGATGATGGGAAGACAGGAAGGTTAGTGTGTTACTGCTGCCTTCCTCTTTTCTTGCAAACCTATGATCTATTGGGACACCATTGAGCCTTCATCCTCCTGACCAGAACAGGCCATAGAGGTGGACTGCAATTTGGCAATGGGGGAGACATTGGTCTTCTGATGACCATCTCCTCAGATAGAGCGGCCTGAACAATTAGGCTGTGACTAGTTATTTGGTTGGCAATAAAGGAGTGGATTGGCTTTTATTCCCAGGAAATAATGTACAAAAAGACAGGCAGAGCTGCCCATGGCTCCCTGGATACAGCAGCGTCACCTCGCTCCCAGCATCAGACAAATTCTTGCCCCAAAGACCTAGGCCCATAGATTCATAGATGTTAGGGTAGGAAGGGACCTCAGTAGATCATCGAGTCCGACCCCCTGCATAGGCAGGAAAGTGTGCTGGGTTCAGAAAACCCCAGCCAGGTGCCTATCTAACCTCCTCTTGAAGACCCCAGAGCAGGGGAGAGCACCACCTCCCTTGGGAGCCCGTTCCAGACCTTGGCCACTCTGACTGTGAAGTTCTTCCTAATGTCCAATATAAATCTGCTCTCTGCTAGCTTGTGGCCATTATTTCTTGTAACCCCGGGGTGCCTTAATGAGTAGAGCCTCACCAATTCCCTTCTGTGCCCCCATGATGAATTTGTAGGGAGCCACAAAGTCGCCTCTCAACCTTCTCTTGTGGAGGCTGAAGAGGTCCAGGTGCCCTAGCCTCTCCTCGTAGGGCTTGGCCTGCAAGCCCTTAACCATACGAGTGGCCCTTCTCTGGACCCTCTCCAGGTTATCCACATCCCTCTTGTAGTGCGATGCCTAAAACTGCACGCAGTACTCCCACTGCGGTCTGACCAGCGCCCGATAGAGGGGCAGTATCACCTCCTTGGCTCTGTTCGTCATGCATCCGCTGATACATGATAAAGTGCCTTTAGCTTTTCTGATGGCTTTGTCACACTGCCCACTCATGTTCATCTTGAAGTCCACTAGATGAGTCCTAGGAGTTTTTGTTTTCCCTCCCTTTTGTTTGCCTTTCTTCCCCCATTTTATTTCTTCTTTTATTTCACCCTTTGTCCTTCTGTTTAACAGGATCCTGGCTTAACTGGACAACACTGCACGTTGTACCATTCTGCTGTGAGCCTATGCAGGCCTGGGCACAGGCATGGTGAACTGGGCGGCCTCTTGGGGCCTGGACACAAAGGGGACCTGAGAGCGATAATTTAAAAATTATTATTATCATTATCTCTGGTGAAGGGCGGCCCAAGACTAAAAGCAACCAGGAGTCTAAGTACAGTGCTGAGCCTATGACAAAAAAGGCTGCTAAAAGCAATGCCTGAAACAGCCTGACATGGGTACAAATTTGCTCAGTCTCCAGAATAGCTGAGAAGCCCTCCTGTGGGGTTGTCGTTCTCTAGCCCTGGGGCTGTAAGTGCTGTTGCCCTCGAAAACAGAGAGCTTTGATACAGACTGACACAAGGGGGGTTCTTTATGTACAGTCCTTGGTGGAAAGGAAAGGGCATAAGGGTGTGTACTCGGGTTGCACTCCCGAGGTGGCCGTGATGCTCCTGGAGCCCCCCAAGACCTTGCCTCCTTGGCCTTCTCTGGGCACACTCCCCTTCACCTCGCCTGCCAAGCTGTGATAAAATGGTACTTTTAGGAAAGGGAGGCTGCCCCAGGGCTTCCCAAGCTCGATCTCACTCTCATGACCACAGGCCACTGCCTTAAGGGCTAATTATATGGCTCCAACCTTCTCTTATATCACATCCATGCTTTGCAGATGATACTCCTCCTGTTGATGAGCCCCTCTTGGGGTACGGGCTCCTTGTCCCCTTGGTCTTTGCCTGTGACCCTCAGTCTTTGCCCCTCTTCCTAGGCCAGTTGGGACTCCTGGGCTCCCCCGGTCCCACTAGTCTCTTGTCTTTTGGTCTTTCTCTGGACCCTGGCTTTCAAATAAAAGCCTCCATTCACATTTCACGTGCTTTAACTATTTATCCTTGTTTCTGTGCCTGCAATGTAAGGTTAAAAGGACATCACATGGTGGCTGTTTACCGTGGGACTAAGCAGGCTGAAGTTTCTACCCATACTCTGTTTTGGGTTTTTTTTTTTCACCAATATGACTTGCTCTGCTTGTGAGGGTTGGGGTTATGATACTGGAAGAAAGCACGGTTTTGCTGCTATAGCGGCATCCACATCAGGAGCGCTTTGCTGCTGTAGCACAAAACACGCGCCTTTACTGGTATGCGGTGCAGTGTTTCTTTTCACTGTGATAGTTCAGAAGCAAACTTTGGTGAGTCTCTGTGAAATACTCTTCATGCTAAGCTACAGACCTTAGCCGATACACAGCATGACACCCCATCACTCACCATATATAAAAAAATCCACAGGCCACCACACTTCCCTCCACAAAACTGGCGATCGTCCTACACACATCGACAAAGTGGTAATTTATAGCTGGTCCTTCGCTACCACTGCATCTACTTTGAGAATACACATGACCCACCTCACTAAATTTAAAGTGCTTTCCCAGCAAGGACTCTCCAGCAGAGAAGTGGCCACGTTGAATGAGTCACCCAAATACCACACACAAACCTACTACAATGTAAGAAGGAAACTGCCCACCGATTGCACACCCCGGTTGTCCCAGGCTATCCCACACCTGAATGCATGAGGAAGTTCATTAAACAGATGCAACCTGCCCTTGGAGAAGATCACACCGTGAAAGAAACCATCTTCATTCCTTCCCTCCTGGCTTTCAGCCAGCACCCTGCCCAACTGCACCAAACCCATCTTCAGAAGCAAACTCCCCACCTACCAGCACACGCTAAGCAGAAGGTGATGCTGCCTAAACAGCAAAGACAAAACCAGCCAGCACATCTCTGCTGTCGCCACAATGAGTGCCCCGCTCCCGACAAAACTACCAGAATCCATGAATCTTGCCTATCACAAAAGCAGATGGACCTCATCCTGTGTACCAAATGCCCTTGTGGAAACTGGAGAGGTGCAACTAAACCATTGCGATGTTGCAGAACGAACTCGCACAAAAACCCAGCAAAGGACTGAAACAACAGTGGAAGAACGCTTTGCACAGAACAATCACTCCATCTCTGATCTCACAGCCCTTGTCCTTGAGGGAAACCCGCACAATACCTTTGGAAGATGGGCCTGGGAACAAACGTTCATCAATCGACCGTGCACCAACAATTATGGTCTTAACACAGACATGCTTGGCTTGCATGGTTCATTATAATTTAGGATTGCAGGGCTGGATTCACTCGTGCTAGAGCTGTTTGGTATCACTGGGGCAGAGCTCGGAGCAGCTGACCCTCACTCCAGGAAAACTAGACCTAGGTCTTGGGAAAGTAGTGCTGGAAGTGACCTCATGAAGTCCATCTAGTCCCTCTTAGCTGTGGGGAAAGCAGGGTAGAGATGCAGATCAGACTACTTGTACACACCACGGGGGTTTAATTTGGTTTAGTTTTCCCTAAGTTGAAACAGTAGGTTTTTAAAAATCCATCATTTCCACTGTTTCAATTTAAGGAGAATTAAACCCTAAATTGTTATGATTTGGCTGGGGTGATATGACCACGACACTCATTCCTGCTTGGGACAGGGGTTGGATCTGATGATCTGTTTAGGTGCTGACCCTAAGCACTATGAAACTATAAAACCAAACTAAACCCCTGTGGTGTGTACACAAGAGTGAGGGCCCGATCCTCACTTGCCTCTTTAAGCCACTTTAAAGGCCAATTTTGTGGCGTGTACAAAGGCCCTTTTGGACTAATTAAATCAACCCAGTTGAGTGTCTGTATAACATGTTCTTATCTACTTATCTGTCCCCTCCGCACACCAACAGCTCGCTTCCTTTTGGAATAGGTTTATGTTTTACATCACGAGGTTTATGTATTTCAGGTGCCCTTTACTTGATCTGTAACTACCAGTATTTTTTTTTTTTTGCTCTGCAGGTTTGCTGCTCACTTCCATTAAAAAAAAAAATCACTTTTATTTACATAATGGTGGCTAAACAAATGCCATTTTTTTTACCCAGTATTTAGCTTCAGCTGTATCTGCTTCTTTCCCAGACCTGCAGAAGGGCATTTCATGCCCAGAAGCTAGTTTCACCTTTCCCCCAATAAAATCGAATCCTTAATATATGACCAAATAAATCTTGCTTCTCACTTTGCTGATAAAGGACTTCTTATGTAGGCATGACTTTGGTCTTCTCTCTATGTTCCCCGTCTAGCTTTTAGACCCAGTTCACCTTTCATATCCATCCTCTTCAATGTATGTTGTATTTCTTCACTCCTGGCTCACTTCAGTTAGGATAAGATGCCAGGCATTGCTGGGTCTTGCAGTTTATTCAT
>JAGPOW010003642.1:5455793-5465885 GCA_030014935.1 Caiman crocodilus | reverse complement strand
GTATCTGACCGTCTTCCTTTGATAATGGTTATCTTCTTTCTTGCTCCACTAATGAAATTGCTAACCTTCCCTCCTATTTGTCTTCTGCCATCAGTTGCTTGATACCTTTCCATTAAAAACGCTGCTGCTCACATTTTGCAAAATTGCCAGCAGATTCAAGAAGCCAACTCCATGTGGTGTGAATCATGATATAAGTGACTCGACTTTAATTTCATGAAGGAATTCCCAATGATGAAGAGTCTGAATCTATGCTTCTTACAGGTTTGAATGATGGATTGAATTTTGGAGAAAAGATTTCCTTTGTTCCCTAAATGGAAGTCAGGACACAGCGATCTTTGCTCGGTGCTCAACCCCATCCTGATAGGGCCGTCTTTGGGTGGAGAAGGTCATTCCATTGCCAGAGCTCTTCAATCCCTGGCTGTTGGTTTGCTGTGACATTTGACCACTGGCGACTAGGGAAAAGAAATCACCGAACTGTCTCCACATGGTAAAGAACCTCTTTGCATGTATCCTGTAACTCGTTATGTAACTACGGAAAGACAAGGTCAGATCTATTTGCCCACGTGAGAACTTAAGTACAATGCAGGAGAACGCGTTCCTGATGAACGCGTTCAGGTAAGCAGCAGCCCTTCTGCAGGAGACATAAGTCGCATCTTTGTGCTGTAAGGGACTTTGCTCAGCTCAGCATCTAAATGGTGCAGGGTTAGCAGGCTAAGAAACTGGGGGAAAAGTAAGGCTCAAGTTGGAGACTTCTTTATGTTGGCAGCATGAACTGTTAAATGGAACATGGTAGTTCCTGCTTTCCCTCCCTCGTGTCTCCCTTTCTTCAGCAGGGATTGGTATTTTGGTAGCTTGTAAATGAAACATTGGCCAATGTAGTGTGGGGCTGCAGCCCAGATCCTCAGTCTGGTGTCTTACAGGGGAAATGGCCTCTAGCCCATCACCAATATCCACCAAGAGCCAGTGGTCAACCTACGTTGTTGGACATGTTGATGGAATAATTTTCCCTCTGAGTTCCTGGAAAGCCCCTGTTACTGTAGTAATGTATCATTCCCAGTTGAGATACAGATTGCTTCCAGAAAACATGAGACTTTGTGCCTTGTTACCTGTCCAAGGGAAGTGGTGATGAGTCCTACCCTGGGGGTCTTTAAAAGGACGCTTGATGTCTACCTGGCTGGGGTTATTTGAGGCCGGTTTCCTTTCCTGCCCAGGGCAGGGGGTCGGCCTTGATGATCTACAAGGTCCCTTCCGACCCTACTTCTGTGAATCTATGAATCCATCCAACTCTCAGCCTGCTACCGTGAGCTTACAGATGGGGCATGGTGTGAGGAAGGTGGATACATGGATACATGCAAAGAGGTTCTTTACCATGTGGAGACAGTTCAGTGATTTCTTTTTCCTAGTCACCAGTGGTCAAACGTCACAGCAAACCAACAGCCACCCAGGATTATTTCCACCTAGAGGCTCGGTGCTGGTGGCAGAAGCTTTGGGGAACCAGAGCTGGAACCGTCCCTCGGTGCAAGAGCGAGTCAAGTGCTAGTCTGCTAGTTCAACAGGATGAGATCTACCGGTCCTGGGTGCAAACCCTGCTGACAGCTTTTGCCGATGAGTGGTTGCAGAAATGCACTATCATTAGCTTGAGGTTAAACTGTACTTCCTGAGGTGCGAGGGAAGTCGCTGTCTGCCAGCCGAGGAGAAATGTCTGGTGTCCGGAGGTGCTGAATATCTGGCCAGCAACGCACTTATCCTGTCCGCTCTGGACCTGGAGCTGGTTAAAGCAGGAAAGCTGTGTGTGAGAAATTTGCCTTTTTTCTTTCTGACTAGCTCTCTAACTGGTTATCAGCAAGAAGCCTGGTTTTCTCTGTTTAAAAATCATAACTTCTCTGATAAAAAAAAAAAAAAAATCACAGCTTCTCTGATTAAACCCCTCCAAATCCCTCACTCCCCACCCCCAGCCCCCCGGCTACCTACTGGTGCCCCTCACTTGCCACCCACAGCCTTCTGCCCCCCCAGCACTGCTAGAGGAGACCCGCGGTTTCCAGGGCTATGGGACCAGGGACCCAAGTCTGCAGCCCCCTGCCCCCCACAGCAGTGCCTGAGCCCTGGCTGTTGCCCGCAGGAGGCATCGGCTGCTGCAATGGAGCATGGAGCCAAGTGCCCCCTCCGCGCAGGTGGCATGACCAGATCGTGGCCCATCGCAGGGGGAGCTGATGCAGGCTGCCTGCTATGGGCTTTGGCTCCCCCCTCTGCTGCCTTCCTCCCGGGGCCTCCATGGCCCAAAGGGTGAGACCTGGCACTGTAGCGCAGAGCTTGATGGTGCCACCAAGAGCCCCATGCCACCATAATGAAGTGTCCCCTGCCTGCCCGGCAGCAGCAGGGGTGGTGGTGCACAGCTATTCCTCCCACTGCTGCCGGTCAGGCAGGGGGTGCCTTGCCATGGCAGCGTGGGGCTCGCATGGGGTTGGTGGCACTGAGCTTCCCCACCCCACTCTGCACTGCTGTGCTGAGTTCCAGTCACGGGCAATGGAGAGCCCGGGCAGAGGGCAGCAGGGCAGAAAGCCTGAGCCCACAACGGGCAGCCCACATCTGCTTCTGTGCTGCACACAAATCTAGGGGGCACGTGATCCCCATGTCCCTCCAGGAGTGTGCACAGTGGTGGGGAGCCAGCCCTCACACCACCCCTGGACAAGACACCCACTGCCCCATTCCACTCCTCGCCCGGGCCCTGCGGCTGCACATTGTGGCCCCTGGCCCCAAGCCCCATGCGCCGACTGCCCAAGCTGAGCAGCAGCCCCAGCCCTAGCCCCAGCCATGCCCAACTCCCTTCCTAGAGGGTTTGGAGTTGAGGCCCCTTCCACTATCTACAACTACTTCCTGGGCTAAGCCAATTGCCAGGGTCATTTAGAAAGTTTGTGGCACTGCAGGTTGTGCAACAACCTGTGTTTCCCCACTACTGGTCTGATGGTGGGACCTCCATCTCTACACCTACCCACAGCTGCTTGAAAACTGGGATTTTTTTTGCTTCTTGGAAAATCAATCTTTGTTGCTCATCCAAAAAAGTTTGCATTCTAGCTTAGGAGTTTTCTTATGGAAGCTTCTTAATGTAGACCTGCCTTGTAGGCTCATTAGTTTCTGGATAAAGAGGAATTTTTTTTAAAGTGCCTAAGGATTTAGGAGCAGGGATCATATTTATTGCTCATGGGACTTTCCCACCAGAATCCCACGAGTAATTTTGAAAATCTGCCCCTAACTTCTTTCCAAGAACAACACATCCATAGAGTCATTTAATCCCAGGAAATGAGGGTTGCAGGGAGCTCAGGAGGTCACATCTAGTCCAACCCCCAGCTCAAAGCAGGACCAGCCCCAGCTACATCATCCCAGCCAAGGCCTTGTTGAGCTGGACTTAAAAACCTCCAAGGATGGAGATGCCACCACCTTTTTGGGTGACCCGTTCCAGTTTCACCCAAAGTTTTTCCTAATATCCACCCTCAACTTCCCTTGCTGCAACTTGAGCCCATTGCTCCTTGTTCTGTCGTCTGCCGCCCCGGGAACAGTTTAGCATCCAGGAGCAAGCTAAGTTGCTGTTATGTGCCTCTCCCCCCACCTTGACCTCTGCACTTTTCTCATCTCTGTATTTTCTGTTGTATTCATAAATGAGACTTCATAAATGACTGCGAGAGGCCACAGACATAAGGCATGTATTACTCCTTCCAGGAATGCAGTGAAGGGTAACATCTGGGACATCTCGCACCAGCCAGAGACTTGAAATACAGGCCTTTTTTTTTTCTTCTCTTTGCATTTGCCACAGAGTAGTGCTTTAAATAGAGGCACACACAATGCTAGGCTTCCACACCACCTACGTGAGCTCCATCACAGCCACCGAAGAAACGCTTTGTCAGCGTGCCCTACATTCGACGCTGACTGGGGCTGACAAATGCACGGGAAGGGAAAGAGTAAGGAAGAAACCGCAATGAAGACCACATTTGATTTCCTCTTGCTAATAGTTACTTTATACCCTCAGCCACCCAATGAATGTATGTATGCCTTGTTCCCCTTGCTCTCATGCCGGGCTGAAAATCTGCCTGTTCACGTGTTGCAGTTTTCAGCTAGAGACCTCTGACGACCGGAGCAATCAAGAAAAAAAGGAGCTCTCTGAACAAGTTTGACATTTTGAAGTCATTTCCCCCTAAGCAGAGTCCTAAGTAGGACGTTTAATTTTTATTAAAAAAAAAAAAAAAGTGTTTTAATGGTATATACTTGCAAAAAATATTGCTTTAAAAAAATGAAAGGAGCCGATTTTCTGGAGCAATTTGGCAAAAAAAGAAGGAAAAAATAGGGAACAAAGAAAGTTGTTGGGAAAAGCGAAATGGCCACATAGAGGCAGTTCATTTGCATTAACAATTAATATCCAAGTATGGAAGCAGATCTTATTTTCATGAAAGCGCCCAATTTGAGAGCCACTTTCAATAAAAAAAAGTAGTCAATTTATTGCAAGAGCTGGTCAAATTGCACAATGTGGGTGCTTTTAAGTTCTCAGGGAGAGACGTGGGTCCAGCTAGGATTTTGGAAAGGGGGGGACAGGTGGTGCGGTGCATCATTACATAACACAACATGCATTCCAAAACCTGGAACAATTGGTGATATGCTGGGGGACAAGCACTCTGTTATTCAGTTTGAGATCAAAGGAAAAACAAATACAAATTTACTCGAATGGGCACTAATTTACTAGAGTCTACACTGAGTTAAAAAAACACAACTAATTGGACAAAAACAGTCAAAAGCTATTGTTTTCTTAGTCCTGTAGCCATTATAGCTAAATGGACATCTCTTATTTAGATTCCTAAAACACAGTCTAGCTTTCTTGAGCGTGTTGGCTGCGCCCCCGACACTTCACGGTTAGCTATTTCCAAATATCAGCGAATGTTCACCCCAGTTAATATCACCACACCTGAGTTAAAGTTTTTAACTCGAACTAGGCTTAAGTCCCTTGAACGTGTATAGTTTAAAAAATGGCGCATTTCCCCTGCCCTTCAAACCGTGATACGAACAGTATTCATTTATTAGGCTACCTGAGTAGGTAGCCTACATCAACCGTGCTATTTAATTGCTGTGATATTATATTTAACCTGATTTTTTTCTAAGATCAGGAGAAAAACTTAAAAAAACCCAACCCAACACAGCTGACTTTATTCACCAAATCTTTATTACACATGCATAAATTAAAAAATAAATCCCAACAGCCCAGATACATTATCCCGCCTCCCAGCAATTACTGTGATATAAATAGAATTATGTAAATGAGATGATGTAAGCAGAGACACAAAAATATAACATGTCTCCCTACAATTTTCGTGGGGTTTTAATGCTTTTTCTTCGGATTTGCTCTGTTTGACTCTGGCAAATCATAAAGGCCTGGCTGAATTCCTATTAAAGTCAAGAGGGAGGGTCCAACTCTTTCCAGCGGGAGTTTGGCTAGGCTTTATGAGCCCCGTGGTGACCGCTCGGGTGACAAATTCCCCCTGCCCTACCGGCTTCTCTCAGGATTGGTGTTGGATGAGGGGCACCACGCAGGTGCAGCCCACAGTGATGAGCTGTTTCTCCAGGCGGTAGACATACTGACAGTCCCTCAGCTTCCGTCGGAGGACCAGGATCTCCTGCCGAATGGGGACAGAGTTCATGCTGTAGTCTTCCTGGCCCGTGGAGTCCACACAGCTGTAGTGGCTGCATTTGGCCTCGGTGATCACATGGGGGAACCGGTTGGGATCCTTGGTGATGCTGTGAATCAAAGCACAAGGATGAGAAGATGTTTGAAGTACAGGCCTGGCACCGTTCAAAGGATGATGCCCTGGATGACCAAGGCCTTGCACCCAAGGAGCCTCCAGCTCAGCCAGTTGCTCTGTTTTTACTCAGACACAGTTTGCAATTCCCTCCCT
Organism: Caiman crocodilus; assembly: GCA_030014935.1. Taxonomy (NCBI): domain Eukaryota; kingdom Metazoa; phylum Chordata; order Crocodylia; family Alligatoridae; genus Caiman; species Caiman crocodilus. The sequence goes on along the minus strand of JAGPOW010003642.1, from coordinate 5,459,952 downwards.
GAAATGCACCTCTCGCCACGGTTCGTGGATTCAGTTTGGTACTGGCTCAGCTTCTGAGCTCCTGTAATTGGACTTCCCAAGACTAGTTTCAGTGGAAGTTTGGCTTGATCAGGGGTTGCCTGAATCAGAGCAAAGCCATTTGGCCAAACAGTCCCACATTCCCACAGCATGGACTACTCTTAGGGTCAGACCCCCAACTCCATTAAACGCTCAGTGACTTGAATGATATTGGACTGTGATCTTCAGATATACTAATGGACTCCTTGGGAGGCATGGTTTGTGCTTCGTAAGGTTCCTAGGTGTGCCCACACTACTAATTAACGATAATAATTAATAAATGGCTAGTTATTATTGTCTGCAGTGGAACATCCTTACATGGGCTTCCATGAGAAATGTTGGACAATGGGTACATGTGCAGATTCCTAGCCAAATCTTTGGAGAAGAGAGTGCATTTCCAAATGAAAAGGACGTGGATGGTACCTGTAATTCCAGGGAGACAAAGACCGGAGATTGACATCCTGAGCCATTTTGGTAGTATCGTTCACGTTGCTGATGTTGATGCTGACTTCCACACTTGCAGGGAACAGGGAGTCTATTTCGGTTGGGCAGTCATCCTTCGTTTTCTGCTCTGAGTGTCTCTCTTTGTTGAGTTGAGGCCCTACTGCCCTGCCATGGGCTGAATTCTTGGGTGAGAGCATCAGGATTAACACTAGGAGTAATGAACTGAACTGAATAAGAGAAACAACACTATTGGTTAGTTCAGAACACAAAACCAGCCTATGCAGGTGCAGCAGCAAGTTGCACAATCCCATTCATCCACACTCAACTATACCGGTAGTTGTTAGGTTCAAAGACCGATAAAACAATAAAGAGAGAAAACTAAAGGTATGTCTATCCTGCTGCTTCAGCAGGTCTTGGCTGGGCTTCTTCTCAACAAGTCCTACCTACCCATGCTTGAAACTTGGAAATGAACTAGGGAACACCTCTTTTCTCTCTTGCTGCGGAGAGGAAGATGTGGACCAATGACTTGAAGTTGCAGCAAAGTAAGTTTAGACTGGATACATGGAAAAAATAAACTTCTTCACTGTGAGAACAGTGAGTCAGTGGACTAGATGTCTAGGGAAGTGGTGGGATCTCCATCACTGGAGGTGTTCAAGAAGGGGTTGGACAGCCACTGGTTGGGGATGATCTAGGCATGGCTATACCTATGTTCTACCATGGGTATTTCCCATACTTCTGGGCTTTGCTGGTTCCTCACTCCCTACCTCCTTTTTTCTGCTATATGTGTCAGCGTGCTTTTAAGCCTCCTCAGAGGTCAATCTTTACATTGTAGAGTTTTGATCATGGTTGTATAGGAAGGTTTGGATGGGGCTGATCCTGCCTCGGGAAGGGAGTTGGACTAGAGGTGATCTCTGAAGGTCCCTTCCAGCCCTACTTCTCTAGCCTCTATGAAAATGTAAAGGTAAATCCATAGGAAGATACACGCCTTTGCAAAGTGTTAAGGACTGGGAGTTAGGTATCCTGGGTTCTTTTTGCAGGCCAAACATGTGCTGGTATAAAAGAGTACAGTTTTGTTCAGGTCACTGGATTTTTGCCCATATGCTCATACAGAGAATGTCTTTCCCAGGAGTGCAGGCGCACAGTATGATTGCCACACAGTGATTTATCCACGTTTTACTCAATCATAAGGGGCAGACACAGGAGTAGTTTTCACATGGTGGCAGCTGCAGTCAGTGTTATTACACTGCCTGGTCAAGAGGTACTAGGGGAGCTGGTTTGCCTTGGGCAAATTATTATTCTGGAATGAAACTTATGATAGCAGTGGGCACACGAGACACCCTTCAGTGTAAATTTACTTTTGGTTTTCTTAGAATCAGCATTTCTGATGGAATAAATGCCATGTTGCATCTCTGCCTACTTTTTCTTTGGAGTAAATTGAAGATCCTCTGGAGCAGGGGTCTCAGAGGTACAGCCGGCAGACTGGTCTGATCTATAGAAGTGGGTCATCTGGCCCACACCTGCCTCCAAATTTCCCGTGGTGACAGTGGGACAGCAAATGGCAGGGGACTTCTTCATTCCTGCATGCTGGTTGTGCTGACACAGTGGCTTTGGCTGGATCTGGAGACAAGTCATCCAGCAAACAAGAAGCCCCCTGGTCTGGATCAGGCCTGATAATTATATTTGAGTTGGATACCCATGCTCTAGAACAAATATGTCATGTGTCTGCACGTTATCTCTGATTTTTGTGTGTGGCTAGCTTATCCATGGCTGATGGGAGAAACACCAAACATCATTTCCCCTAAGACTTAAACCAAGTAGAGTCAAAAGTCTATGTTATTAGAGTATAATTTAGTAGTATAAAGAAATTCCATATCATATCATATCATATCATATCATATCATATCATATCATATCATATCTGAACCTTAGAATGAAAACAGAAGTTAATATTTTACATCGGTAACTAATTAGTGAGATCATGGATCTGCCCCCTGTCTCTCTCTGGCTTCCTTGTTTAATATTAAGGTGTGATCTTTTTAACAGTTAAGCCCAAGGAAATACCCAAACCAAAAACTTAGTTATTACTGAAAATGCATATCAGCAACTAAAATACAACCCTAGAGCATTGTAATCATCTTAAAACAATTATATCCCTAGTAAATTTAGCATTACAATACAAAAAATGCACAGTGTAGAATAAGCATGACTCTGCCCAATTCTGTAGGCATATGTTTTTAGTATTGCTGGCCCCAAATCAGATGACACTGATGTTTACAGCCAGGCGTACGGTCAGGTGATCTGAAATAACAACTACAAAGTAAAAGTTTTGCAGTCAGCTTTAGTAAGCAAACCCAGTACTCACCAGTGCAGGGCTCCTTATGAATGCCTTCATATTGCAAGCTCTTGTGTTTTGCCTGTCTCTGTTCATTCACATGAGGGCTTTTTATAAGGACTGTGCTACTGTCATAGTTTCCATTGGAGGAGGCGGTCCTTTCCAGCCTTATTTCCTATTCTAGGTTTAAGTTTAAGAAAAATTCCACCCAAGAGAGGCCACATGAGAGACAGGCAGGAAGCAAAATTATTGGGGTCATTATCAAGCCTTGTTGACTGCTTGTATCATAATCCTTGACTTCAAGAATGGTGTGTATAAATGAGAAAGGAATAAATGAGTGTTCTCAGCAAGGAACAACTGTGTAACTTGTGGAAAACCAGTTCCTGGAAGTCAGACACAAAATCAAATGTGCTGTGCTGTGCTGATCTGAAATAAGATTAGGAGCTAGATGAATTTGCTCAACGCTGATTACAAAATCTAAAATGAGGCACGTCCCTGAGATGCTTTTTGCATTATAGAAGCTATGGGGTCGTAGGAACAACTGTTTCAATAGGGTACTCAAGCAGTCCAGTGGTTCCCAGACTCTGACAAATTGCCCATGGTGCAACTTTTTCACTTCAAGAGCAATTTGTTTCACTACAACCTGAAGTACCACCGGCTAACTTTTGTCATATAAAGTAATTATAATGCATCTGTGAATGCGTACCACTGACCACTTGTCTGCGCACCACTGGCACCAGAGATTGGGAACTGCTGATGTAGCCAGCACCTTGTCTGCCACAACAGCCAGCAGCAGACGCTTCTGAAGAAGTCATGATACAACTTTCCTTTAAGGAAACAGAAATCTAGGTAGGAAGGGACCTCAAGAATCATCGGGTCCAACCCCCTGCACAAATGCAGAGATGCTATCCCTAAATCATACCTCTCCAAGACTCGTCCCGTCTCCTAAAAACTTTTAATAAAGAAGATTTTACAATTTCCCTCTTGTAGCCCCTTCTACTGCCTCACTTTTCTAACAGCAAAGAGATCTTAACTTAAATCTTCCTTATTGCAAGTTTTTTCGTCTAAGCCCCCAGACATCAGCTTTTGTCACTCTCTCTGACATACATGTGTCTCGATTCCTCCCACCACTCTTGATTTCTTTTGTCAGTCTTTTCTCCTGTAGAAATATCCAACCTCTCTCAGCCCTGCTGAATGCATTGCCTTGGTACCTTGAGGCAGTGAGTTCCATGGGTTAACAAGCCGCAGCGTGGAAAAGCACTTCCCTCTCCCAGTCTGCTTCTGCCACCCTTCTGTTCACTGACGCCCACTAGTCCTTGTACGGTG
>JAGPOW010003642.1:5426303-5449078 GCA_030014935.1 Caiman crocodilus | reverse complement strand
ACACACACACACACACACACACACACACATATATATATATGTGCATGTTAGATATATATATATAGACATATCTATTGATATAAATATATCTGTAGACCAGGTCTATAGGTCTGAAGCTCTCTGCTGCCTTTTAATAGTTGGATTGTCAGTTCAATTGTCATATATATAGAGATATAGCTCTCTATATATAGAGATGTATCTATCACACACGTGTGCGTACATGTGTTACAACATTGTGCTCATAATGGTGTGTGTATGTACACACGTGTGTGTATGTGTGTGGGTATGTACACACATGTGCGTGTGAGTGTACATATGTGTGTGTGTGCGCCTTCTCTCTCTCTCATTAAATATAGTATTATTCAGTAGAAGGCAGGATAAATAAGCACCTTTATCGACTAACTAGATAAGGTGTGTGTAGAACATGCACACACGCACACCCCTAATTTAGCCTGTAAAGGTGCATATTTCCCCTGCTTTCTCCTGAAGATGGGCATGCAACCTTCGTTGCTAGAAACTGCTATCTTTCTTTTAACGAGCTTGTTCTCGTAACCTGTTGCCTGGAACAGAAGCTTCGATATCCCCGTTTCACAGGTTGGGAACTGGAGTGCTACGTGACTCGCCCAGGTTCGCATAGGAAGTCCTGTGGTAGAATCAGAACTTGAACCCAAGTCTTACAAGTATTAGGCTTGTGGCTTGACCACTGCTTCCATCACATAAAGAGATAAAGCTCCTTCCCTGTCAGGGTTCTCTGTGAGAGGATGACGTTTGAGGATGTGATGCGCCTTACACAAATCTCCCTGCTGTGTCCCTTTTTTCTTGTTTCCCAGTGCATGTCTGAATTTTTCAAGTCGAGCTAAACTTACTGATATGTAACCACACTCCTGTGGTTTCTCATGGTGGTTGACACATTTTCTGGATGACTGATATCTAATAGTAAACTGACTGCCCACTTTGTTATTTGACTCTGCCAAACAGTGTAGGGGAAGTGTTAGCGATCGTCCAGACACTTGGGCTGGTTTTAGGTCTCTTTTTAGTCTGATTTATGTTAATTGACAAAGGCTTGATTTATTTTCTTAATAACGCCTTGCAATCTCCCCCTTGTAGTCAGGACATTGTACATTGACTTCGGAGCAGAGCAAAAAAAAGGATTGTGATTCAGAAAGTCTGGTTTTCTCTTTGTCTTGGGGGTGAGTGTTGAGGGGAGGGGGAAGGTAAGCTATATCCTTCTCCCCCCGATTATCTCTGGCTAACCCATTTCCAAAGTGCTTGCATAGGAGGAAGAGCAGTAGGGAAGTTGCTCTTCTCACCTGCCTTGCGACTCTTCAGCACCACTGCTGCCATTGTCACTCGTGCCAATGAGGACCAGCATCCCACTGTACACGTTAATGAGCAAACAGCCCCCAACGAGCTGACAATCTAACTAAAAAGGAGCTGACAATCCAACTGACGAGTGAACTATTAAAAGGCAGCAGAGAGCTTCAGACCTATGCATGCCGGAGCAAAAGTTGGCATGTTAAGCGTGAAGTTGATCATGGGCGCAGGCGTTTATCTGGCGTCACAGGATCAGCGAGTTCTTTAGGATGAATTTTGAAGGGGACGCTCAGGCAACTTCGTACAGCAATGGGCATCAAAAAGAGAGCATGGAGAAGCTTGTCTGAATATTTGCTAGTAGGCAATGGAAGCTGATCCCTGGCATCAGAGGCTGATCAGGAAGAGGAGCCTTGGAAGAGAATGAGTTAGGTGGTAGGTTGGAAGCAGGCCATCGAAGACTTTACAAATGAAGAGAAGTGGCTTATGTTTGACGTGATGGAGAAGGGGGAGACAGTGGAGAGGTTCAAAGCAAGGGCCGCCACTGTTGGTGACAGGCTTGGAGAACGGCCTTTAGGGGGTGGACTAGATGACATTGTGAGGTCCCTTCTGGCCCTAGTTCCTATAATCCTATGATAACCTTGTGGATGGCTGTGAGCAGAGGAAGAATACATTTACCGAGGTCAGAAGGGAAGATCATGGCCATAACCGAGATTTGACCAGACAAGTTGGTAGCACCGAGGGACAAGGAAAGCTGTCCCGTAGAGATGCTTATGCAAAAAAACACCTGACAAGACTGAGATCTGATGTGGGTGAAAGATCCCAGACAAAGATGTCACCCCTGTTGCAGGCACATGAGGGATATGGGTAGGGGGAAGAATGTTATTAGAGATGGATGGTCTTTCCCATTTATTCTCTTGGAAGGATGCTGCAGAGAAGGTGTGAGAAATCCTGTTATTGATGGATGAGGAATAATTTAGGGTTCATCTGAACTCTGCAGAGGTACAGACATATACCCTGATGCACGAATCTGGATATCCTTTTCTAAATTAATTTTAACATTCATGTTTCTGGCTGAACATTCCTCCTATCCATGCCGATAGGATGGACGCTGATGTCTAGTCGCTCTCTCTTGCTAAGCCCCTGGCCTCAGTGTCATCCCATAACACCCTCGGCTTATGCTCTTTGCGGAAAAAAAAGTATTTCCTTCTATTTATAAACTGGCTTGTAATGAAACCCATAAAGATCTCAGTTACAAGTGTTTTGCTTTATTTCCTGATACTCCAATGCTTGTTTCATGCCACTTTTGACTCAATTCGAAACTCTGTGCCTTCTGTCTTATCACCTCAATATCTGAGCGCCTCGATCTTTAGCATGTTTTATCTTCATGACATCGTTCAGAGATGGAGAAATGCTATTTATTCCTCTTTTACATATGAGAGACCAAGGCACACGCAGGTGGACGTGCCCAAGATCACGGACTGCAATGGTGGCAAACTGGGGTATTAAACCCAGGACTGGAACTAGTCCTACTCTCTTAGCTACTGCAACGTCCTCTCTTTCCCCCACCCACAGCTTTTTATAATGACCAAAACTTATGTACAATGACCTTACTTTCAATGAATGCCAGCCTAGCTTTCCCCCTGCTTGACTTCGGTTGAGACACGGCATGCTCCACTTCACCAGAAAAGCAACAAGCTGCAAAATAAAAGCTATCTCCTTTCATCTCTAAGTATAATGGCCTATTCATCCTCTGCTGTAAATAAGAAGTAGCTGCATTGAAGTTAATGGAGGAAACAGGTCTGTTGCTTGCATGCTAAGGAAGGACGTTGGAATAGGATACAACTACAATCAAGTCTTTCAGGGGTTTGCTGAAAAAAAATCGTATTTATGTGTCCTGAAATCCAAATACGGGAATCCCTTGCTCTACTTTTGTTTGGGTTTATGTTGCTGTAAGATGACTGTTTGCAGTAAAGCTCTCCTGATCTAAAAGGGCAGTAATATAACAGTAAATGAGGCCCTCTTTCTTCCTTTGTGAAGACCCACATTTCATATGGTGTCCTATGTGGTACGTGAAAGAGAACACGTGCCAGAAAAGACAGGAATGATGCCACACGACTGAAACCCTTCCAGATTGGTACCTGGACTGCTAATGGCTCACAGCGGGTGAAATTCATCCCTTTGCAGAGGTCTGGCTTAAGAGCTGCACCTCCATGGTGTTCAGAGCCACCTCCACTAAAGGCCTGACTGGGGCACCAAGGACTTGGTATAAATCAGGATCTGGCCAGAACTTAGTCCAGGATTTTAGGAACTGAAGTGGAAAGCGAGGATGAACCAATGAATAGGCAATCACCTGGAACTTATAAAGACCTAAAGCCAAGATTGCCCTCTTCTGTGAACTTCCCCTCTGAGCTTGGGCATGGATGGACAGGACCTTTGTTTTGTTTTTACTCCATAAAAGGGGATCAACAGCAGTGCTGTACTCCCCTGGACTGTTGGAAGACAAGCTGAAGATCCTGAGGCATATACAACCATTGTTCTGGCTCCTTGCCCAGGAATGGGTTTAATTTAGGCTTATTCCTTGATGTCAGAGAGGACTTTCTCTAGTCCTATACTGACCCAGGCTAGACAGAAAGGAAGGCGTCCCATGAATAGACCTTCCCTTCTTGTGAAGCAGTTCTTTAGTAGTTATCCTGTGCCAAAGCAAATCTTTTGCTCACTTGCCTCCCCATTACTGCTCTATAGTTGTCTTACCCTCTGCTACGATGACCACCTGATCAACTCAAGACCTTTTATCCTGATCTGGAAGTAGGGATTTGGGTTCTCGTACTGCTTGATAGAGCAGTCAGCATCTGAACTTTCTGTCATGTGCAAGATGGAAACAACTGAGAACTGTTGCAGAAACAAGTTTTTTTAGACATATAGGGTGGGTTAGATAAGGACAATTCTGCCTTGAACAGAGGGTTGGACTAGATGACCTCTTAAGGCCTACAACATGAGTCCCCTTCAAACCCTACCAGATCTATCCCAGACCATCAGCTTGTATAAACAGACACGATCCCATTAATATTTGGGAATATGGGTGGATTTAGGGGTGCAGATGGTGTGCGAAAGCATTGCATATAACATCATATATATTTTCTTCAGTTAAAGAACAACTAGACGCTTTATTAATATGCCAGGGGGCTAGCACTATACTGGTCAGTTTAAGATCAAATCAAAAACCTATTGGAAAGTATACTAATTTGCTAGATTATGCATAAAGCTTTAAAAACCATAACATATTAAGCAAAAATAGCCAAAAGATGTTGTTCCTGTAGACATTGCAGTTAGATGTATGCCTTTTATTCAGGTCCATGAAACAAAATCTAGCTTTTGTGATGGTCTTGACAGTGCCTCCAATACTTGATTGTGAATCATGTCTATAGTTGAGTTAATATTACCACACCTAAGTTAAGGTTTTTAGCTAGAGCTAAAAACAGTCTGCAGAGCTGTGAAATAGAAGAGAGCTATTACTAAGAATGGCTAATGGACAGTGACATTGAGGAAGGAAGAATAGTTTAAATAGAGGAACATCCTTTTTAATGAAAAACGCCATTAATACCATTGGAGTGGAGAGAGCTTAACAGAACTGGGGAGATGACAAGAAGTTATGAAGTCAGCTGACTCTCTAAGCACTGTCTGAATAGAAATGTAGCTGCCCTTCCCAAGAGTTCATTTCAAAGTTTGGGCGAAGCAGGAATAAAAGGGGAGGGGGTGCAACTGCAGCGCTGCTTTTCCTCCCCTCCCACTGATCAACTCCTGTCTGGGGACACCTGGCTCTCTCTAGGTGTGACTCCAAGGATGTGCACATTAAAGTAGGAGGCGAGCTGGTTATCTGAATCTCTAAGTGTAAAGAAGTTAAGAACTAAAAGGAAAGTCTTCAATATTTGTCCAGAGAGCATAGTGCATGCTTTGGATTAATGGGTTGGGAGGTCATTCTCCTTAGACCCCGTCATTTTGGTTGCAGTAAGCAATGCAACAGGCAAGACGAGCTGTAGGAAGACCTTTACTGAACATGCACAGAGAGCACAGGCAGAAGTTACAGTTGTCATGCGATCAGCCCCTTGAATGTGCTCTACAGGTATGCCCTGAGAGGAGTGCACAGCTTTGTATGAGGGTTCAGATGAAGGCTGTCTGTGGGGGTGGGTGCTCCAATCCACTGGCCCTCCCTCCAGCGCAGGCTGGGTATACCCCAGCCCAAGCTCCCTTCCCTCCCTTCTCTTCTCATCCCATCATGCAAGTAGCACTGGAGCTGGGAGGGTGGGAGTGGGGCTAGGGGAAAGAAGCTACAAACATGCAGCTCCCCAGCTGGATCAGCTCCAAAGTGGAACTCAATTCCCCCATTTTCCCGACCCAGCACCGACTGTCTGTTGGGTTGGAAGAGTGAGTCTAACTCATGACACTTTCTGTGGAGTGCCATGAGTTAGACTGAGGAGCGGCACATCTGTCAGCGACGAGAGATTGCTTTGTGTATACTTTAAGGTTTGTGTTTATATAAAAGACTGGCTTCACCTTGGTTTCCTTTGTCCCTGTTGTACCACTAAAATACATTCCTCCTGAAGCCAGTGTCTTCAATTCTACTTGCTGTGCTACACCTACCAATAACCATGAAAAGGCTCTTGAGCTGTTTCAGACCAGAGGAAAAGGGCACTGATGATGCAGCTTTCATTGTTGCGTCTTACATAGCAGTTGGATCTGTTGTGACCAAGTCATATCTAAGCATGTGCTTGTCTTAAAGATGGAGACCCCAGTTTATCTTGTAAGATCTTGTGCGATATAGTTCATGGAGAGCATATCAAGAGGTTGGTGTTAGAAGTGTGACTCAAAGTGATTTTTGTGAGCAAAGAGGTTTAAGGACTTGTGCAGGGTCATTTTTCCATTCCTTTTTACTTATGTTCAGAAAAGGTTTAAGAACAAACAAGGAAATTCCCCATTTCCTCCAAATCTACACATTTCTGACCACAGTCCCATTTAGCTGACAGAAATATCCCAGTCATGTAACTCAGAGCTAGGCCCTGGGCATGGTGGAATGATGACATCACTGCTCTTCCTGTTCTCATTATTGACCTCGCAGAAAGGAAGCTGCAGAAACGTGGGTAGGTGGGAGGCAGAAACGTGCTGCCCTACTTGAACTACATCCCTGGCACTTGGACAAGCCGCGTTGCTTGTGGCCTGAGAAGGCTATGGGGTGGGGAGTGGGGGGAAGTGAGCATGACACCAATTAAAAACACACTTCTTCATAATGTTTCCTGTGATATGTATGGGTTGGTGCTCTTCTGGGGAAGGGGAATGACGTAGGCAATGTCTTGAGCGCTCTTCCATCCTGTTCACTATGACTCTCGGTCTCCTTTAACAGCATAGTCAAACACCATCATGGAAAAGAGCCATTTACTGGAACAAGGCTGGGGAGGTCTGGGGACCTGTTGCCAGCTCTTGCTGTATGGACAGGTTACTTTTCTTCCCTGTTCCTTCACCTCTCCCTTTGTCAGACATGGTTCATTGGACTACGCTCTGCCCATTAAATGCCATCTCCTTTGCTACTATTCCTTTATAAGAGCTGCTGTACTGGGTCAGCCCGCAGGTCCTTCCAGCCCTGTCTCCTTTTCCTACAGTGGCACAGAGTGGATGGTGAAGGGAAAAAGTATTTACATAGGGCCTCTCCTGACTTATCTGTTCCCTGTCCCTGTCCCCTAGAGCTTCCAGCACTCAGAGGCCTAGCAAGTGTCAGCCTTAATGGTCACGTGTAATACCCAGCAATGGACCTGTCCTCCATGAATTCGTCTAATCCTGTTTTGAGGTTGGTGAAACTGCCACCCTTCACCACATCATGGGGCAATGAGCTCCACCAGGGAATTATACACGCTTGAAGGGTGAGACTGCAAGATTTTTTAACAGTGAAGCTCCACAGGATGCGGTGTGCATAAGGTATAGCACCTTGCATTTGTTGGAGATGTAGCTAGCTAGGTCCCATCTACAACATCTCCCTTGCAAGAAGCACAGGGGACTCCTGGAGCAGGGACAGGGAAGGGGACATGGGCATTGCTGTGTGTTGGTGTCTCCAGGATGTTCAGCCTACTTTGAACAGACAAGGCAGTGCAAAAAGCAAAGCCTGTGCTGCGGGGGGCTTTTCAGACCTCTTTGATCCCCTAAAAGGCCATCCCTAAATCAGGGAGGAGGCCAACCTGCTGAAAACAGGGGATGCGCAGATGGACAGCTGAGATCTCATAGGCTGGATGGATGGGGGTTGCTGTGACCTGGTGAGGGTCAAGGATATGAGAGCAAGGAGGGAAAATAGAGGTATGGGGCTGGGTGCTTATCCTCAGGTAGAGCAGAAGAGCTGTAGTGGAAGTTATGGCAGGGAGCTACTAGAGATGCGAGTAGGTAGAAGTAGGTAGACCTCCAATTATTTGGTTGGGTGATATGTGATCCTGTGCATGTGGGATTTGGTAGTAATTTGAAGGGCAAATGTGCTGTCAAATTCACAGACTCACAATGTATATCATGGACAAGTCAGCATGGGTAAGGCGTTCCTGCCTGCCTCCATAAGATCTGTTTGCGGGCAGAGGGCTATCAGAGTCCTAGGTCCAATTACAGGACCAGGAAATGGTGCAGGATACAATTCCAAATCATAGTTAGAGCCGTGAAATGTAATGCCGAAAAATGTAATTTGCTATACCTTATGAGGCAATAAAAAATTCAAATATAAAGTGGGAGACACCTAGCTGTATGGCAGCACCATGGGAAAGGACGTGGGGGTCTTGGTAGATCACAGACTCAATATGAGTTTGTAATGTGATGCAGCCACACAAAAGGGAAATGCAATTTTGGCTGCATCAGTAGAAGCATTAGGTGCAAGTATGGGAGGTGATAATACCTTTTTTACTTGGCACTAGTTAGGCTTCATCCGGAGCACTGTGTGCAGTTCTGGGCTCCGCATTTCAGAAAGGAGGTGGGAGAAATTAGACAGGGTCTAGAGGTGGGCAACAAAGATGACAAAGGGTTTGGAAAGCAAGTCATATGAGGATTGGCTGAAGTAACTTAGTATATTCAGCTTGCAGAAAAGGTGCAGAAAATGGGACATGATAGCCATCTTCAAATACTTGATGGGCTGCCACAGAGAGGAAGGAAAGCATCTTGTCTCCTTTGCTGCAAAGAGGAAGATGCGGACCAATGACTTGAAGTTGCAGTGAAGTAAGTTTAGATTGGATATCCACAAAAACCCCCCACTTCTTTACTGTGAGAACAGGAATAGATGCCTAGGACTCTCTATCATAGGAGGTGTTCAAGAGGAGGTTGGACAACTACTGGTTAGGGATGATCTAGGAGTAGCGATGCCTAAGTTTTATCCTGGGTAGTTCCCAGGCTTCTGGGCTTTGCTGGTTGCCCTCGCTCTCACTTTCTGCCATGTGTGCCACGGTGTTTTTAAGCCTTCCTTACAGGCATTGTGTGCAGGCTGCATCCAAGGCTGGGGGTTTTGCCTGGGTTGTCTCAATGCTCCTGCTGGGACCAAAGCCACGGTTCCTGTGTAGAGGGTCTTGCCTCTGCATTCAGGGTCAGACCCATCGCCATATTTGAGGTTGGGAAGGAATTTTACTCCATGATCAGATTGGCATGGATTATGGGGGGGTGGGGGGGTTGCCTTCCTCTGTAGCAGGGGGCATGGCTCTCTACCTGGGAGCTCGTGAACATACATTGACAGCATTTTGTAGAAGCAGGACATTGGCTGCCGTGGTCCTCCTGTTTTCCTGTGGCACGATTAGGGTGTTAGGTCTATGCTGTGCCAGGGTTGAGGGCAGTCTCATGTACAGTTTAAATTATGGATTTTATAGGATGATTTGGATAGGGCTGATCCTGCCTTAGGTGGGGAGTTGGACTACATGACTTCTGGAGGTCCCTCCTAGCCCAGGTTCTCTATGATGCTCTGATGTTGCGGTGATGGTGAAAGGCTTTGCTTGGACTATACACGAGATGCAAAGGCTGACCAGTGAGAGTAGCTAATCCATAGGAGAGATGGCTGAGAGACATGGTGCTTTCTACCTCACCAGAAGTCTTTCTAGGGAAAAAAAAAGTCCCGGTTCAATATCAATGTTGTGCAGCATGTACTGGGTGCCATTCTCTGACTCGATTATTCAGGACGTTCAATCAGGTGGCTGCAATGATACTTTCTGGGCTTACAATGTACGGAAATCCCGAGAGACACTTTCTATGAGAAGTTCTTAGTGGCAGGACACACTTTTACCCAGAAGGCCAGTCATAACTGCTTCAAGGGTATTTTGTGGGGATTGTTTTGACTCTTTATTTGCATGTAAAATGAGGCCACTGCTGTGTGAACAAGAACACTTGCAATTTGCAGTTCACTCTTTGTCACTTTGACTTTTATTTTTGCTTACATTCGGGCACCTACCCAGAAACAACGGCCTGCTGCTTGGACCGCATTGTGGACAGCCCTTTTGCTGGCTGTTGTTTTGCCAAGCTCTTTGGAGGATAGTTCTGAATAGCGATGCACACCATTTGCAGGCAGAAAATGGAGCTGTGTTCCTCAGATAACTTGTCTGCAGCAGATGCAGCCAGCTCCGCTGATGTATCAAATAGCCTCTGATTGCGGCTAATGCGATTGTTCCATGGATGAGCATGCTCTTTGTCATACTGCCCGTCTTGTACATGCTTCTCATTTCTAAAGAGGTAGATTGATTTTTCCCATCCTGGCTAAGAGACAGCCCTGCTCTCAGAGCAGACCAGGGACCAAAATGTGTCTCTGGTTCGTCTTGGCTTCCCTTTGGCAGCATGAGGGAAATAAGAGGTATTGGCATCCTTCCTGATGCGGAGTCTTTGTGTCTCCATGCTGGCTCCCCTGCAGTGGTGGGTCTGTTGGTGGGCAGGACAGAATAGCAGCCCAGCTGCAATAGAGGTTGTGTCCTATTTGCACTGATCACAATCGTCCTTAAAAATAAATATAATGTATGGAAAACTCCAGTTGCAGTCTGTGCGGATACAAGCTGTGCAAAGACTAAGCTGTGTGTGTGCACGTCAGCATGTTCCTTAAGTCTCCCTGCGCTCCTGCGTTCGGCAACTTGTGATTAGTCCCAAAGGAGCTACTATGTTGGCATAGGGTGCAAGATTTGTCTCTGCAATGCCTACTAGTAGGGGTAAGCCTAACTCGAGGAGGTGGGCAGCTGATTTTGCAGGGAGATTGTGGGGCTGGCCACAATATTTATGGCCTCATCACAGTGGGGGTCCCCCATGCCTCTGACTAGTGGCCGTGTCCCTCGTCGCTGATTGGTTGAGGGGTGGGGTTACATGACAGGCAACTCTCTCAGCCAATCAGTGGTGAGGGATGGGAGAGGCAGCCATCTTGGGCTGCCCTTCATGTAGCCAGTCCCCCGCGCCCTAGCCTTTTCTATGTCCTCTGTCACAAGGTTGCCTCCCCCATTCAGTAAGGAACCCACACTTTCCCTGATCCTTCCCTTGTTGCTAACATACTTGTACAAACCCTTCTTTTTACCCTTCACATCCCTTGCTTGCTGCAACTCATTGCACTTTGTCCTTCCAGACTTCACCCCTGCATGCTTCTTCCTTAGTTATTTGTCCAATTTTCCACTTCTTATACATTTCCGTTTTGTGATTTAGCTCACTGAAGAGTTCCCTGCTAACCCAAGCTGGTCTTCTGCCATACCTGCTAGTCTTCCTGCACATCGGGATGGTTTGTTCCTGCACTCTCAGTCAGGCTTCTTTAATGGACAGCCGGCTCTCCTTAACTCCTCTCCCCCTCAGACTGGCTTCTCAGGGGATCCTGCCCATGAGTTATTTGAGCGAGTCAAAGTCTGCTTTTCTGTAGTCCACGGTCCTTGGTCTGCTGCTCTCCATTCTTCCTTTTGGTAGGATCCTCAACTCAGTCATCTCGTGGTCACTGCTGCCCAACTTGCCATCCACTACTACATCCCCCTCCAATTCTTCCCTCTTTGTGAGCAGCAGGTCAAGAAGAACAGGACCCCACATTGGTATCTCCAACACTTGCACCAAGAAGTTGTCCCCAAAACTCTCCACAAACCTTCTGGATCACCTGTGCACTGCTGTATTGTCCTTCCAGCAATTGTCAGGGTAATGGAAGTCCCCCATGGGAACCAGAGCATGTGATTTGGAAACTGCCACTAGCTGTTTGAACAGAGGTGCATCCACCACTTCTTCCTGGTCTGGTGGTCTATAGCAGACCCCCACCATGATATCACCCTTGCTGCTTTCCCCTCTGACCACACGCCTATTGGACTGTGGGGGACTGCATTTTTAAAGAGGCATCAGTTGGGAATCGCTGTGCTTAATTTCTTGCTTTCTGTTTCCCAAGGGGATGTAGAGAGAAGTGCAAGTCAGAAGAAGAGATCTCTTGAGATCTAGTCCTCCATAAAGGACTAGAACCTCTGAAGTAAATGGGGCTGTGACCAGAGGCCCGTTTACAAATATGGGATGCGATAGCTTATCAAAAGCAGGCATCTAATCTTTTCATGCACTGTGGGATTCTGCCCTTCGGTATAAAACTAACCTCAGCACGGTGGTTCTGCATGCAATGCATGCGTAACTTTCAACAGTAACAGCAAGAGGGCACTCAGTTCAAGTGGAAAATGGGCAACTTTGTGGCTGAAAAGGAGTGACGTCCTTTGAAACGTGGAATGGTTGGAAAGTGTAATCGGAACCTTACTTACAAACGGAAAACCTTTTCAGATTTGCATTTCGAATGAAGGAAGTGGACTAATAAAGATACGTATACTGAGATTGGAATTTATTAGGTTAGTGGCACATTCCCTTCCAAACTAAGTCATCATTGCCGGGAATAATTCAGTATGATAAAAAGCGGCGATGCTAAATGCTTGTGTGTTCCCTGAAGTTTTTCTTGCAGACGCCATGATGATGCTGAAACACTGGATTACAAGACATAGTGAAAGCCTCTTGTTTGGAGTGGGTTGATGGTGTTTGTATGAAAAAAACCCTCTTTGTTCCCCCCCCTCCCCCCGGAACTGGAAAATTACCTTTAAGGGTTAATGAAATATATAACCAAAACTGACTGTGTTGAGTGCTCTGATTTATGAGCTCTTTATTTATTTAAAATTGGGTTTTTCTAAATGAATGTCTATAAAGATTTCAATACACAAATGTTTGCAGTTAATGAGATCAGTTTTGAGACATCAAATGAAAGAAAGTGGAAACACTTTAGGAATTATTTTCAAATTATTTTTCATCATTTGTATTCCTATTTCGCTGAGTTTCATTATTGTTGGTCTTATTTTTTCCTCCTGTAATGGCTTATACCATATCATGCTGCCTTCTTGTTTGCTTGATTTCTTTTCCTCTTCAAGTCTATGGGAGAGCTCTTGTTCGTTTGAAAGTTGCCGGGATTAATCTCTAATATACCTTGCATATGGCCAGATACAAGGAAATGCACCTTTGGTCAGTCTAGTGCTGCTGTGCCAGAGCTGAATACAGTGATACTCTTGGTCTCTCTGTTTCACACAGATCAGCAGGGAAGTAATGGGAAATAATATCTAACACTTGCTGCTTCTAGGCACACTTCTCTTCCTCTTCCCTCCTCTGTGTGCCTAAATTCAGCCCACATGACTCTGGTGCAGAGATGGCCCATGCATTCATGGTTACCAATCTAAGAAAAATGTTCTTGTTACTGAAAACCTGCAAACTTTTTATTGATGGATGAACATTTATACAGACACGTTTTACAGTAACATAAATGTAACCCTTCTGCCAGGCTCTGGGAAGCAGTAATAAGGGTCAGGTTTAAATTTAGGGGATTAACACCAACCAGAGTGGAGTGTTGGGGGGAACAGTTTGATCATCAGTAGAAAGTTTGCAGTTTATCAGTAAAAAATACATACGTTCTTGCATTGGCAACCCTGCATTACTACAGTGAGTGATGGTTATATGTCATGCCGTTTCCACCTCAGGAATCCACTATTCACCCCTATATCCTGATACCCCTGCTCCTCCCCTGTCCTGCCATGGACCATCACCACTGTTTCTTCTCCCTCTGGCCCCACAGCTCTGTCCCAGTTGCACCTTCAAGGAAAAGAGCTGTTAGAGGCAAAGGATGGCAAAAGGGATGCAGTGGCAGCACATGGCTGGGGAGATGGGGGAGGGCTACGCTCTTTTGAGTCCCAAAGCCCTGACAAGAGCTCAGTTGTGCTCAGGTACTCTTCTGCTCTGTTTATTCATTCAACTCACTCTTAGTTTTCTACAGATAGTTCCTAGGCTCTGATTCCCCCATGTTCATTGGTATGCGTGGGTTTGCACTGACCTCCCCCTCCCTTTGTGTCCTCTCAAAATAATGATAGAATTATTAGCCCAGGTCTCAAGAGCTGGGTTAGTATCCTGACCAGGCTTTCTGAGTAAAGATTAATCCATCTTTGCTGCTCAATCTTCATACCTGATTTTCTGGTGCCTTTAATGAACTTTCCGTGACGGGGGTGAGTGGTCAGGTTATGATCTGTGAGCACAGTTTGGTGGATCTCAAAGCAATTAAACATCTAGAGATAGATTTTATTTTACCTATTAGTCCTCTAAGTGGACTCAAGTACCCAAGTGTGATCTACTGCATCCCATTCATGTGCTGACAATCCATTAATAGGTCTACTTTTGTAATATGCCATCATATTATCCTTAACACTGAGTTGTAAAAAAACACCCAGCAGAGAGGAGGAGGACCCACCCACCTTCTGTATATCATTTTTCCAGGGAAATGAGCAGAAAGGAATAGAAATGCTTGGGTGCCTAAATCCACTTGTGTTCATAATTCTGGCTCCTACAGGCTAACTCTTGGTGACTCTCCCCACTCCACCCCCTAGCAAACAATAAGTTTAGAACATGTTTAAAATTTCATTTTAACAAAATTGCTAATGCATTTAGATTATGTTTGGGAAATAGTCTTTAGAGTCATCCAAAGAAATGGCTTCAAAACTGTTGAAAGCAGTTCACCAGTAGTGTAGCATTTGCAATGCTCCTTGGGATCAATTAAAAATAAATGGAAAAATGGGGTTAAATACTTCAAAATGGAGCAGAATGTTCCATTTCAAAGCAAGTTGAATTATTTTCTTCATTTCTCCCAAATATTTCCTTTTTAGTTGGGCTCCAGCTAGCAATTTCTTTGGCCATAGGTGTGGTGAGCTGAACCCACAAATATCCACTGTTCCCTTAGCTATTTCAGCAGTTATTTTTGGAGATGGAAGAGGCACATGGATGTCAAAAGGGCTTTCCTTGTCAGGTGCTCCAAAGGTGGGGAGGTTTGGGACTAATGAAAATCACTGCATAAGTCTGAGTGCTCAGGGATTTCCCTCTTCTTTGAAGAATGACAAGGTGCTGGGTGGTTTTTTTTCCCCCCTTGACAACATGAACCTGAATTTCACAGGCAGGAAAACAGAACAACTTGAAATCCCATTAAAAAAAAAATATTTGTCCATAATTATATTGCTTCATTGTCAGCTTTCCAAATAGACTGCTTTTTAACAATTTTATTTCCCCTTTTTATTACGTTTTTCACCATTTAAAAAACAATTCTGTTGTTCTCGTTTTAATTGGCAACTCATGAAAAAGGAATGGGTGTTTTCCTTAAAATAAGCATTTTGGATTTTTGAAAAAAATCCCATGAAAACAAAATTCTCTTGAGTTTTTTTGGAAAAGAAAGCCCACTATCAATCACATCTGGCAATAAAGAGAAAGCCAAACAAAAGCAACCAACCCAACAAATCCCCAAACCAACCAACCCACCAAAAAAAAAATCCCTTTGGATAATTGGATCTTTTTGGGGGATTTGTTTTCATTATGTTTTTTGTGGGTTTGTTTTTTTTTGTGTGTGTGTCTTCAGATTTGGCCCAGCTCTCCTGGAGCAACATGTTTCATGAAATGAGCTGTAGTTTCTTGGGTTGCTGAAATGTAATGTAGACGGGTTAGCCACTGCAGAAATGCTTACCGGTTTTTAATCACTACACCCACATGTACTGTACTATATAAAGATGAAGCATGCATATGGCTTGCAATGACAAGAAACTTTTCCATAGCAAGAATCAGATGCCCACATAGCCCTTGCTTATGATGTGATGAGTGGGTGAGTGGCCAGAGCCCTTGTCTCTTGCCATCTTGATTTTAAGCATGTGTTTAAATGGGACTGCAGAGAATCTGGCTCCTGGAATGAAGACTTAGGATAGACTGATTTGAAGTCAAGGCAGGTTTGAAATGGATGGTTTCAACAGCTGTATTTCAAATGGAAAGATTGATTTGAAAATATTTAATTTTGTATTGCGGTTATTTTTCTAAAAGAAGAAAAGGGTGTTCTCGTGATCCGATGTCAGCCTGCAGGCTTTAATGGTTATCACTTAAATACGGCTTTTCTCCTATGCTTGGTACACCTTTTCTGCAACCTGGGAGGGTTCACTTCATGCTTGCAGATTCAAATTAATTGGACATTGTTGGTGTGTTAGGGCATGATGGCCAATAGTGTGTTGTTTGCCTACAAGATAATTAACTTTCAGGTCCTGATCTATGTCAAGAAGCTGCATGATGATGGTAGGGAGTCAATCAGTGGCTGGAGCCCTTGACCTGGCATGACTTTTCCAGTCCCCTGTAATGCCATCCTTGGGTCTTTACCAGGACCAAGCCCTTGCTCCAGTATGCAATCTGCTGTGCCACCTTTATAAAGCTTGCCTGGAAATGTAGCTCTTTGCCCACTATGGATGTAGCCCAATCAATCAAATCTGGCAATAAAGACAAATCCAAACTAAACCAACCAAAAACCAAACCCCCAAACCAACCAACTCACCAAAAAAAAAAAAAAATCCTTCGGATAATTGTTTTTTTATATAGAAAACCCTGCAGCCCCATAACTCTGAGATTTTGACAGAGGCTCAAATCAGTTTTTCTACTTTTAAGTTAAATGTTTTAGTGAATTATACGTAGGCCTTAATCTGGCATTCAGCTTGGACTGACTTAAAAATTTTAAAATAACCTCATTTAAAGTTGAACACGATGAACCCCCTCCACCCCAAATGCTGACAGCCCCCTCCACCTTTTTCCCCCCAAACAAAAGATTTGTTTAGTTTTCTCTTATCAGCCCTCTTGAAGGTAGGTGAGTCTCTGTTGCTTGATCCTGTACCCTTTGCAGTCAGTTGTGGAGGTCCCAGGGACCGCTGGGGTGCAGGATCCGACGTGGAGGGCAGTGCCCCCAAAGATGCCTAGGTGTAGGTGCCACTGAGATGCTCAGCTGGTGCCGGTGCTGCGTGCACTTACATTTCTGCCGGGGGCAGGCACAGAGCTAAGTCCTGTCACTGCCAAGCAGTCCAGAGCCCTATGCTCACCTCTCAGCCCAGGTGAGATTTTCACAACCGGCATGCCCCAGTTAGGCTGACTCTGTTGGTGCACGTTGGAGCACACCAAGCTCTCCGAAAAGAGAACCAAAGACCAAAGATGCCTTGTTCAACCCACTTACCCTGAGGCTTTGGAGCACTCCTTGTGCGTGGGAGATCTGCTGTTGAAGCCACACTTTGCCGCCAGAGTTGGAGCAGGGGTCCTAGAAGACATACTCATCCCCACAGCTGTCCATTTTTCTAGGGGGGGAGTTCATCATCAGCCTCTCCTGTTTCGAAGTGATTCTGCGTGGTGCACACGATGAAATCACAGTGTACGTAATGACATCTTGATTGGGCAAGAGAGAGAGAGTGTGTCTATGACCTGGTGATGGGCACAGCTTCACTCCAGATGCCTGCTCCAGAGAGCACCCAACCCCCTTTGGCTTCTTGTAGGAAATGTGCCTTTGTGGTCTAACTCCTGGAGAAGGCTCAGAGCTGCAAGTCCCAAGCAAAAAAGCAGTGCTCAGATACTTGGGTGGAGCTGGAGTGAAATCCCACCCTTCTCCCCCAGCTTTGCCTGTTGGCTCCCTGGACCCCCCTGCCGTTGATCTCTGCCTGCTGTGTAGGACAGGCCTCTGTGACCATCTTGGCCTGAGGGCCTCCATGGGACGGGTTGCAATGTCCGAGTCTTTGTGGGCTCATCCCCGAGTTTTCGGCGTGCTGTCTTACTTCTGAGAGGAGCATCGAGGGAGCAAGAGTGGGGAGAAGTTAATCTGGCAAACCTCTGCCTCATATGGCCAGGTTATTCCTCATGGCCTGATCACTCAAGAAGCAGATGTCACTGATTTTTTTTTTAAACTATGAGATTTTCATCTGCCTTTCTCAAGCTCCAGGCACCATCCCCAGAAGAGCAATGCCAGGTGCATGAGGATGACTAACATAGGAACAAATTGCCAGCTGGGTGCATTGACTCCATCCTCTCCAAGCCCATCTTCTCCAAGCCTACCTCTCTCCTGGACCTTCCTGTTCCCAAAAGCTGGGGAATAAACACCCTATTGACTCTGGGGTCATCAGACCTGGAGTTGAACTGGACCCAAGGGGAGCAGCAAGTACCAGAGTCAAAGGGACTGTGACTGGGGATTCATTCCTGCATTGACCTCGCTGGGGTGGTATCTGATATGCTGGCAGGATCCACTTGGGCTCCCTGTACCTCAACCCTGGAAATGAGGCAGCCAGGATATCCCAGGGGAAGCCCTAATTACTGCTCTCGAGTGCACTGAAAACTCAGGCCTCGAGTCCATCCTTTAGGGCAGGCAGTGCTTTTCAAACTTTTCCTATTTGCGGCCCCCACCAAAATCTCAAATGGAGGTGCGGACCCCTTTAAATTGTAAGCGTGGGTATTTACATCATGTTGATTGATCCTAGTCCTCTTTTGTGGGTCCCTTAAACATAGTCCGTGGACCTCCAGGGGTCCATGCACTGCAAGTTGAGAACCACTGCTTTAGGGCGTCCTCGCGGCTGAGACGGAGGCAGAGCACAGAGAAGGGAGCGGGTGCACAGGGCTTCTTCCTTGGACTGAGCTTCCCGCTGTGCAACACACATCTGGCCAGAAAGGCTGTTTCTCCTTAGCTGAAAGCCAGATGAGCTCCCTGCTGTTGTGGTGGCCAGAGTCCAAACCCTGCAAGGGTGATAAGGCAAAGCTAGCTTTGAGGTGCGCTTTGACATGAATTGGAGCCCAGCACTGTTTTGGGGGCTGGTCAGCTGCAGTCCCAAGTCAGCATGTGATGTCCTTCTGCAGTGATGTCCTGCTGCAGGGTGCTTCGAGGGGGCCCTCTGCTATGTGGGTGGTAGAGGTGCAGGTCACTGGGCAGGAGTAGCAGCACCTTGCAAGCCCGTCCCCAGAATCAAACTGCTGAAGGTGCCCGGAGAGCCCACAACACATCTTGCTCTATCTATGATATGCTGCCATCTCGTGGGGAACTGCCTTTCCTAGCCAGCTTGTGATCAATCGGATTGTAGCAGCAGGAAATTTCCTTTGGGAAAGGGAAAATGTTTCTGGCATTTATGCTCTGAGTGGAGCTGTTGGAGTTAGCACCGGGGTCTTTGATGCTCTGCCTTCAGGGGCTAACCTTGGCCCTACCTACCTGGGTTTATACCCAGCCTTTCCTGGCTTGGACACAGTCCCATTCTGCTGTTTGAGTGGAGTCACCCAGGGCAGTTCAACTGGTGCCAGTTGAATGTCACTGGGCTAAATCCAGAGCGCAGACTCTGATCCAGGAGGCAAAGTGAGGCATAGGGTGGATCTAGATGTGGACCAGAACTAGGTTTTGAATCCAAGTCTTATCCACTCCCCCAACTGCGCTCTAAACTTCAGTGGCATTTTCTCAAGGACGTTCTCGTGCCTTGAGCCTATCAAGCCGTCACGGTCAATTATGTCAGATGTTCCTATGCTTTTCCAAGAGCCGCTTCCTGCTGTCTGGGTTATGCTTGGGAGCCTGGAGTGCACCTGTCTGCTGGGTTTTCTTGCTTGCTGGACCGGGAAGATTTTAATGTCAGATGCCTGTTGACCTCAGCAGCTACGTGTTGCTGTTGTCTTACGTGCTGTTCTCCACCATTGAGGTCAATGACTGCAGGCCTGCCGTAGCCATAAATCTCTTTTCTGTAACCCTCCCTCTATGCTGATATTACAATCACGTGGCTAGACATGGTCCAGTAAGGGTAATGCCACATCAGCTATGCAGAGGGTCCAGCATAAAGCCCTTTCTGTGCTATTGAACTGCTATCAAGGGCTCTAGGAGCGGTTGTTTGAAGCCCACCCCCTTCCCCTGCTGTGAAGCCAGCCATTCGGGGCACAGAGCTGGCTGTCTCCCCAGCCGGCACAGGCAGGTGTTGTGAGTAGGGCTGGTTCATGGCAAGCACTTTGCACTGGCAGATATTGCAAGTCTGGGCACAGGGGATGAATTGTGTAGAAGAACTGGAGGGACCTGGTGTGGGAAGTGGAAGTTCCCCTCACTCATCTTGTGGAGTGCTCATGGCCCGACAGGGAATTTTTGGGAGCCTTTATAGGCTATACGTCAATCCCTCATTAAACCAGAGTTCAGGTCCTTACCTAACTAGTTGGCAATGACCCCATTGTGCTCATGAAAAATGATTAGGCATGTATCTAGAGTTCCCCATGAGTGCAGGACTGCCTTGTTTTCTCATCTCTGATTAACTGGCTCATTAGACCTTCTGGCCCTAATGAATATGTGCCCATCCCCCCGTGCACATGCACCCTCTCACCTGTGAACCCTGGCACCAACATGTGCATGCATTGACACTAGCACAGCAATGTTCATACTTTGCAGGGCACACTAACACGCTCAAGTGAGCACAGCCCACACACACATACAGGCATGTGAGCACTCGGGTGTGCATATGGCTTTCACGTCTGCATGCGCATATACATGCACCAAACCACAGTGGCACATGCACTCTTGTGCACAAGCAGGTCATGCCTCACCACAACTCCGAAACACACACTTTCTCATCCTGGCCTCTTGTGATGTGTCTTTAAACCTTCTAGTCATCTCTTTTGCTTTCTCCAAAGCAGACAGTTTTGCTAGCAGTTCTGTCCAATAAATTTGAACCTGGGACCGGCCTTGCAAGGCTCCACACATCTCCCATGAGAGTTGGGGGTGTAGTGATAGGAGTTATAAGTTAGAGATGCTCCCTAACAGGAGACCGAGGGGAAATGGGAATTGGGAGATGGCCCCTCAGTGATGGAGCAGCTAGTTAGAGAGAGACCAAGGGTCTGCAGATATTGCCTACTGCTCCACAATGAAGTTTGTTGTTTAGTTCTCATTCATGTATGCCTGTTGGATAGATCACTACCGGGGAAGTGCTCACGTGACTGGAGTTTGTCGCCCACCCATGCATTTATGGCTGATCTACAAAGTAAAATGCCTGCTGCTGTTTCCAACAGCTTAGGCCACTTTGCTGATCTCTGGTGCTTCAGGTCTGTGCACAAAGCTAAAGTTTCTGGTTAGGTTCTGCAGTTGTGCTAGGGCCATATTCTGCTGCCGAGACAGCCTACCAAGTCCAAAGTACCTGCCTTTTTAATTTGTGCTGATTAAGTACTGGTGTACTCAGTCCCTGCCTCAAGGATCTTACAGTCTAAACACAATCTGGAAAGGTGTGCAAGGAAAGATGGGTCCACGCTGGTAACACTATACATTTCCAAGGCATTGCCGTTGGGGATCTAGGAGCTTTTGCAAACAGGTTGGACAGCGGTGCATGAGGCCAATAAAGGAGGAAAGTTGGGGGATGGATCCATGATACACTTTGGAATAAGTTGACTGTACTCTGGAGTAAGTGGTGCAGGCAAAGAGCACGCGACCTTGTGCTGTTACAAATCACGCCTCTCCAGGAGAAAATGATCTCTTGGGAAGTAAGGAGTAACTACACTGCAATCTGCTTCTCTATTGCCTTGCATCCTGTCCTAGCCTTTTGCTCAGGGCTCAGCTCTTCTGCCATCTCACGGCCAGACGCTATATAGCATTGAATTTGGGCAGCTACCTTGGGATAGCTGGCTGTACATTCACATCTTACCACAGAGTAGATGACTGTGGAGTGACTTGATGCAGAACAATTGCCCTGTGTCCGTATCCCGAAGCACAAGACAGGTCAAATGGTGTGGTAAGGTCCTGGCACATCCCAAACTCCTAGCGTGCTCATGCTTTCACCCTGGGACCCCACTCAGTCAAAGAAACCACCGGAGATAAGTTTTATGGGCAAATGCGATACTATCATGTCTTTTCTGTCCCATTTGAGAGCTTGAGTACTCCCTAGAGCCTAGTAAGTGAAGCCTTGGAGAGGCTGATTTGCAGCAGGATGGTGTTACGAATATGCCAGATGGCACATTTCCAGGTCTCCACAATGCTGGCAGTTGCTTTATGAGGAGAGCTGGAGACAGGGCGGGATGAAGGGGAATGTCAACTATGCCTCAGCAGGACTTGGAGTGGGAACATCTGTTGGCGTCGTGACGGGGATTTGTGGGCCACGCTCAGCAGCAGGTGGGTTTCTGGGGGCGGGAGCTCTGTGTGGTCTATCACAGCTGCGTTCACCTCGGTGGGTTCTTGTCACAGCCCTGACTGCTAACAAAGCTGGGCGACTCTGCTTTCTATGCCGGGAGACGGAACGATGTTTCCACCAGCGGTAGCTATCTCTGTGCAGTGTCCTGATAGTGCTGGTGGGCCGTAGTCAGCTGCAATCCCATTTTAGTAGGTGGGCTGTAAAGGCAGGCTCTGCTTTGACAAATGGATTAGCTAAATAGAGCTGAGATTAGAGGGGCTGCAGAGGTACAGGGAAGGGCAGCCATGGGCTCAGTGTGACACTAGTGGGGAATCACCCTCCAGCCTTTTGAGCCCCAAGGGGTGGGCTGTCCAGGAGGCAGCGATGCTGCTGTCTTGCAGCCAGTCTGCACCTTTGACCATTCCTCAGGGATGCTGGTTGACTCCCCACGGGGACTTGCAAGTCCAGGGTAGAGCGAAACAGCTTCTACTTTCTCACAACCCAACAGGGCTTCCATCTCAGACGTGAACTCCTCCTTGCCCCCTGTTACGCTGGTCTGAGATGCAGGATGCGAGACATTGAGTCATGGGCTAGTGGTACCTTTAACCTCTGGGATCTGAAAGTACTGGGGCAAGAGAGGAAGGGGTGGCCTGTAGCTGAGCTCTTGGCTGCAGATTTGAGCAATGGCTTCTATTCCCTCTGCCAGTAAAAAAATATATGTATAATAAATATATGTATGTATGTGTATGTGTGTATGTATACGTATATGTATATGTGTGCAGATGTATGTATGTATGCATTTATGTATGTATGTGATAAGTGCATGCATACATATATATGTATGTATGCAAACTATATGTATCATATAGACATACATATATATGTGTATATATGCATATGCGTATGTACGTGTGTATATATGTGTATATATATGTATGTTCAGCCTCAGTAAACAGAGGCTGAGGGGGGACCTGGTGGCTGCCTATAAGCTGCTGAGGGGTGATCAGCAGGGAATAGGGCAGGCTCTTTTTTCCC
>JAGPOW010003642.1:5411725-5426203 GCA_030014935.1 Caiman crocodilus | reverse complement strand
ACTTGGCTGGGGTCCTGTGACCCCAGCACTCGTTCCTGCCATTGGCGGGGGGTCAGACTAGATGGCCTGCTCTAGGCCCCTTCTGACCCTAGTTACTATTACTATGAAACTATGTATTATACATATATATTTACTAGCAGAGAGAATAGAAGACATTGCTTGAATCTGCAGCCAAGGACTATATATCTACATATATGTAATGCAATATAATGTTATAGATAATGTAATATACATGTATATAATGTAATATATATATATTTTGCAGAGACTTCTGGCCATTCACATAGGCTTGGCCAACAAGGGAGCTTAGAAGTTGCAGCACCTGACTTCTGTGTGTTTTGCCACATGGTTGAATCCAGAGCCCTGAGTGAAGAATCCCAGGCATCGAATGGGGTCATTTGCTAGCTAAGAATGGGATTTGCTGAAGCCAACACACAAATCTCCATCCTTGGAGGTTTTTAAGACCTGGCTATACAAAGTTTTGACTGGGATGATATAGTTAGGGACAATCCTGCTTTGAGCAAGGGGTTGGGATAGATGTGACCTCCTGAGCTCCCTTCCAACCGTCCTTTTCTAGCATCCTATGACTGCCTAAACCAGCCAGAAGAAATGCTGGGGAGAAGGCTGTGGTGCTAGCCTCAGCCCTCTCAAGAAGTTTGGTAGCCCTCTATTTGATGCTGCCAGAAATGTGAAGCCCCTTACGGTGCCAAGTGCCTTGTGAGGACAGGCTGCGAGGCATGGGGCCTGGGACTCTTCAGCCTGGAGAAGCGCAGGCTCAGTGGGGACTTGGTGGCTGCCTATAAGTATATCGGGGGGTGCACCAGGAACTGGGAGAACATCTGTTCACCAGGGCACCCTAAGGGAAGACAAGGTCTAATGGTCACAAATTGCTGGAAGACCATTTTAGACCAGACGTAAGGAAAAACTTCTTTACCATCCGAGTCTCCAGAGTCTGGAGTGGACTCCCCCAGAAGTGGCGCAAATACCTGCTCTGGATATATCCAAGAGATGCTTGGATGATTATCTTGCTGGGGGTCATCTGAACCCCACTGGCTTCCTGCCCCTTGGGCATGGGGCTGGACACAACAGTCTCGTGAGATCCCTTCCAGCTCTAATGTCTATTAAATCTATGCCTAGGATAGGTCACAGGAAAAGATCATGGGAGACTCAGGTTCAAATCCCACCCTCTCTAATTGCTGATTTAGAAACTGGGACTTGACCCCGCACCTCCTACCTGAGGGCTGTAACCCTTACAAGGTTTTCTTTTTCTGTCAAGTACGTGGCATACATGGGCTGCTTGAGAGTGAGATGGGCGGTTTTTTCGGTGAAGGCTTTATTAGTGGATGGCAGCATTGCGTCGTACCTAAAGTAGACACTGTCCTGGGACTCAGAAAAGCTGGCTGCAACCCCACTGGCTTGTAGGGTGGCATTGGCCCTGTTCATGTCACGATCCCTCATCTGTAACACAGAGACAATGATGCACTCGGTGGTGGAAGCTGCCGAGATCTCTAGATGTGAAGTGCTAGGTGTCGTTGTCACTGCTGCTCCATTGGTGACTCACCTGGGGGGGTTGGCCACTTGTGAGTGAAAAGCACCTACCCTATCCATGTGGTCATAACTTCTCCCCAGTGAGCCCTTGCGAATTCTGCCTCCACTGTGGCCTTGCCCTGAGGCATCTGGACTGCTGTGCTATGATACACCTTTACCTATGGAATACCGCACCCACAGCACCAAAACCAAGGGACAGTATTGGATAAAGCTAGTGACACTTGCTTGATCTAACTCCAGCTGTAGTGGAAATCACTATTGTGCTTTAACAGCTGTGAATAAATCCCTAACCAAGAGCATCAGAAATTCTGCAGTAGTTCAACAGTGCACAGGCAAGGAGTGATATGTAACAGAGCGCATATAAAGCCAGTTTTCTTTATTAAAGAAAGGAGGAATTTATGTCATCTAATCACTTATTCAATGCCAGATAAAAGCTTTTGTGGAAGCCCTAGCTTGCGTTTGAAAGAATACAAATCTTTTCCTCATTATGATAGAACAGTGTTACATTTATTTTTCCCCCAAGTGGGTGCATCTACACGTGCATCAACACTAATGCACAGTAAATCTAGTACCTCCGGGTATTTATACATATACATTTGTCTGCTCCGATGTGCAAGAGATCTACATGTGCATTAACATGCTTTAGTTAATGCACATTAAATCTAGTACCTCTGGGCATTTATACACATACATTTGTCTGCTCCGATGCACAGGAGATCTACACGTGCATTAACACGCTTTAGTTAATGCACATTAAAACTATTACCTCTGGGCATTTATACATATACATTTGTCTGCTCCGATGTGCAGGAGATCCAGTGCGTTGGAGCAGACTTGATTAACCAAATTTGATATCAGAGCTGCTTGGGGATTAATCGAGTCTGCTCCACATGCGAGCTAGTGCACCCGATGCTGCGTTGCATGCATTTGTATAAATGGCAAAATGTGAGTCAGTGCAGAGAAAATGGCAGTGGTGCACTTTTGAAATAAAACACCTTCAATGTGTCTTAGTTCAAAAGTGCGCCACCGCCATTTTCTCAACGCAGATGCACATTTCACTGTTTATATAACTGCATGTGCTGCAGTGCAAGCATGTGTGCAAATGCCCTGCAGTGTGAGGTACTAGGAAAATGTGCATTAGCATATTTTAATGTGCACTAACTTTTAGTGACATTTTAATCTGCATTAAAATAGGGCAGTGCACATTAAAGCACATGTGTAGATGTGCCCACTTACTCCTAGGTAATGTGCGTGTGTGTGTGCGTGTGTGGGGCGGGTGAATGTGTGTTGTGGTCCAAGCAGCTCGGTAATGGTTGAAATTCTGTTTTCTGGTATAGCATTTTTTTTTCCAGTTGTTGGCTACTTCCAGAAGCAGCTGCCATTTTGTGTTCACTTCAGAGGTAGCCTATAAGCAATAATACCCCCTACTCACATCCATATAATATTTTCTTATGGAGACTCTCTTTATCTGTTAATTTTAACCAGAAAAAAAAATCACTTGGACCGAAAGGGTGTGCCATAGAAAATCAGCAAATTTGATATCAAAGCAGCTTGGGGATTCCTTTTGTATAGGAACCCACTGTATAGTATAAAACCAGTGCAGTTAGCTTGTCACCACCAGCTGCTGCTGGCCTTCACATGGTAGGGTGTTTTAATGCAATGCTGGAGAAGAAGGCATAGCCAGAGCAGATTTGGGACTAGCACAACTTTGCGACTAGCTCTAATTTTGCATTAGAAGCTAAACTAGACCTCTGCTTTCTTTTAGCATCAGCAGAGCAGAAAGGGAACAGAAAGACACAACTAGCCCCCACGCCTCAGCCAGCTGCATTGAGTATAGCACCCCAGAAAGTGTAATAGCTCTGACCAGGAGAAATGACCCCTTCCTCCAGGGGCTGCCGCATGCAGAATATGCTAAGAGGCATCGAGCATACATAGAAGGAAGGCTCTGCGGCAATGTGCTGAACTGCAGGGCATCTTCTTCCCGGGGCCGGATGATTTCAGCACTGCTATAGCTGGTTGAAGGGGACCAAACCTCCAAGGAAGACGGACTTGGTTCCGTTTGACCAGCCACAGCAGAGTGCAGCTTCAGTGTCTGTCCAGGCCTACGTGGCCTCAGATGCATCTGCCTGGCTCAGTTTCTTGGTGACTTATCTGTAACATAATGAACACGGGTTAGGCAAGAGCAATGGTACCAACTGCTGCCAAGTCCTTACAGGAAGAGGGAGGATGCAGGAGTCTCAGAGCTGGGAGACCTGAGCTTACTTCCTTGCTCTGTGACGGACTTCTTGAGCGGCTTTGGTCAAGTTGCTGTCCCTATGGCTCTGCTCCTCCATCATCAGAGAGCAAATCCAGAGCAAGTAATGGCTTGGGCCTCTCATTGTGCTTTGTAGCCAGAAACCGAAATGCGCTTCTTCTCCCACAGTCCTCACCAACAGTGTTGTGTATCCCACAGCAGTAAGGTCCTTGGTCCTTGTCCTTCTTCATCTTGCTGCAAGCGAAGTTCATGGCAAAGTGTCAGAACCTGGGTCTGAGACTTAAACGATGCTTGTGGACGCCTGATGTGGTTGCTGTGTAGATACCGCACAGTTTTCTCTGTGGCTATAGGGGATGGGAGCAATGATCTTAAGCTGCAGCAGGGGAAATTGAGGTTGGAGATTAGGAGGACCTGCTGACTATGAGGCTGGTCAAGCACTGGAACGGGCCATCTAGGGACGTTGTAGACACTCCATCCTTGGACGTTTTCAAGAACAGGTTGGACAGACACTTGGTTGGGGATGATCCCAACTTGAGTAGGAGGCTAAGCTAAATGACCTTGTGGGGTCCCTTCCAACCCTGTTTTCCTATGATCCTAAGACTGCACGGAGGTAAATCTCTGCCCTAGCAGAGCAACTAGCATGGGCCCAGCATACAGAGCTGGATTCTGAGTCTGATTCTCCAACCTCCACCCCGACTGTTTCCCACGTGCTTTTCCCCCTTCACTTGCTGTTCTCTTTTCCAAGGACTCGGGAGGGAGCTCAGACACCTCCTTTGTCAATTGAAAGGAAGTCACCTGTCGGTTGTCAGTCAGGCATCCCTTTTCACAGGGCTGCCCCCAGCTGCACCTGAGACCACCAGCCTGCTGACAGCTGTCAGGGCTATTGAGCAACCAGGCGCGTGGCAGTTTTTAAATGGGACAAAAGCCGCATTTTTCCAGCCCGTGCCTGGGCCCCACTCCATGTGTGCATGACTTGTCATGGACATGACAAGATTCAGTGGGCAAGATGTTTTAATTAGGAGCGTTTCCCCCCCTCCTTTCACCCTCCCCTTGCTGGTGCTTAGCACTGGAGAGAATGTTAAGCTGTGCAACATCGGGAGCCCTGCATGTGTTCAGGGCTTTTGGGCTGCTTCGTTAGGGCTGCTTATTAGGAAAGAAGACACCAGAAGGGTAAGCTCCCACGTCCCTGCCAAAAAAACAGCTCCGGGAAGCATTCGAGAGCGGAGTTTGCCTCTGCTTTGCAGAAGTGTGACGCTACAAAGGGAGGCTATTTCTTTATGGAAGCAGCGTGAGTGAGGAGAGGATTGCTGAGTTGTCTGGATAGTCATTTTATAGCAGTACCCTGCTGCGCTGGGCAGAGACACCCAGCCAGAAGAGGTTATGAAGGGTCTCATGGGGAAATAAAGATGAAGCCAAAGGGCCAACACAACACATTGGCAGAAGGCAAGGTGAGGTTTTCTGAGTCCCAGCCCAGCGCCTAAGCTACCACGTTGCACTGTTTTTTCTCTTGTGGGTAACTTGAAAAAAAAAAAAATCGACCCTACTCTGTGGGTGGAAGTGCTCACATTTGTTGTGGGATACAATGCTGAATTGTAAAGCAGCCCCCTTGTTGTGTCCAGCCTGGGTGGTTGATGAGATGCTTGCTTAAAGTGAATACATCTTCACGGGCTGTCCATGATCTGGGCATAGCGAGGGGGAATGCAGTGCTTTCCTATCACCGGTAGCTTTGCCTTTCCTTGACACACTATCTTGACCCGTAACACTCCTCAAACATCCCAGAGCGCTCGTGTCTGTGCTCAGAGTGAGCACCCGGGAAGCAGTGTTGTCTTACAATCAAAGCAGGGGCTTGCTTTCTTCTGGGCTCTACTGCTCCTTCTCAACCAGCCTGTTGGCAAGTCCCTTCTCTGTGCCTCTGCCCACATGCCTTTTACAATGGGAATGGTGATATTTGCCTGACAGATTTGGTTTAATTTACCAATGCGGCACTTCTCAAAGTACAAGGTGTCTCACTCTTGGGTTGGAGTGGGGGGGAAGATGGGTAGGATCTTTGAATTGCTGGGAAAAGGAATAATGCAGATGCGCTGGCATGTCTGGCTGGCGAGACCTGAAAATTCGTCACCTAATGAAGTGAGCTACAGCTCATGCAAGCTTGTGCTCCATCTACCCATCCATCCATCTATCCTTTGGTAAGCCTCTAAGGCTTTTTCAAGGGTGGTAGAAAAAAGATAAAATTAAACACACTTTTTTGTATTGCATCCGCTTACGTGTAGGTAAGCCGAGGCCTAATCCGGACAGCCAGATGGACAGATCTTTGCTCTGTTTCATCTTGGAAATATAATTTCGAAGAGTACCTAAATGACATTCATTCTCCAAAGGTTTCAGTTCATTTTGAATAGGTTGAGACTCTATCTACGGTGGCTAGAATAGGGTTATCAAACATCTGGCCCATATAGCTACTCCATGTAGCCCGGGGCCATGGGCTTTAGGGGCATGGCTAGCAGTGGGCCTGCCTAGGTGGACACGACTGTTGGTGGTGTGGGGGCTGTCACGGCAAGTGCTCACCTGAGCTATGGCCACTTGCCCCGCTGTTTTTGCGGTGGACAC
Source organism: Caiman crocodilus (assembly GCA_030014935.1). Lineage (NCBI taxonomy): Eukaryota > Metazoa > Chordata > Crocodylia > Alligatoridae > Caiman > Caiman crocodilus. Next base: position 5,419,797 of record JAGPOW010003642.1, on the reverse strand, counting down.
TGCTGCTGCCTGTGCCCCAAGCCAGATCTGGCTTGCAAGGAGCCGCGTGGTCTGGATCTAGCTTGGGGCACAAGGTGAGTTTGACACCCCTGGCCTAGAAACATGCCCTATCTCCACCTCCCAGGGGTTGCAGGGCAACCCAGGGCTACTTTTTAAAAGGTATTTAGACAGCTGATGCCTGTAGCTTTCAGTAGGCCCGAGGCACCTAAATGCCTTGTACAACCTGGCCCTTATCTTAGACCGTTTAAGGGGTTTAGGCGCCTAATTCTCCCTGACCACCACAATGTCTAAATGCCTTTAAAAAAATCTGCGTCTTAGACAGTTATCAGAAGATAACCCTCAGGTTTTTTTTCACTTTTATGTAGTAAAGCTTGGATAGACTCAGCAAAGTTCCCTTATAATAAAGGTTGAGTTGCAGCTGCCTAGGGATATGATGCTTTGCCTTACTAATAGCCATAATACTTGCCCTTGAATAGTCCAGCCTCCAAAGAACCAGGGATTTCTTCATCATGGCTATTGTATTGTTGTCCTGTGGAAACGTTTCATAGATGTATGATTTCATAGATTATGGAGGCAGAAGGGACCCAGTGGATCATTGTGTCCGACTCCCTGAGCCTGGCAGGAGAGAGGACCGAGGTTAGGTGACCCCAGAGAGGTGACTGTCAAGCCTGACTATACCGGCGTCCACTCCACAGCCCATTAGCTTCCCTATGAGACTAGGATGCAAAACTGTGTCGAAGGCCTTCCTAAAATCCAGGTAGATGACATCGGCCTCAGCGCCTGTGTCGAGGCAGTGTGTGACCTGGTCATAAAAGGCTATAAGGTTTGTCAGGCAGGATCTACCTGCGATGAACCCGTGCTGGTTTGCTTTCAGCATCATTTCCCCTTCTGGGCCTTCCCAAATATGCTCTTTGACGATTTTTTCTAGTATTTTCCCAGGGATAGAGGTAAGACTGACTGGCCTAAAGTTACCCGGCTCCTCCCTTCTCGCCTTCTTAAAAATGGGCACCACATTGGCTTTTTCCTAGTCCTCAGGGACCTGGCCAGAGCACCATGAGAGCTCAAACAGCTGTGCCAGCGGCTCAGCAACGACACTGGCCCATTCCAGTGTTGGTTTGGCTGGATAAAATGCCATCGGTCCCATGTCCTACAGAGCCCTACTTCTTATGGCAGTGTGTACCGCAGGTTTTCACTGAAGTAGATTTTACTAGGATTCAGAACAGGGCTGAGCACTAAAACTGGTAACAAAGCTACCCACTAAAGATTGAAAAGGAAACCTAGATTTTTTTTTGGAAGGGCTCTAGGGATACTGGGAGATAAGGGTTTAAGTCCCTTTTGGCTGAGGAGGCCTCGAATTTCACTCTTTGGACGAGTGCCCTAATAGCAAGGGTACTGGGCAGTAAGGGGTGGGGGTGCTGCTTTGCTTCAAAAAGTTACTAGTTCTGGTTTTCCTGTGACTAAAAACTTGGGGATTGAGATGGGTCTTTCCTGGGTGGATAAGGACTGCAACTGGGTGTAACTGGAGGTTGACACAGGCTCTGAAGGCCAAACTGAAGGTTTATAAGAGATCTAGATGTCTTAGTGGCTTGTTGGCTGCTGCACATGTTGGCATGGGATTATGTTTAGTGATGTAGAGATGGGAAAGCTGTGCAATCCCGGAGAATTAGTGGGTTGGAGGTCGCCATTGTGTGCCTTTTGAAATGTTCCCCAAACTGGCTGAATATTGTGTCTGGGTTTTTGTAATGTATGGAAAAAAAACATAGGTTCCTAGATGTAACGTATGGCCTGGTCGAAATACTGGGTTGCTTACGGCACCCAAAACTTGGGGAGTATTTAATTCCCTCTGATCCCTTCAAACATCCAAAGTGAAAGCACATTCAGTCACCTGCAAGATTGTCTCCTGTGCAGCAGAGAAAAGCAGAAGGGGAGACCGGTGCGTAAGAGTCCATCTCCCCGAAACCACACACTTCCTTACATTCCATAGCACTGTTATCCCTATGGGGATATAAAGAAGCATGTTGCCTCAAAAGAGAAGTCTGTCTGTCAGCCGCCAGACTGTCTATCCTCCACTCGTAAAGTGAGAAAACTGCTTCCTGGATGTCTTTTATTCGGCCACCTGATCCTGGCCTTTTGTGGCGAGGGCGCGTGGGACCTCAGTGCAGAAGAGCTGCACACGCAATTTGTAAGAGTATCCCTGGTACGAATGGGTTACCGCCCAAGTAGACAACTTAGGCAAAGAGTGGGAGGATGGAAAGAGGCCGCATGACTTGCCAAAGGCCCAACAGTATGCAAGTAACAGAGTAAAGAAGAGAATTCATCTCTCTAGACTCCCAGTCCAGTGCATCATTGTACATGGTGGGGATGGCACAATGGTTTTTTTTAAGTATATTCCCCCAGCCCTTGTTGATGGGCTTTGTTCCAGTCCAGTAAAGATCTCCATACACTTAATGTAATCTGAGGGCTGCATTTCCTAACATAGTGGCACACGCGCGGTTCATTTTTTCATGCCAGTTCTTCTATTTATCAACTGAGGTTCAGCAATGGTGGCTGTCTGCTTACAGCATTGAAACTAGTGTTTACTGGGCAGGGCACTGGGGCTAACTACAGACAGTCAAGAAGCCCGAGGCTGAATTGAATCAATCTTTGCAGGTTAGTTCAAGCTGTGTAGATTGAACCGATAAGCATTTATTTTTGCTTCTGGAAATACAGCCACATGCCTGCAGTGGCTCAGACCAGATGCCGGGGGGCGCTAGAGCATGTCTCTCTGCTCAGCTGGAGCAGACAGCAGGGCCCACGGGCAGTTTTCCAGGGGAGGTGCAAAGCAGCCTGGGATGCTGGGGGACTGCGAGTTAACTTGAATCTGAAGGGGATCTGAGACAGAAGTTCAATAAACTGATTTAACTCAAGTCAGTTAAGTCTGACCCTACATCCATCTTAAACCAGCTTTGGCCATTTTGAAAGCAGTGAACTTCTGTCGTGTTGCAGATCTAAACTGGTTTTCGATCACTTAAACCAATTTATGTGTCATTTCTGTGCCTAGCCCATGGGTGCAAATATTATTGGTGATGAACATTTCAAATGAGGGGGTGAGGATGGATTTCTTTATCTGCTTGGGCTGTTTCTCTTGACAACCCATGCATGTTATATGTGATATTCTGACTTGGAGACACAGCTCCCTAAGCATGGAGGGGGAAGAACACACGGAGAATCAGTGATAGCTGCCTTTGTGATAGCCAGACGTGTGCTACAATGGTGTGGGTAGGAGGAAAGATTTTCTAACTATTCACCCTGGCTCTGACACTGGTTTTCCATACTGTTTTGAACAGTTCACCTACCCCTTTTTTTCCGATTCCTTGTGAAATCATAGCACAGTCTCTTTCTCCCAGGACATGTGCCTAATGGAGGTTGGTATGAGTCAGGTAATACCAGGAAGCCTCTTTGGAAACAAACATTGCTAAATGTCATTGTGGCTCGTGCCTGGTGCTGGTTTCCCTGGTGTGCATAGAGCTGCAGTCACTGTGACCTCTGCTGAGGGCCCAGCTCTTGCATTAGCTCGGTTTGTTGTGCAGCTCCCTAAAGACAGTTTTGCAAGGAGGGGTAGGCACAACGGGCTCTGGGGTGGAAGGTAACAACTGTGTAATGGTGCGTAACAAATCTACTCGAGGATTCAAGACGGGGAGCGAAAGCTGCACACTGAGGAGCTGAGCTGCAACCAGCAGCGGAACAGAAGCACCACAAAGCAAAGGAGAAGGTGAGGGTATGTGTGTGCGTGTACTGCCACACACAGATATAAAAAAGCAAGCGCAGTACATTTAGCTGCAGACCACAACTCTTGTACGTCTGCATCACTACTTCCATTTGCCATTTATTTTCTGTGCTCTATTTGCAAACCTTTGTTTTTCCTGTTCTTCCCCATCAGCTGCTTGATAGAGCTGTAGGACCTTATGAAGTGTTTCTGCAATGGACCTGGGATGTAGCTCCTGAAAACTGATCTGTACAGTATTGCGTCCCCGAAAAAAGGGATTTCATGCTAAGTTCTGTCAAATGGGCTTACATGGCCTCCATTGCCAAAGCAGCTGAGCATCTCTGGGTCTTTCAAGGACTGGATTCAGTGGTGGGGAAATCACTTCTAGTCCTAAGTTTGTACACCCTGTACGTAGGGAAGTGCCAGTCTCATTTTATAGGTAGACAACTGAAGCCCAGAGAGGCTAAATGACTTGCGTAGGATCCTCCAGTATAGTGAAGCCCAGTATGAAACCTGCAGGCTGCAAATCTGCAGACAGCATCCTGCCTACTAGACCATCCTGCTTTCTTGAAGTGTTACCTTAGAAAGGATATTAATGGGAATCATCTTTTATTGGATCACAGCACTGTTGGGAGAGATTTTTGCCTGAAAATCAACCATGCAGCAAGTCCAATAAAAGGTAGCACCCTCCAAAATATCCTTGCCTCTTCCATATTTCCTGGACCGTGATGGCTACAACATCACTCCAGCATCACCTTAGAAAAAACATTTAATATTTCTTGGGAAGACCGATCGATTATTGTGTTGCTCGTTTAAATAGCAGCTCATCATTTTAAAAGCTAGTAGATAAATCCTAATTTGTTGACTCTCTTGCCTCTTCATAACCCTTCTCACACAAGGGCTCCTGTTGACTTCAACAGGCTCTAGACTTATCTTTTAAGGCCGGAAAGGACCATCCTGTCTTGATCCCTGCATAACTTTGGCTAGTGTTTCATCTGGTAATTCCTGTATCCACGCCAGGGATTTATGTAGAAATTAAACATCTCTTTTTGGAAACAGACGAGTCATGGGACTCAACCGAAATACTACTGCTCCTAAACGTACCTTATTTTGTTAATACGTGACGGCAGAACAATCAGAGTATCTGCTGCATTTCAGGAAAGATGAGCATTCAAAGGGACTCTTCCTTAAAGAGCGGAGATGTAATCTTGGTATCATTGATGTCAGCGGCCAAGCAGCTCTTGATTCTGCTGGAGACCAGGTTTCTTCCATGGCCTTGCAATTGCTTTGGGGACACACATCCATCTGAATTTAATGATGAGTGGAATATATTTATTCCAAGCCTTTTTTCAAAAAAATGCCTGCATTTCAAGACCATGGTTCATTCAGAATTTAAAAGATAGTCAATACGGATAATCCATCAAATATTGGTCTATTTTATATCAATATCTCACTGGCTCCTCTCCTTCCTGCTTGGTGTTGGGGTGCCCTGGCATCCCTGTACATTGCCCCACTCGTCTATGAGCCCCAGGGGACTGTTTGGATAGCCAAAGGTCTATAGGGTAGAGTGAAGCCCTTTATTGGGGACACATCCCCTACATCTGAAATGGAGATTGGGGTGGAATAGACAAAGTGACATCAGCTACAAACTACTAGAGGGTTCTTCCATTCAGCGGGAATCTTCCATTTGCTAGTTAAGTTTGCAAACCGGCCCTACAACAGTTTGGCCCAACACCTCTCATTCCCCAAGCAGTTACACATAATTGCAATGAAAACTCTCTCCAGGAGAGAAGGGATGGAGATCTGCATCTTCATTTTTGTGCCATGGGTCCCTCTGTCAGTGACCATGGAAGTAGAATTGGGTCCCTAATGAACAGTAGACAGTAAGACTGCGCAAGGATTAAGGTGCCAAAAAAAGCACACGAAGGAAAAGTATACATGAGATCAAAAGAGAAAACCAGCTAATAATGGCAATGGTGGTGGGGAGGAACGCAAGGGGTACAAGAGGACAGCAAGTAAGAGCTGCCACAGTAGATTGATCATTATACTCTCATTGTATTATGGTTTAACTATCTTCATTGGCCAGCTTTTACAGAAAGCCAAGTGGGTCTGAATTATTAGCTTTCCTGCAGATTGGTTTTGAATGAACTTGGAAGATTCCATAACGAGGATTTAATTCTTTGTAAGGTTTTGTAGGATCACTCAAAGAATAATATATATTCTATCTAACTGCTGTTAAATTGGCTCCTTGGCTTTAATTCCTGAAATCGCACTGGACTTTTCCATAAGGGATGGCTACTTATTCAACTCTAGCTCATGTTCTGGGAAAAACAATATGGATCATCGATTTAGAGATGAAAGACATATGTTGGCCCAGTGCATGCTTGTACCTAAGAATTTACTTAGGTTGCTATACGTTATTTGTGCACGTAGTCTTATTGAAATGAGCGGGCCGTAAGTATTTATATACATACATACATACACACACACACGTGTATATATATATGTATGCATATATATATTTGTGCGTATGTATATATGTATACACATTTGCGTGTGTATATATATGTGTGTGTGTGTGTATGTATCTATACATACACATATATATACACACACATATAAAAATATATATACATACACTATATATATATATAAATATACATATACACATTATATTATACATATTATCTATATTACATATACAATTGCGTTACATATTTTTGGATCCCACATTGGTGCAATCGGGACGATATCTATTAAGTCATTGTGTTTACACCAATGTAGATTTTGAATCAAATATGAGGGCACAAGTTGCATGGACTAATTTTGCTTGTACGAGAGGTTTGTGGAACTGATCCAAAAGGCCGTATCCCCGCAAGATGAAAAAATGCGTGAGGCGGAAAGAAGACGAAGATTAAATAAAATGGATAAAAAAAAAAAAATCTTAAAATTTAAGGAACGTAATAGGACACGTAAGAAAGGAGAATTACACGCAAATCTGAAGGCTGTAAAAATGAAGTGACTCTATTAACGCACACATCATATAACTGAGCCACAAATATTACCTTTATTTTGAACACATGACATATAAGTTAACAGACAAGAGAGCATGCCTTTCCGAGCTGCTGACAGTAACTCGATCATCTGAGCAATATTCAGCACCGCATCTGTCCCTACTTGGCTTGGGGACGACGAGGAGAGCAGACGGTTGCAGCTGTCTTGCAAGGGGCACTGTAATTGTGATGATTTTCCATTTGGGAATACATGAGAGGGGGTATTTTAGAAGCAAGCTGTCTCATGCCCCTGGAGTTCATGCACTCACGTCGTGGGGCTGCCTCTGAAGCTCTGTGGCTACCCTGCACTGAAACAAGAGTGCTTCCTTAGAAGCACCTGTCCCTGGAATGGCAGGAGCTTGGTTCTCATCTGTCCCTCCACAATGCTCTATATTTATGTCCACAGAAAGGGCCTTTCTGCTCTGTCGGAGAGGTACAGAGAGGTCACAGAGTGAACGAGACTCAAGCCCAAGGGCACCTCCTGGGAAGTGCTCCATCTCCTCCAGTCTCATTAATTTAAACGAAGACAAAGCCATCCAGTGGCGGGTCCAGGATTTGGGGTGTGGGTGCAGCCCCCCTGGCTGCAGAAGTGGGTGCACTCCTGCCCCCTAGGAGCCTCTGGGGATTTTTAAGAGAGCCCCTAAAGCATGTAAGCATCTCCCCTCACTTCCCCTGCCTGCTCCCCTCCACTCCCCTCATTTTTCCTTGCTCCCCTGGCTGCCATCGCTGCTTTTCCTGCTGTCTTGGGGCAGTGAGAAAGTACCAGGTCACTTCTATCTACTCCAGCCAGGCTGCACAGGGGCTGGGCTGAGCTGGCAACAGCGAAACGATGGAAGGGGGGTCCCCTCCTGTGTCTGCTCCCAGGAGAGCCCACCCCAGTGCCCATTGCTCCTGCTGCTGTCGCTCTTGCAAACTGAGCCCAGCTCCTGTGCAGTCCAGCTGGAGCAGGTACAAGTAGCTCTGAGGCTTCTCCCCCAGCCGGGACAGCGGGGAAAGCAGCAGTGACAGGCAAGGTGGGGAAGAGATGTGCCTTTGAGCATGGAGGGGGAGGGAGAGCGATTCTTACATACTATGAACTTTAAAAAAGTCCCTACAGGTGTCCAAAAGCAGGGCGCTGCCATGCCACTGCACCCGCTCTGGATCCACCCTGAAGCCATCTGTGGAGGTGTGAAGAGGCCTTGAGCACAGTCCTACCGAGTGCTTGTAGCAGGGTGTGCCTTACTGCCGGCAAGCTTTGAGCACGGACCTTTCGCCGCCTGGAAGCGACCCATCTG
>JAGPOW010003642.1:5374933-5411625 GCA_030014935.1 Caiman crocodilus | reverse complement strand
CCGATCGCGAGGGCCGGCTGTGAGGTTGCCGCACCCTGCCTCACCTTTCTCATGGGACCGGGGACAAGTCAGGTGGGTAAAACCCTCCAGGCCTTGCGGTGGTCCAGGCAGCTCAGTCTGCGTTTCAGCTTGGGGATACCAAGCGACTGTGTTTCCTTGCAAGTCTAGGAGGTTTATAAGGCTGCATCCAGAGATAGGTTGCCTGAAGCAAGACTTTATTTTTTTCTCTCCAGCTCTTTTAAAGGGCTCTTATTCTTTCTTCTTAATTTTTTTTGTGTGTGTCTCAGCTGTTTGAATGACAAAGTGCACTGAGGATGGAGCATCTATTTCCCTGGGGTACCTGGATTTTATTTTCTTGGTGCTCAGGAAAGGGCCTGAGCACCTATGCCGTGAAGTCAGTGGGAGCTGGGAGGGGTGCTCAGGACTTCTGGGATTATCCACAGTGTGTCAGTGGGTACATCTACACTGGGAAATAATCCGGGAGCAGCTTACTCTAAAGTACTTTATGGTAAACTCTCCCAGGCATGTGTCTACACTGCAGAGCTGGCACTGGGAGCTAAGGATCTCCCACCCCTCTGCCTCCTGATCATGACGTTGGGGCTGGGAGCTCCCTGCTGCCCGGGTGGGGAGACATTGTCCCCAGCCCGGCTCTGGTGGTGGAGCCCACCCTGGCAGCAGGCATCTCCCTGGGGGAGGGAGCAATCTCCTGCTTTCTGCTTCCCAGCAGAGTGGGAGCACATTTGCTCTCAGTCAGGCATCTGCATGTACGTTACTGTGCAGTAAGTAATCAGGAGTAAATTTGCTGCTTGCATTTGCAGGTACTAAATTTCCTCTTAATTGGAGCAAATTACGGTGCAGTACATGTCTGCACGTGTAGACACAGATACTTACTGCTCAGTAATTCTGATCTCAAGTAAAGCATCTCATGTAGACGCACTCAGTGAGTCCTGGGGACAATTGGACTGAGCACATCTTGTCCCCATCTGATGCGTCTTAGAGCTGGAAGCTTGCTAGGGCAGCTGCTTGGACCTGTCCCTGTTGCTTGCCATTGAGCTCTCTGTCCCAGGCAGGTCTGAGGGCAGGCACTAGGGGTGAGTCTGAAGCATCCTCCAGGCAGAGTTTGGGCTCAAGAATGTCAGCAGATGTGTGTGGGTGGGGAGTGCTCCGTCCACTTCCTTTGACCAGCTGTTGACAAGATATAGAGGCACTCTTTGAAAACCCAGAGGGTTCAGGTTGCATATTCAAAACCGGAGCGATTAAAAGATAGTGTAAAACAAAGGTTATGAACATACCACCCTTACAATGAGGTAGTTTAACCCGGTTTTTGAATCCTGTGTAAATTTACCCCATGCTAAAGCAAGGGCACAAGATAAGCTACATGCTGTAGATGTTATAACAGTGTCTGGGCACTAGGTGTGTGGAGGGAAGATGGTTTTCACTGAGCAAAGGCTAGGGGAATAGATGCATCACATTTCCCATATCTTTACAGGGGACGAGGGCTGGGAACAGGACTTTACCCTGGACTTGAAAGATTTACTGCACCATAGGGCTAGACATATGTCTGCTCTACTTTAATTATGTGGTTAAGGCAGTTTCTGAATGTGCATGACACTTCCCAAATGGTACTTTGGTCCATTCCCAAAAATACTGAGCAAGCTGGACTGCCCTTCACTCGGACTGGTTAAATCGCCTGCTTTCTTTTGTAATTCTTCCTACGGTGGATGAAAAATTCTTAATATGATACTTTCTTCTATATCCTGTTTAAATGCCATGTACTAGAGACGCACCAACATATTGGTTGCTTATCAGATCTGCACTCATAAAAGGGGGAAGTGACATTATTGGCTACCAGATTTTTTTGGTTGTTGTAGCTGATTAATGTTTACTGATAATTATGCCTTCTCCCCCGTGAGGCCAGGGCCCCCAAATGCTTGGGCTCCCTTGGGAACTGGTGGGCTTCCCCATGCAGGCGGGTGCATTCTAGCTTGCAAAGGGTCCTGCTTGGGGCTGCTGGGAGTGAGACATGGGAGGTGCCACATGCGTGTGCACGGCCTCACATCTGCACGTGGCCAGGAATACACCCAGGCAGTGTGGAAAGCAGCTCCCTGCAGATAAGTCTATGGGGGGGAAGGGGGTGGGGGTGGGGGGAAATCAAGGCCCCCATGGGTGGGACAGGGGCAAAGCCTGGGCCTGGAGGTGCTGCCCAACCAGGGTGGTGCATGGTACCCAGGGCTGGGGTGGGGAGAGGGATGGAGCCACAGATGGCTCATCTAGCAGGCATGGGGGACATGGCTCCCTGCCACTACATGTACCCCCCAGGAGAGGCATGTGCCCCCCACCCCAATTTGTGTGCAGGGAGGATGCAGGCTGCTTGCTGCCATTTCAGGGCTCTCTACTCTGCTGTCTTTCCCTTGGGAGCCCTGCATCGGCAATGCACCTCTTGGCCGCCCAGCAGCAGTGGGGCAGTGAGTTGTACCCCCTAATGCTGGGCAGGCAGGGGGTGTGCGGCCGGAGTGGGGGGTCCCAGGGCAAAGGCAGCAGAGCAAAAAGGCCTGAGCTCACAGTGAGTAGCCCACACCCTCCCTCACCCCCCTCAGCTCTGTTCTGCTAAAAAGTGTCCCTGCATTTAAAAATGGTGGTGGCGGTGCTTGACCTAAACTCATTTGATGAACTTTAGTTTAAGCAGCCTCCACCATCATTTCTAAGCACTGGGACTGATATACATGTAATGCAGGAGGCTGCTGGAGCGTGCCAAAAAAACAAAAAAAGTTTATTTATGCAAAGCATTTTAAAGTAAATCAGTTATTGCAGGGGTTGTCAACGGGGGGTACGCATACCCCCCGGGGTACTGAGAAAGGCCGAGGGGGGTACGCGCAGGTGTGGGGGGGGAACGGAGTGTGCTCCAGGGCATGGCGATGGCGTCTCCCCCAGCATGGTCCTACAGTTTGCCTTTTACCCAGGACAGGGGGAGGAGGAAGGGAGAGGGAGGTGTGGGCCGGGTGCCTCTGGCCCCACATGGCACATCACAGCGCCTCCCCCTTTCAACTCATGTTCCTCCACCTCCTTCCTGGAGAGCAGGAAGGGTCTGAATGGCAGGAGGGGAGGGGGAAGTGATGTGCCCACTGCCAGGAGCAGGGCTGGGGAGTGGGGTGGGGGGCGAGGGCAGTGCCCTGCGCTGTTGCTACCACTGCACCTGTACTGCTTCCCTATGGCTGGTTGCACGTGCAGCTCCGTGGGCTGCTGATGGGCGGTGTGTGATTGGCCCGGCGTGAGGCCCATTATTAGCCTGTGGAAGAAAGCAGCATGGCAGTGGTGGTGGTGTGGGGCAGTGAGTGGCAGTGCGGGGCAGTGGGTGGCAATGGCAGCAGTGGCTGCTGCATGCTAGCACCCACCCCAGTTTGTCCCCCCCCCCCCGGCCAGTGCTGTCGCTATGTGCACCCCTGGGAGGGCATGGGGGCGCGTGCCTCTGGATCTGCGCGGGCTGCAGCTGTGGGCTGGGGTCGTGCCAGGCTCTTCCTGGCATGGGGGGGTGTTGGACTGAGCTGCACTCGGGCCAGGCGGCAGCACTGGGAGGAGGGTTGGGGGGCTACTGTGTTAGTGGAGTCACTGAGCTGGTTGGTTAATAATTGGCTATAGGCACTGGCCGAGAAAATGTTTATCAGCGTGCCCCTATCACATACACACGTCGCTGGTGATTCCTTCACCTACTCTTATAGAGAAAAAAAGACTTCTGAGGGTCTTACTAACGGCTGCCCGTCCTTCTTACCCTTCCTTCTTACTTACTGAGGGCAGCCTGAGAGCACCCCATGTTTTAGGGAAATATAACTCCCTCCTCTCATTTTACAGAAACGGGAAACTGAGGCACTGCTATTGAGCGGTTTGCCAAAGATTAGGCAGGGGAGCCTGTAGCAGGGCCAGGTATAGCATCCAGCTCAGCCCATGCCTATACCTGCCCTGCTGGCCTCGTGGCAGTCAATGGGGACTGTAAAAGGGGAAGGTTTTTGTACCCCCCCCCCTTTTTTTTTATATCATTCAATGGGGAATATAAAGAACATGCCTGGCGCCTTCCAGAGCTCCAGCTCTGGGCCAAACCTGAAGGCCTTGGTAGAGGGCACAAGCAGTGATGGTATGTGCTTGGGGCCTGTGGGAAATGAGCTCGTTGCGTTTTGGAGGCTGCCAGCGCTTGCTTGCTTCTGCTCCCTACCCGTCCGGTGTAGTCTGAGTGCAGGGGACAGCGTGGAGGCCACCTACAGCTTAGATAGGAGGCTCACAAGGAGAATAAATGCATTTCTCTGTGGCATCAGCCAGCCCGTTCTGCTCTCCTGGTTTAAATACCCAGCCTGCTCAGAGCTAGCAGTGTGCTGTTGTGAAATGGGGGAATGATCGCACTGAGGGGTGCAAACTCCAGGCAGAAATAAAGCACATACCATGACTGCCATGGTACTGTGACTGAATGGGGCCCAAGTGTAAGGGTGCTACCTGGGGAGATAAAAAGTCTCCTGTCAGTTCCTGACTCTGCAACAGACTTCCTGGGTGATCTTGAGCAACTCACTTAAGCCCAAATTTTGCATTGCCTTTAGAGGTCTAAGGGCTGTTTGACACATCAGAGGCACTCAGGGTTTCAGACCCTGCATCCATTTGAGTCACCAGAGTGGCTCTTCGTAGCATGCTGCAGCCCCTTATGCTTTCTGTGGTGCTATTCCAGCTTGGAAAGCGAGCGAAGCTGTGCAAGTCCCCGAAGAACCACAGTGAGAGTGACTGACCTGGGGAGAATCCACCCACCTTTTAGCCCAATAGCCAAGTGGTTCAGAAACACGGCTAGGGAGCAGGAGAGTCAGGCTCTAGGGTCTTGCTCAACCAGCATGGGATTGCAACGCGTATTTCCCCTCCATCCTTCCAAGCAAAGTGCCCAAGGACCAAATCATGAACGAGGCAGGGCCAAGGGCATCGTCTTGTTAAAATTCAGGGGGCAACTAAGGCAGAAGGTATGTGGGAAGGAGAGGGAGTCTCTGCGGGTCCATGTGAGACCACCACTACCCTGGTAGGGAGGGAAGGGGTTCTTGCTCTCATTCCCAATGCCATCCAGCCATTTCATCCAGTGCCTGTTGACTGCAAAATGCAGAACAGTGGTGGGTAGACACGCCACCTCTGACATGGGCAGGCATTGTTACCGTTTCCCTTTGCAATGCATTATAGGCCAGAACCTGCTACCTTTTCCCTACAGCAATGACTGCTGCCAACCCTGAGCCACTGATTAGGATTGCTATGCCCCTAAACCAGCGGTTCTCCACCTCTTTTTTTTTCAAATGCCAGCTCTTAATCTTTACTTGTTTTGTTTTTGACTGCATAAAAAGTGTTAGAGCATTTTTTTTTCCTTTGGCACAAAACTCGGACGGACAGCAACAGGTCAGACTGGCTTTGACATTCTGGATTCCTCTTTGACATTTCTGGCTTTATCTTGTGAATCAAGTTAGGTGTGCAAACAGTGCTAGCATTGTGCAGCACCCTTGAAAGGCTCTCAGGACACTTTGCTTGAGGATCACTGCCCTATACAGATTCACAGAGACATTGGGCTTTGGCAGAAGTGGAGCCTGACTGAAGTCTCATCCTCGCTGAAACAAAGCCTGCTTCAAACACCTTTGCAGAATCAAAAGCCTGCCCTGGCGTTGTCAGGAAATCAGCTTCAAGAGATTTATCTTGGAGGATTCTTCCAAACCTCTCGTTGGCTATAGAGTCGTATCCTTTGGCTGCTATGCGGGGGCATGGGTTTTCAGTGCCATAAGGGGAGTTAGGTACAGGTTTGCATGCGTAACAAAACAATAGCCGCACAGCTTTAAATGATGATTGAAATCATTACAGACTTTTTTTCTGTTTGCAGCTGCAAGGGAGAACGATACAACAGAAGTGGCGAGTTGGCCTCAGGGAGCTACCAGGCATTTTCCCCCTCTTAGCTACATATTAGGCCTCCTTCAGCAGAGCACAGGTACACCTCGCAATCCCTAATGCACACCGCATCTCTGGGTGGGAAGGGTTAGTGTTCCCATGCAAGAGATGGGGAATGGAGGGCAGCTGGGCTTAAGTGACTTAACCAGGGATCTCCCAGCAGCCTGTGCTGGAGGCAGTCCCCATTCTCAGCGACAGCGGGACCTTCAGCCCCGATCCCCCTCCTCCCGCCCTGCGCCTTGCTTCATTCATTGGTACGCTCTGGGCACAGACTGCTCCCTACAAAGCATCTGCGTAGCATCCGGCGCAACGGGGCCCTGTCCTCGGTCGGGATCCTGAGGCTGTGTTATGCAAATAACAAGACGGGGGGCAAATCTCCAGGGTCAGGAAGAGGAGCCCGTTAAACACGGCAGTGGCAAAAATCTCACAAATTACCTTAATCAGAGATGTGACGGGCATCTTCCTCCTCTTCCCCCCAGCTGGTCCCTGCATGGCTTCCTGCCCTGCAGCAGGGTTTATAGTGCAGGCAAGTCCAGCTCGGGGCCGCTCCTCTCCTCCGAGTTTCCCCGCGGCTGGCGCAATCGTTCAGACGGTGGCCTAGATTCGGGGCCCCGAAGCGTGTGTCAGGCAGACTGATGCTAAAGGGGCTTCTGGGGCATGTCACATTGAAGGGGTGAAAAAGGAGGGTCCCCGGCTCCTGCTCCCCTCCTCTCTCACCTGCATCCTGGCTTGGGCTTTCCCCACCCTTGCAGCTTAAATTGCCCTCCTCCTGCTCCACCTTCCTGGCACCCAGGCATCCTAGCCTCATCTGGCATTGGCTCCCTGCTTGATTTCTCGCTCTGAATCTAAGCGTCCTGCCCCAGCAGCTGGTATGCGGTGCCCGTAAGCAGCAAGCCTAGCCCTAGATCTTGCCTCTTCTGTGCAAGTCCTTCTACCATCCCCTCGGGTCCCTTCCCTGCTGCGCTCTGCCCCCTCCACCTCTCTCCCTGTTGGCCCCATCTCCCCGCTGGTGCCCGAGGAGGTCGGCACAATGCCTTTTGTATGGCGCGCCCCTCCCCTGGCCGCCCCACCCCGGCGCTCGGCCCTCCCACCTGTCCGTGTCCTTTACAAGCCGTGGCCATTGCCGTGCCTCCTGTCCACCTCAATCACAGCCGTGACAGCAGGACGGGGAGCTGTTGAATTACACCTCTTCAGCTGTCCTGCGCCGGGAGGGCACATCTCAACATTATCCCCTTTCAGACGCGCAGCGGCTCTTCGCTTCGCACCAGAGCGGGGCCTGCTGCTTTTAAATCTGGGCAGTTTCCTATCCGATCTAGGGGGCAAGGACAATTGGGGGGCGGCGGGGGGTTTCTAATAACAATGTACATCACCGTAAAATCAAGCAGAGGCAGCAATACTACCGTGGATCTCCATGCAGTTTGCAACCAGCATCGGCTGAGCTTTGCAAGACTCAGGCACGGCAAATGACCGCGTCTTCCCTGAAGGTGCAATCTGAGCAAAGGGCCAGTTTTTTTGCCGGAGCTCTGCACCCAAAGGAGGGCGTTGTAGGGGATTCTCCACCGTGTCTTTGAAAAGCTGGGCCCAGCAGCGGGGGCCGCGGCCTTGAGAGAAATCTAGCACGTGCAAAAAGCCAGGTAGTAAATCTAGCAGGTGTACAAAGCCGCCTGACCCCAACGCTGTCTCCTGTCCAGGCAGGGGGTCGGACTCGACGACCTGATGAGGTCCCGTCCATATGAATCTATGTAGTGAAGCAAAGGTGAGACTAAAACCCAGGAGTCCTGAGCTTCGAGTATCTCATCAGGCCTGATCCCCTCTATTCCTTATCCGGCTCTCATGGGCCATTATTGCAGTGTCTGCATTCAAGCCTGCGAGACTCGTTTGTTCTTGCAGCACCTCTGGTGAGGACAGAAGCGCTTTTCCCCTCTGGGCCCAGAGAAGGATGGAAAGATTTGCCTGGGTTTCATCAAGGAAGTCCGTGCAGACAAGGGACCTGGCTGGGATGGCCTGGAGCAGCGTCCATAACACTCCTAACACCTTGTATCCTCTTTTCCAGAGATGGATCACATTGTGTCTCCAAACCGACTCTGTTTTCGGGTCCCTTAGTCCCGGGGCTAGTGCCGCAAGCACTGACTTGTCACCTCAGGGTTACCCTGGGGGAGAACGGATGATTGTTACTGATGATTTTGGTTTAATAATGAACTAAAAAAAAAATGGCATTAGGTTAGATGATTTGATATTTTGACAGGACACTTGGAGGGTGGTGGTGGTGGGGAGAGGGGAGTAACCCACATTTTTATTCCACTTGACACTTTAGTTTTGTTTCCCTTTGAAAGTCATGGCTACCTGCTGGCAGAGGTGCAGAGCTTTGGTTTTGCATGTGCCCCGCTGACTTTGCACAACAGGGTACCAGACTTCAGAGCCGCTTGCAATGCTGCGGATCACACGGTACCTAACGTGCACTGGCACTTACACCAGTGCCTTCCAGGGAGCTGGAAGCCAACGCAGTATGTACAGTGGGGTCCTCGTCTGCCTGGGGCTGCTAGGTGTTACAGTACGGCAGCATAAACCAATACTGATATAATTAACAGCGAACACCATCAATATAATTGCCTTCAGTGTCAACAAAAAGGGAAAATCATATGTCCAATCCAAGAATTAAGCTAGATGTAAAAAAAAACCCTGATCCCCCACCCCCAAATTTCCCATTAAAACGACTTTAAATGAATTTTTTTTTCCGGAGGGGAAAAAAAAGGACTTTGACCATCTCTATGCAAGAGAATCGGCTGATAGCACTAACTTTTTTAATTTGTTGTTCTGCAAACTAAAATCTTCCTCTTTTTATTTTAAAGAAGAAACTCCTGCTGACGGTTCTCTTTAGCGTGGGTTGCTCATCGATAACGTCTCACCGTCCGAGTCCAGGATGCTTTTCTAGGCGCAGCAGACTCAGCTAAAGCAGGGCTCTTGCCTTGAAGAGTAAGCAGTGCACAGTAATACCGCACAGCGAGTGCCATTCATAGCGGGGATGCTTTGGGGAACAGGTGGGTTTGCAGTGCTTTATGAGTCAGGACGAGGAGGGGGTTAGGCGTACGGAGGTCACGCAGCACAGGGGCAGCCCGAAAAAGGCATGGACAGGCTGGGGCAGATGCTAAAGAAAAAGAAGTAAGTGAAATTTTGCCGTCTTCACAGTGTTCAGGATAGCTGAACTCTGCCTCGGCAGGAGAATAATAATGCACCTTGGTGTTTTTGAAGCGTAACTGTTGTTTGTCCAACACAAGTGGCTCTCACGGTGGCAACTTCGGTGCTGTTACGAGAAGAGCATCAGGTACTCAAGGACTGACAGTCTGGTAGGACAGACACACCTGAATTGGTGGCACAAATGAGCGGAGCGCTGCGCATCAAAACATTAGGCATTGCCCCTGTTCGCTGCCCGCGCACGAATAAGAGAACTGTTTCGAACCTCAAACCAAAATATTTCAGCCTGAAAGCAAAATGCTATGATTCGGGGATGCTGTTGCAGGTGTCCTGGGAGCGGGAGCTTAGTTGGGTACCTTGTAGGCCAGGCTTCCTCAGTGGGCATCTTCCAGGCGTCGCCCCATGGTTTCATGTCGTGGAGAAAGGACATGCTACATGCTGGTAGTCAGTGGATGAGATGCATCACACATTCATCCCTTGGTGCTTTATCCTGCAATTCCTTCCAGCCCTACTTTTCTATAGGTTTTATGGTTTTTGGCTCAAATTAAAAAAACAAACAAACTAATAAAAAAACCCCAAATAAATCAACCCACAGTTTTGGCAGAAATGCTTGGATGCTGATTTTGCTGGGTATCTGACCCAGCTGACTTCCTGCCCCTTGGGTAGGGGGCTGGACACGATGATCTCGCGAGGTCCCTTCCAGCCCTAATGTCTAGGGAATATATGACAATTTTCATCCAGCCCTACCTGACACCCTACACGTCTGCTGAGCTTTGATCTGTAAGCAGAGATAGCCCAAGCCAAAACTAAATTTATTCCAGAGTCATTAAAGAGTCTCAAAACGGGCCGCTTCGTTGGCATCGGTACCAAACCTATTACAACAGGGAGGCAGGGGAGAAGGCTGCCCAGGGAAGTTGTGGCATCTCCAACGTTGGAGGTGTTCAAGAAGGTGTTGGTCATGGATGGTGTAGTTATGTCTCTCATCTTCTTTGGATATTTCCCTGCTTCTGGGCTTTGCTGGTTGCCACATGGGGCTGCGAAGACAGTTTGCTCTGTGGATCAGGGGTTTTCCTTTTTTTTTGGCCTTCCTTGGAAGCACTGGGTGTTGGCGGCAGCCAAGGCTGGGGGTCTTGACTGGGGCGCGGCAGCGCTCCTGCTGGGTTGTTTAATCCTGGAGGATGCTTGCTAGAAGGTCTTGCCCTGCTTTTCAGGGTCGGATGGATCACCATAGTTGGGGTCAGGAAGGAAGGTTACCCCACGGTCAGACTGGCACAGACTGTGCGGGTCTTTGCCTTCCTCCATAGCAGGGAGTGTGGCTCTTTTCCTTGGATCTCTTGAGTGCTTTTAATACCTTTTCAGCCACAGGACATTGGCTGCCATGGTCCCCCTGCTTTATCCGTGGCAGGTTTGGGTGTTGCATCTTGCGGTGCGTCAGGGTTGACGGTGTAGTTTTTGCTATAGGTTTGACAATGGATTTGTATGGGATGGTTTGGACAGGGCTGATCCTGGGGGTTGGACTAGATGCGACCTCTGGAGATCCCTTCCAGCCCTACTTTTCTGTGGGTCTACCATTTGAATTAGAGATAAACGCTTTTGCTTTTGCCACACTGCATGTTGAGCACTACTTGTGGGCCACGTGATGAATAATGTTAATGTTTGCCAAATAATTGATCTGCTGAGCAATTCCCCTGCAATATTTGATCCTCTAGGATTAAACAAGCAAACAACTATCTCTATACATGATGGCAGGCTGGTGGTTGCAAGGAAAAGTGCATTCGTCAATACAAAAGACCTTTTGTCTAATTAATTATAGAGATTTACTTAAGCCCTCTCTCCCAGAACTGCATCTAATAGCTTCTTTAATGATCCCGGTGCTTTTACTTTAGTGTCCTCAATGTATATTTGTCTTATGAATTCTCCCAGCTCTTTATTCAATAATATATGCTTGACAGTGCACATTTGATTAGTGAAAGGGCTTATACATATTGCAGCTCTTTGTGTGCCTTCACATGGATGGACTGGGCTGAGTGAAAAGAGGAAAACCTGAGACTGAAATTTTCGTGATAGGAGCTTCTGCTGCACGATCAAAGCAAAGGCACCACATAAGGTTGAAAGGGCCTCTTTTCTTTCTTTTTCGCTTTTTAAGGAGATTGCCTGTGATGTTCTGGCGGCGGCTCCATCTACCCGGGAAGTCCTTGGAGTGTGGTCCTGTTTAATTCAACGTACTCAAAAGAGTGAAGTTGGGCACATCACTGAATGGGAGACCTTTTGAGGGTATTTCAGCATCAGTCGTTCTTCAACTTTTCAAACTCCAGGCACCGCTCGGAAAATGCCAGCTCTTAGCTTTCACCTCTTCTTTGAGTACAGAAAAATAATAGAGTGATTGTATTGCAAAGAGAAAGACCACAGCAGGGCAGAGTGTTGCTGATACTAGGGATTCCTATTTGGGTTTATGCTGTCACTCATGTGGAAGTGTTTGCACACCTAACAGGGCTTGGCACCCTGCACAACCTTTAAAAGGATCTTGCAGTATTTCAGGGTGCCAAGCTCCCCGGTTGAGAATTACTGCTCTATGTGCTGCAGGATGTGGTGTCAGGGCCTTAGGAGTGTGAGTCTGTGTGATTCCCCAGCACAAAGCATAGCTGGTAAGTTCTGGAGGAGGAACATTATCCTGATCCCAGTGGATTTTTTGGAGGCTAGTTCTGATGTGTCAGCAATGTTGCAGTTAGTCTTACCTTCTTACATGCTCCTTACCTTATTCCCTTTGTAGTTTCAACTATATACCATATTCTTCTTCACTTCTGGAACTACCTAATTGGTTACAGTGAGCACCTCTTCACGAGATGCTTCCTGCCGAGTTGTCTAACTAGCTGCACAGTAAAGCATGGCTGGTTTGCATGTATGGAGCTATTAGGCTTGAGTCAGCTAATTAACTCCGTAGTAGGCTAGTACTGCCAGGTACAAATACTATCCTACAGTGGAGTTATTTACTCCACTGCAATGTACGTGCAGATGGTGACAGGGCTGGCTGGGGCATGAGGATGCTTTCGTGTGGGGCTGCCTGATGGCCTCCTTATGCCCCAGCCAGCCCCTCCGCAGCACATTGAGCCAGAAGGGAGCAGCCCCAGGCCGGGAGGCTGACCCCTGCTCTCCCCTACCAGCCGGGGCTGCATTGCCTTGGCTCAACGTGCTGCAGTTCTGGGTGCACATGGAAATGCGGCACCCGGGAGCAATAACCTCCCGGCTTGAACTGCACTGGAGTGTGTGCTGCATTAATATTCAGTGTCGATGTGTCCAGTTAGTGTTCCTGTGAGCTTTTAAATATCTGTCTTGTTGCATCCCAGACTTTGCTGCATGTCCGTGATTGAGGAAACCATTTTTATACCGTATGAATGCTTTGCAGAGCAGTTTGGGATAAAGGGGCTCTGCAAGTAGAATAGTAATGCTCATGAGACCTGTTTTTATTTCACAGCGGTTTGTAGTGTTGCTGATCCTGGACAGTGTAGCAGCCCCCCTCCCCTCAGAGGTAATGTTGGGCTGCTCTCCACTAATCCAGTCTCTCATGGAAACATCTTCCTCTAACTCACACCAGCTTTCCCTGTCTCCCTCCTTCTGCATCTCCCTTTCTTATCATAAGAATCATAAAATAGAAGGACCAGAAGGGACCTGGAAGATCATCAAGTCCGGTCCCGTGCCATGGGCAGGAAGTAATTGGGCTCAAACGAGCTCAACGAGGTGTGTCCAGCCTCCTCTTGAACACCTCCAAGGATGGCGACTGCACCACCTCTGCTGGGAGTGTGTTCCAGAGTCTAGACACCCTTACGGAAAAGAAGTTTTTTCCCTATGTCCAGTCTAAATTTTTCCTCAACTAGCTTATGTCCATTGGACCTTGTCCTCCCAAAGGGGGTCTTTCTGAAGAGTTGCTGGCCTAGATCTTGGTGTCCACCCGTGACAAACTTGTAGGTGGCTATCAAGTCACCTCTGCAGTCTTGCTCTTGAAATGGCCCTTGCATCCTTACCTGAGAAGGGCTTTGGATCGATTTTTTCCCTGCATGGACCAATGCCATCAGAGCAGCTCAGGGACTTTTCTGACTTCCATTACCGGTGGAAAGCTTCGGTCAGCAGCAGGCACTGTGCTGCATCCCTGACACCATGATGGGCCAGGCTGCAGCCTCTTCTGCATGCCTTCCAGCTGGGAGTCCCTCTTTGCCAAGGGATTTCTCTGACTGCATTTGGTCCCCTGTGCCGCTGAGTGGGACGGGGCATAGCTGAGGATCTCTCTCTTTGGCTGTGTCTTTATTTACCTTGGGCTTGGCCGAAGTAGCTTGGAACAACCATTGCCGTAGTGCCTCGCACCTGCTTGCATACTTGCGGGGGTGGGAGGCGCAGATGTCGAGAGCTGCCAAGTTTGGGAGCCGCGCTGGAATGTGGGCTCTGCGACAGCTGACCCTGCCCAAAACCATTCAGTTTGTCGCAGCATGTCTCTGCATTGCCGGCGGGGAAGGTGTCGTAGAAGCAAGGCAGAGGCATGGCTTGGAAGTCAAGACCCCAGGAGGAGGCTTGAGTTTACATTGCAAGATCAAGGAGTGGGATTGGAAACCAGGGATCTCACTGTCTCTGGGAACATCCACTCCTTTCCAGCCTCCTCTCCCAGGTACTGACCTCTGGTCTCCAAGGGATTCATAGATTCATAGATGTTTGGGTCAGAAGGGACCTCAGCAGATCATCGAGTCTGACCCCCTGCATAGGCAGGAAAGAGCGCTGGGCTCAGACGACCCCAGCCAGGTGCATGTCCAGCCTCCTCTTAAAGACCCCCAAGGCAGAGAAGAGCACCACCTCCCTTGGGAGTCTGTTCCAGATTTTGGCAACCATCCCCATAAAGACGTTCTTCCTGACGTCTAACCTCAATCTGCTCTCTGGCAAGTTGTGGCCATTGCTCCTCGTTCCTATCTCCTGGATCTGCTGGGGTGACCTGGCAAGGTGACCTCAATGTTAGAGCCAGTCCATTCCCAGCCAATAATGATGTCTGCTGGAGCTGCAAATCCCAGCAGAAGGCGCCTGAGAAGAGCAGAGACATTGCTCACTTCGCACCCAAACCGTGGGCTAGTCACCTGGTAGCCCCCGATTTGCTGACCTCCAGCTTGGAGGATGGCCCCTGGGCATTTTCTGCCTTGGCCGTGGCTGGCTTTGGCCTGTGCTCTGTAGACTTTGCTGGTATAACTGCAGCCACAGGAGCCTGTGCATACTCACAGCTGGAAGCACCTGAACCAGGACTTTCCAAACCAGCTCGGCTCAGAAATACAGAAGACGAAATTTACTGCCAATGCACCTTCATATTCCTACTTCCCGACCTTCAGACATCACATGATCAGAGCCCACCTGCTTGGAAGGGGTTATCGCCATCCTCTGCTCCTTCCTGTCTCTTCTACTGAGTGTTTCCGCCAGCCTGCTAGGGGTTCATAAGTGACTGCCATGAGGCACCTTTCTCTTCTCCAAGGATAGGTGAGCTGCGGTGATGCTTCCAGCCTGGTTCCCGAGAGCGCTGGCTGCCGCTGTGCAAGCAAGATAAGCCGTGTGTACCATGTGGTGGTGCTCAGCACTGACACGTATGTGGTGGGAACAGCATTAAAAAAAAAAAATAAAAGCGATCAGCCAGGATTGTACCCATTTTCTTGCATCTACCCATTCTTTGATCATTCTGCAATGAAAGCCAGCAGGTTTCAACTTTTTTTTCATTTGCAGATCCCTAAAAAAATTTGAATGGAGGTGCCGATCCCTTTGAGTTGTGAGTCTGGCTATTCGCATACTTTTGATTGATTATGGTCATCTTTCACAGACCTCTTAGGCATAGTCTGTGGACCCTTGGGGACCACTGATTTCTGCTATGACCTAATTTAGGTGTTTAAATGGTACCCGGCACCATAGTATCTAAGTACCTGATAGGAATTGTCTTCATGACAGCCTTGTGAGGTGAGAAAGTGCTATTACAACCACTTAGAGAGGAATTACAGAGAGGTTAAGTGACTTGACTACAGCCCAACAAGAAGTCCGTGGCAGAGAGGGGGACTGAACCCGAGTACCAGCTTGGCACCCTGACCACTGGGTCGCCTGCCCTATTTTGATGCAGGCTGCATTTATGGCTCTCGCATGCTTTGTGACAACGGAGGGCACTGAGGCACGGGACGAGGAAGCGACTTTCTCGAGGACAGCCGGTGTTATAAAGCTGTGACGCACAGGAGTGCTGGTCAGGACATTGCCTTTATTTCCTTGCTCCTGTCCCTTTGCAAGGGGTGGGATGACAGAAAGTTGGAAGAACCTGCTTCACGTGGCAGAGCTATGGGCCATTGGCTTCGAGGGGCTGCTCGGCCGCTGTCTGTGTTTGCAACAGCATCCACGGTCCTGAAGTTCCTCACTGTAACTCGACCAAGCTGAGCTGCACAGCTTATGGCCAGGGCAGCTGCTGCAGGATTAGAGCGAGGACAACAGAGGTGATTGCTCCCTGTTGACCCGGCTGCAAATAGGAAGGAGGGTGGTGGTCCCAGGCTGCTATTTCTTCTGGTGCCCAACATATAACATCCACAGGGCATGCGCTTTTATCAGGGCACTGCCATCTTTGCAGGGCATGCATCCCCGAGCAGGATGCCCCCATGCAGAGCGCACAGGCGGCACTTCTCCAACAAAGTCACATTCTCCATAGGACCCCCCCATCCATAAGGGGCTGCTTTGGGTTTGGTCTCAGCCCTGCAGAAACCCATCTATGATGCAGCATTGTGGTCTCTCTCTGTGGACCATGACTGTATCTGCCTACCAGGTGGGGACGTAGCCATGGAAGAAGGCCCTGCATTTCCTCTTGCCTAGCACTAGCAGTGGACTCCACAGGAGAAGCAGAGTGGGGAGGGGCTGGATTTTCCCATAAGGGTTATGGCCAGTTTCTGCCCATTTTTTTTCCTGGCATGGGAGCGCCCTCCTGATGGGCACAGTCCCCTGCTGTAAGCACAGCTCCACTCTTGGCACTTCTGCAGGAGTGGGGCTTATACAGGGCTCCCATCCAGGTCCATCTGCAGATAGGTCATAAGGTTGGCAGCCCCAGCTTGGCCTATAACCATCCCAGTTGCCTTACGACCACCTTTCAAGCCAGTTTGGGCGGGTTTGGGAGCACGGGGTTTATGCAGCATTCAGCAGCACAGCAATCCCCCCCCGACCGCCCAAGAACTCCCCCCGAAGACTGCAAGGGAACAGAGCTTAAAGGATCAAGTCGCACTCCAGATCCAAGCTTGGCACTGAGTCTATAAGAGCAGGGAATTACCGAGTTAGCACCCAGGGAGAGGGACCTCTTCAAGCCCTTGCTGTACTGTGCTACCTAATCAAGAAGAATCGATAGCTCTGCAGTTTAACATGGGGAACGAAACAACTCAACACCTTCCCGGGGTCCATATATATGTATATTCTCTGATACCAGGCCACTGGCTCTTTGTAAGCTCTCTATCTTGTGCCTCCGTGCTGTAGCCTGAGACACCAGCGCACATGCCTGCCCTTCGCTGCCGCCAGTTGTTGCTCTGGAGGTTTATACAGCTGCTGCTGAGACAGGAGAACGGGGGGGTGGGGGAGCAGCATTGCGAGCGCCTCGATCCCGCAGGAGAGGTCAAAGGTGAAAACGTTTGAGCCGAAGGAGAAACAGGTGGATGCAGCCCGAGGGAGGGAACACTGGCACTTTTCTTTATGTTTCCCCCCCGCTGTACTGGGAGCGGCAGGAAGCGACTGCCAGAAAAGCATTTGGCTGTCCTAGGTTAAAAAAAAAAAGGATGCCCGTGCTTTATTTTCAGAGCCGGGCTATTCTGGGGCGAGGCTTTGTACTGTTGTTATATTTGTGATGTGATACTAAGAGCCTTAAATCCAAGCACAAGTCAGTAGCTATCAGGGAGCCAAGGTGATTAGGGCACTTTCCTTTCCTTTTGCATGTCCTGGTGCCAAGGGAAGCAGTAGGAGACCAGGGGTTTGATTCTGCTCTACCTGTTTGGTACGTAGATGGACTTAGGTGCTTAAGTGTGATCCTGTCCTGCCCTGCTAGCGCCCCTGAAATGCAGTGCTTGCAAAAGGCAAGTAGGTCTTCCTCCTTTTTGCTGTCGTGGCTTAAACACGGGGGAGGATAGGTGGCTGCCGGAGTCGACGTTGCTGCCCACGGGGGGAATAGGATCTGGCCCTGGGCTTCTCTATCCTGAGCTGGACACTTTGCCAAAATCATTTTCCCTCCCTGAGCGTTACCTCTCCTCCCAGTTTTAGCCTGCCCCGAGGCTGAGTTTTCCCAATGGCTAGCACAGCAAAGTCCTGACAGCAGCTCTGTGAAGAGCTCAGTTGATTGGCAATTTAAAAATATATATATATATATCTTTCAGGCCAACCTGAAACGGAGAATTGATTTTTCTGATTCTCTGAAAAATCCTTTGAAATTTCCCTTGGGCTTCTGAGTTGCTAACAATATTCAAAATAGTATTTTTCTGGGTTGGTTGAATGAAACATTTCATTTATGAAATGTTCCTTTCTGGATTGCAACTTTCTTTTTTTTTTTTTTTTGGAGGTGTTGTTGCAAGCTTTGTAAATACAGCTGGAGGGAATCTCAACGTGAGACGTTGTTTGACAGAAAGACTGAAGCATTTCATGTAGGAAAATGGTGAAATCAAAAATCTGGATTTTTATTATTTTTTTTTAATTTTGTGCGCTATGCAAATGGTTAAGGATGGATTGGTGCAAAGTTTTGCTGTCTCTGGGTATGCACATTTTGCAGGAAAAGTTCACGTTGGAGAACCCCGCCCATCTCTACCCAGTTCTGTTCTTTACTGGGGTTTTCCTAAGTGCTCCTGTAGCATTGATGGTACTGGGTGCCCGATAGTCCTCAAACCTTAGTAGCTTTTCCGTGGGACGAGTAAACACTTACGTAAGTGAATAACAAGATTCAGTTGTTAAAAAAAAGCACTTATTGTTTCATCATAGAATAATACTAATTAAAGATCACTGTTCAGTTTGGCTGGTTGCGTGCAACTCCCTGGCCTGTTAGATATTACGTGTTGCCACGTATCCGGCCGAGGGGGGTAAGAGTGAGTGTGGTCCTACTTGGTGAGGCTGCCTGTTCAGCCTCACCAAAGTGAGCTCTGGAGGTTTCTGGTTGGATCCCAGGTATCACACAAAATAGCAGCCATCTCAATAAATAAGGCATCGGTGGGTTTTGAAATGCTGCACGCCTCCAACATGGGACAAGTTTCCTGTGTTTGGAGAAGTACGTTATCCACTGGTTAATTAGAGCATATTCTGCAGTGCTTTGGCCTGCGATGTAAGTGGGCCAAACCCTGGTGCCACTAGCGTGTCTCGGACAGTCGGACAGTCTCGGATCGGTGCCCTCTGGGCATCAATATGGGGAAGCATGAAAAATTTCAGCCACCTCCAAAGCTACAGTTGTGTCCCAGCTGCCTTGTTACCCCTCTGCCAGGTGTCCTTTGCATGCAACAGAAATGTGAAGATGTTTTCCGTGCTAAGTGGCCTAAATCTGTGGTTTTTCAGCCTCATTTCAGGTCTCTGAATGCCACCTTCCCGCGTCACTGTATAATAGCCAGTGGCATTCGCTTACAAGTAAGAGCTACTTCCAGAATGAAGCAGCACATTTTAATAACTAGGCAAAGGTTAAGCAAAGGTGGAGAAGAAAACTGCCCTCAGTGCCGCTCAGGTGATAAATGCTTTAAGAAGAACAGGCATCATTGAGCTGTTTCTATGTGGGAGCGTCTACACGAAACATTTACTGCGCAGCACACCAATGAGCTGTTCAGCAAACACTGCATGTCTACACGTGTGCCCCTATTAGGCTGGACTCAGCTAATTAAAAAAACAAACCACACAAGATGCTGCTCGAGCCAGCCCCTTTGCAGCACATTGAGCCAGGGGGAGCAGTCCTGGCCCCTGCCATCTGGGGGTGCTCCGACCTGGCTCAACGTGCTGCAATCTGGGTGCACGTGCAAACAGCACACATGGAGCAATAAACTCTGGCACAATAAGCACTGGAGTGTATTGCTGTGTTTTAATATGCTTAGTATGAAGTCATATCCATGCTAAGAGTGGCTCAGGGATCTTTCCTAGTATCATGGCAGGGCAGAGTTAAGGTTATTAGGGTACCTTCACTGCACAGCTACGTCTAACCATGGTGTTTAGAGTCCTTTGAAGAGTCAGCTCCGAATGTCTTGCTTATTTGTGGAGCTATTTGTAATGGGTTTTGAGCCTTCCCTTTTACTTCACTTAATATCTTTACAAGTGGGAATTTATTGAAGGCTGATAATGGATCCATAGGCTGTTTTAAACCCAGGAGGGACCATTAAATCATCAGGTCTGACCTCCTGCATAAAGCAAGCTGTTGACTGGCATCCAGGACGAAACAAGCCCCAAAAGACCTCACAACCGAAGAGACAGAAAACCCTGGGCTGTCCTCAAGGGATGTTTCAAACATTCCCCAGCACAAACACATTTATTGTGAGACTTTTTTTTTTTTCCTTTTGGCCTTGGCACGCTTCACATGGAAGCCAATTTGCACGATAAAAAATGTGTCACTTGACTCCAAGGCTGAGCAATGCGGCGGCCCGTTATTTCCCCTTGTCTCGAGGTGAGGCGAAGACCAGAAGCAGGCTGCTGCAAGCTCTGTCCTTTTATGTGACTAATACTCCCAAATCCACCGTCCCCAGGGGCTCGGGGGTCACTAACAGCAGCGGCAGGCTGCAAGAGTGGGGCGCGGGGGGAGGAACTGTGCTCGCCTTTCATTCGCAGGGGTCAGCTGTCCCACCTGTTCCCCCTGCTTAGACGTGGGTAGCGGGGATGGAGGGGGACGCTGTGCTGATGGCACATTACAGAAAAACGCAGCAAACCGAAGGAATTTCATATGAAACGCTAGCAACAAATGGGCCCCAGTCTGGCCACAGACAATGATAGGAATGAACCCAAGAGCGCAGGCGGCCGGGGATCACGTGGGAGGCTGGAGCATTGCTACGGGAGTGAGGGACCGGGCCAAAATTGAGTCTGGTAATGAAAGGCTTAACAGCGGGCGAAACGCCAATAGGTGCAGACGGGGGGCTTGATGCAGATAACCGGCAAGGCGGTGGCTGTCCGTTCAAGCTAGCTAGGCCTCCGGAGAGTGCAATATTGACTCAAGAGGTTTCCGCAGAAGAATTTCCTCCCTTCAAGGAAACACCTGGGGCATTTGAGAGAGAAATACTCCATGGGCTTTTTTAATGTAGGACAGTCTCTAGGATGGTGTCAATCTATGGAAAGAATCGCCTTCCTTCGGTAGCCCTGCAAGCGTTACAGTGCTTTCGACTGAGCCTGTTGGGGCCATCTAAGTAAATGCATCTCTGCTGGGGGGGAGTGGCAAAGGGGGTAAGCTCTGGCTTTGGAGGGCAGGATAAGGATAAGGCAAGCCCTGGTCTGGATCCATGCTAAAGGCTGCCCTCAGCTATAAATAGGCACCCGGTCATTTGAGAAGTTCAAGGCATTTGGATGTGATGGCGGCCACATCGTTCCCTGGTGTGCTGTTGACTGAGCAAATGGTTTGCTCTAGTGATACTAGCCGAATGAGACCTTCCTATTGCTAATGAAGCCAGGGTGGACATCACGATGTTTTCCCAAAAAAATAATGCTGGCTAAAGGGGTCTCCTGGAGTATCCGCGCTGCAGAAATGCCAATGCGTGTCATAGAAAAAACGCCGTAGAGGCAGGTGGTGGTGTGGGGCAGGGCTTAGGGCGCTTGGGCTCTGCCATCGGCTGCTCGGGCACGCGGGTTCATTTTTCTGCACCTCTGCTGCGTCGCTTGTCCAATGGGGAACGTACCCGGGCTTGGCCCTTGTAGGTGGCAAGTGCCACAGGCTAACCCCATCTCTTACCCCATCTCTTACCAAAATTGGTGCCTACCGTAGCTGAGTTTGAACTCATTTGGGGAGTGTTTCTGCTACAGCAAACTCACCAGCCTTCGGGGGGGGTCAAATCTGGGACCTGGTCTCAGATGCACCGTAGACCTTCAGGACAGGAAGGAGTCTACACCACTCCTGGTTCTGGTTGGCACAGTGGCCTTTGTGTGGTTGTGCTGGTAGTCCAGGATCGATGAATGCACCTGTGCTGCTTCTGGCTTAGGAGGTAGCTCACAGTACGGCCACGGTCACACAGAGGACATGGCTGGATGCCGCTTGGTCCCAATTCAGACCCAGATTTTCAAATTTGGGACACAAGGCCCATATCTGGGCACCCTTAAGGACATAGGAGCCCAGCCCTAGGATTCCTGGCAGTTTTGGGCTGCAAAAATTGTAACAGCGAAATAGTGAGTGACGGTTCTTCACATTGAGAAATGGAGCTTTCCTTTGCACAAATCCTAAGCAGGATCCTGGCTATTAGTAGCCCATGAGGGCATCATCCCTGGGAAGAGGTTCACGGGATGTCCTTTGTGCAGGATGGCGGGAGCCAGGAGGTCATCCCTCCCTCTTGTCTCCTGTGCCCTGTATTTTGCACAGAGGCCCGTTTCCCAATTTCCTGAGCTGTGACGATGCACAGTCCCGGCTCGGGCTCTGACTGCTCCCTGGTGCTCCAGAAAGCCTCCTGGGCAAGGGCATCGCAACATTTCACATGGAAGCAGCAGATGACACCGGGCCAGTCCTCTCAAAGGCGACGGGCTTCTTCTTACCCCGCTGCCTTCTGCATCCAGCCTGCCGCATGCGCCAGTGGGGTGGTGGGTGGTCACGGAAATGCTCTGTAACCACCGTGGCCGCAGAAGGCTAAAGCTGAAACAAGCTGTATCTTGAAACCGAAGTCATCTCAAACCTGTCATTAAAACAGCTGCGCTGGCAATAAATTCAGTACTTGAAGAAGTTCATTGACTGTTTAAAATGCAGGAAGGGTAGCTGTGGGGATAGCCGCGCTATACTTTTATATTGGCCCGAGAAGCAGTGCCGTAAAATATGCTCCTTTTAAAAGCCACGGAGCAACAAGATTTTTTTCCATTTGAAAGCAAACAGGGAAAACGTTTCTGTACCTACCAGAAAAGTGAACGGGACCCAGAAGGGCAGGCGATGGTGTCACTGGGGTGGGTGACGGGGGTGCCAACCATGGGTGCCAATTTGGGGATGGCACAGAGATGGTGACCGCTGCCCCAGCCAGTCCAGTTGTCATCATGGCCTAAAGCATAGAAACTGCTTCTCATGCCTCTGTCCCTGCTTGTAAATGCTTTGTCTTTATCCGATTACACAAAGGATGAACCAACCTGGGAGTCTGGCCCTGGATCTAAACTGAGCCAACCACCTTTTGAACCTTTGTTTTTCTTTTAAATGAAAGATTTATTTTAATCAAATGAAAAAAAAAATCCTGAAGATATTTCCATTAACTTTTTTCATTTTTTTATATTAATAATGAAATGTTTTTTCACTTATTTACTGAACAGGGGCTTTAAAAAATGGCAATGCCTTTTTGGTTTGGGATATTTGAGTGAAAACATTTCCGTTCGGGAAAATTTGTACATATTTTTTTCATGGTAAATAATCAACTCCTTTTTTTGGCCAGGTCTAATCCAAACGTCCTCAAACTTGCTGGAGTTCAGCCCTGGCATACGAGATCACTCCGTGAGAGAATAATACCTGCAGATCTCAGTGCCCGTCTATAGTATCACTTCCCAGTTTTGACACAGGCGTTCGCTTTTTGTTATCTACAGTAGGTTTGTACCTTGGGGAGCGAGCTCCTCACGCCTTCGGTTAATTCAGATAAACTTCGGAGCATATCGTGGTGGTGGTGAGCCCCAGCAGTGCAGCCCACTATGCTAGGGGCTGTATGAACATAGAAACAGGCCCTGTCCAAAACTTTTGCAATATAAGGAGCGCTGAGGAGACGGTGCCCATTACCAATTGCTCACCATCCAGTTCAGACCCGAATAGCCCAGCTTGCACATTAGATGCATCGATGAATCCCGGAGTTTTAACTGGGGGGATGCTTCCCTTTCCGCTCTCACCTTCTTAATGCCAGATTAACCCTCTAAATTGCAGAATTGAAAAAGAAAAAAACCAACAGTCCCTGAAGCATGTCTTTCTGGCTTGCTCAGCCGTGTTGATTTTTTTTCTCAGCGGACACATAAAATGCATGCCTACAATAAAGCCCTGTATGTTAAATTTTAACCTCCCAGTATAGGATCTTCACCACCTGGGTGGGCCGGTTGTACCAGTGCAAGGGAAGCAATGCAAGCTTCTGTCATCCTTGCTACCAAGTATGTTCAAGGGGGGGATAAAGGAGACAGCGCAAGGGTTGAATGTGCTGGGCTTTTCATCTTAAGTCTTTCCTGCTTCCTCAGCAGAGGCTGCCAATCAGGCCAAATTACGAGCAGATATTTTCCACTGTGAACAACTGGGCTCTGAGCGTGGAGCTGGGGATCTCATTTCAGGGTCTCGTGTTGCACTTGACAGTGGTGCCGGGAGTGAAAGGCATGGGTACTTCTGCAAATACAGCTGGTGCTGGGACAAGGTAAATGGTGCAAAGAAGGGACATTTTATGCATCAAGAGTCAGCCATAGAGCAAAGGCTTGGGCCAAGGTTGTTGTTATCAGCTGTTCTTCCTATTCCCACCAACATCTTTTTTTTTTTATCTAGGTTTTCATAATGCAGTCATCTGAATGCCCTGTAGCACTCTGCAGAGCAACGTGGCTTGCACACACATGGTGGAGCGTGTCCTTTCTCTTGCTCTCTCGTCAGACGTGCCGGCAAGGTTTTGGGGGTGCTTTCTCACGGGCGTGCTGCTCTGCATGTCCAAGTTTTAGCTGTGTGCCTGGCCTTGGGAAGAGAAGGTGCAAAAAAGGTGTCTAGGGCTGTAATACTCAGGGATGAAATGTGAGCAGCAGGGCAGAGCAGCCATGCTTTCTAGCTGCAACCCCAAGGCCTTGTCCTTGATGTTAGTGCAACATCATTGCCATAGACTCACAGGAAAAGAGCTGTGGAAAGGCCCTCAGGAGGTCGTCTGGTCCAAGGTCAGATTATCCCTCTCTAAACAGAAGTCTTGCCTCCTGCATGTCTCCCGGACCGTCACGACAACAGCATCACCTCACTGCTATCGAGCCGGTCTAGACAAGCATTTGTCTCATCTGTTGTCAAACCCCAACATCAGTCTCACCCTCGTTCTCCCAGCCCCTGTAATCCATTCTCCACCTATCGGTCTTCTTCCCCCAGTGCTACGGCCTTTATCTCTACCCCAGCAGCCTGCGGGGATTTTGTTCCCCCAATATCGACACGGCCCCTGCCCCGCTCTCTGCCCTATGACTCGGGGCATCAATTCTGCAAGAACTCTCCTCCCTCCCCACGCCCCAGTTTTACATCTGAGCCCCTCAGTCTATTTTCCTGGGACCACTTACTGTCCATACCCCTAAAGCTCCCGACACCTTATCTCGTCTCTTCTCACAGTGCTTAATCCCTTTCCTTACCTATATCCCCTCCCAAGGCTTCCAATGTCCCAATATCCTTCCTGTCCCCCATGTTTCTTTCCCCTTTCCCCTCACTCATAGGGAATGGGAGTCTCACTCAGCCCATTTGCCTGAGGAAGCCAGGTCCAAGGGCGTGAGAATGGGATCCCCTAAATCATGAGTCTAGTGGGGCACCAGATCGCCAATGGGAGTGGGGGGTCCTGCAGTGGCTGGTTACCAACCAGGGGGTATCCCCCAGCGGCCAGTTGCCAACCGGGGGGGTCTTCAGTTTTGTGGCTGGTGCTTCCAGGGGGTGCACGGCCAGTCGCAGGGGGTGCACGTGCACCCGTGTGCATCCCCTACACATCACCCATGTCAGCAGTTCCCAATCCGTGGTACAGGTACCACCGGTGGTACTCAGACAACCTGTCAGTGGTTATCAGTCCTTTCTACGACAACAGCTTGCTGGGGCTACTTAAGGCTGACATGAAAAAATTGCTGGTGGTACTTAAGGTCGTATAAATTGGGGTCAGAGTTTGGGAACCGCTGCCCTACACGATTCAAAGGGACAGCGAGCCGTGCTGCTTGGTGGCAGCTGTGTTTGGGACCTGGCTCTCACTACTGTGGGGTGGCGCTTGGGCAGGTGGATTCATAGCTCAGCTCCCCTGTGAATCACCCCTTTTGGCTGGAGCACGACTGGGAAGAGCACCCCAGGGGACTCGAATAGGATGGGAATCATCTCACCCAGGTCCACATCTGTCCTTTGCTAGTGGCTGGACCAGAGGTGGGCTTCACACTCAGCAGCCTGGCAGCCTCAGGGACCCGCATGCCCTAGACCAAAGCAGGCTCAATGTCGCACTCATTGCAGATGTGTCCCCAAACACCTCCCCCTGTGCGGGGCTCTGATGGCCGTGATTTGAGGTGGGGGAGGAAAAGTAGAGAAGAGTACCCTTGGTTGGCCCATAGGTACTCAACATCCTGTCCCCTAAACCAAGCCTAACGTGTCTGGCACATGGAGCCTGTCCTGTGCACCCCCAGCTCATAAGGCAGGGCAGCGGTGTGGAGGCATCTGTCCCAGCAAGGTAGGTGAGAATACCACTGCCTTCTGCCCATGGGATGGCAGGGATGGGATTGGGAGCCCACCTCCCCCAGGGCTGCAGTCCATCCAGACAGGGAGGCTCTCGCGGAGCCAGACTTCCCTTCTCAATGCAGCCTGCCTGCCTTAACCCTCCTCCCTCCACTGACCAAAAGCCCCTTGGGTTTGGCACCCCGCTGGCCACCGGGCCTGCTGCCTTCTCTTTGGTCAAAGCCTAGCCTCACCCTCACTCAGCATAGGAAACCCTCAGAGAGATGGAAAGAGGACACAGGAGCAAAAGGGAGAGGCCTCATTTTGGAGGGCTGAGACCCCACATGCAGCCTTGTCTCCCCAGAGGTATGTGCCCCAGCCCGCTACAGAGCCACTGAGTCCTAGTCATGATGAGAGGCTCTGCAGACCTGGGCACAAAAGGGTCCTGGGATGGGGGGGGAGCTGCTGCCGGAGCCTCCCAGGGGAGTAAAACCCAATGTTACCTGCAACCCAGATGCAGCAGCTGTGCAGAGTGCAGTGAGTTGGCAAGTCTACATAGGAATCATCTTGCCCAGGTCCACATCTGTCCTTTGCTAGTGGCTGGACCAGAGAGGGGCTTGTGGACCTACCAAAGAGCATCTTTTAGCAGCTGTATAGGTTCATGCAGAGGGTCATTCCCCGGTGTCTGTAACGCACCTTGATGTGGTGTATTGGCTGGGAGGTTGGCTGCTGCCCATCTACCCAAGTGGTAGCTGTGTATGTGCCGTTTATAATTCACCTGGGGAATCCTATGAGATGAAAGGCACTGCAGAATAACAGCAGCAAAAGGTTATTAGCATTAGAGATGAGATCCAAGAGCAAAGCACGGAGCAGGAGTGTCCCGTTCCCCAAAAGATCTGCTGTTTGGACTGAATTCAGGATAAATGGAGAACTCTGCAAGGAAATGTAAGACCAGGTCACTCATTGTGGTAGGGTTGGTCTGCGCCATCACCTTCTTGGGGGGCATTTCTACTCTGCAGCCTGCTTGTGAGTGAAGAAATGCTCTACTTTGGTGCTAACTTTACACTTGACTCATCCTTGTTTCAGCATTTCTGGTGGGAGTGCCAGGACGCAGGATAGGACGGACCCTGGTGTTTTCAGGATGCTCCCTCTGCCTTCTGTCACGAGCAAGCAGTAAGCAGCAATGCGTGCACAGATTAAACCTTGCCACTGCCTTCATTGCTCATGCAGCTGCCTTATCTCCCTGGGCAAGGGCGGTGATTGCATACAGAAGCAGGTGTGCATCGGTGCATGCACAAATGGGGGGTGGAGGGGGGTTTCCAGGATGGTTACAGACAAGATCTCTAAGCCATGCAAGATCCCCCTGATCCTCAGCTGCCATGTGCAGCATCACTATGTACTGCTGAGTAAGTGCTTCATTCCTCTCTAGAGGTGTCCGCGGAGGAAGAGAAGATAAGTGCCTTTGCAGTACACATCCTTTATGTTGCAGGGATGCCGGAGTCTTCCTTTGCCGGCATTGATGCACCTTCTCTGCACCTGCCTTGTAAGGATTTAACAAGGCTCTGTAAAGGAGGACTGTTGGTAACTGGTGTTTTTTTTTTCTATAGCAGGGAAACACAAAGACGAAGCAACTATCCCCAAATAACCTGGTTAATAAGTGGAAGAACTGATGCCTTTTCTGCCCTGCAGCTTACCTGTAGCTTCTGGACGGTGGCATTTCCAGGCTACACAATTAGCAGGAGTTATTGTTGAAGGGGCGTTAAAAGAACCATCCCACAGATGGTCTGCAGTGTGGTTTATCTTTCATTTTG
This sequence comes from Caiman crocodilus, assembly GCA_030014935.1. Taxonomy (NCBI): domain Eukaryota; kingdom Metazoa; phylum Chordata; order Crocodylia; family Alligatoridae; genus Caiman; species Caiman crocodilus. The sequence continues at coordinate 5,384,166 of JAGPOW010003642.1, read as the reverse complement.
AATCCCTTAATATTTTTAATCCTTACTTTTTCAACCTCAGGACAGTTCATCTGTGGCCCGGTTCTGCCACCTAGTGACTAAATGGCTGCAGTTCACCTGTAATTTTTAAGGATTTTTTAAAATGTAATAATGGTAAAAGATGGTAATGATGGGAAGTAGTAAAATGGTAGAAGTAAAGGGTAAAGATGGTAATAATGGTAGCAGTAAAGAGTAGGTCAGTAATGTTTATTCCAAGATCCAACACCAGTTTGGGATGTAGGGGTGATTTTATTCCATAACTGAAAAAGCCTTAATGCCCAATGAATCCCATGCAAAATCAGATCTTAATTCCAAATTAATTTACTCTTTGGAGAGTGTATAACTACTTAATGCAATAGCGTATGCTTTCTAGGTTAGCACAGTGGAAATTTGAATCTGAACTATCACAGCCAGTAGATGGTAAGTTTTTGCTTTTCTTAAAAAGGCCCCTTCCTCTGGGAGATGTTGCACTAACTTTGCTTTAGCTGATGGTCCCTCCCTGTATAGGCTTGAGTTTACACCCATTTATGAGACCCTTTACTAAGCAAAAGTAAACCTGTGAATAAGATTCTTGGTTTCAAAAGGGCAAATTTTGATAAAAAATAATTAGCAGTCTCCCAGTTTGAGGAGCTTAGGGAGCTAAATGTGGAGGAGCCCTGACATTTCTTTGAGTCAGAGGTACTAAAACTATCTGGAATCGGTGTCCTTAGTAAGGGGAAAAACTTATAGGAACAAGGTGCAGACCTGGCTGAATGAGGCACCACCTCTAAGGTTGGGGACTAGCCATGACCCTCCCAGAAATGGAGAGAAGGACCACTCAGCAAAGCAGGCAGTATCTCTGAGAGGAAGAAAAAGTGAGACTAGCCAAAAGTCAAGCTGAGTTGCACCTTGGAAAGGGTATTTAAGCAACAGGACAGCTTCTTCATCTAAATCAATGAGCTTAAGGAGAGGAAGTTGCCGTGAGGATTGCATAGAGACTAAGAACGAGTTAGGGCTGACCCGAAAGCGAAATGGATGCTTTGCCACAGCATTCAGCTAGGACAACAGTATTGGTCATGGGAGCAAGGACAAGAGCCTGGGAATAAAAATTGCTACAACCGAGGTGAAAACACAACTCAAGCTGTTTAATGAACTTCAATAGGAAGACAACAGATAATCTTCATGTCAGCGTTTGGGACCTCGGGGCTGGTAGCAAGTGTTTATGACGGATCTATCTAGTTGCAGTGGTACCATGAGACTGGAGAATAGCAAATGCAACGTTAAGTGCAATATTTAGGGGTAAGGGAAAATTTGATCTTGATTATTACAGGTCTATAAGGGTTTCCCTGGGAATCTGGAAAGCTTCAGCATATATTCTCAAGCACAATGATTGTTGTGAATCCTGTTCTTAACTGAGTCGCCCCACTCACCCCATGGAAAACTTGGATATTTGACCTGGATTCTCAGCTTCCCCTCCTGAATCTGGAAGATACTAGGACAAAGCTGAGAGGCTCTTCGTGACTTTGGTCCTTGGTTGTAAATGACCGTCATCATCCCATGTGTGTGAGCAGGTCTGATTATCTCTAGCAGAGGCAGCCAGGAAAATAGAGGCCAACCTGTATATTATATGTACCTGGGGGTCTACTCTAAATAAATGCTCAGTGTGTATCCACAGCCACCGACCGCGGTGTCTCACGTGTCGTTGCTGCCTTTCACATACCCTCGATGCTGGGATTTTTGAGCCAGGAATTTTGTTTCAGCCTTGAAGATACTTTAAAGATACATATTAGGCATTTGAAATTGTAATGACTTAACAATTGCTATACTGGATCAGTTCTCAGGTCCATCTAGCCCTGCCGCTTGTCTCTGTCTGTGGCAGAAAGTCGATGCCATGGGGGAGATCATTTAAAGAGATGCATATCTAGAATGATTTATTCTTTCCCCTCCACAAGGGGTGTAAAAACTCCCTTTGTGCCCTGGGTCAAATCTGGACCAAGGGGCTCCTTGCGGGTCAGACCCGGCCTGGGGCACAGGGCAGGGGTGATGGTTACTGAAGCTATTTGTGTAGTGGTAGTAGCTCCTTTGGTGGCAGCCATGCTGGTGGCAGAGAGTGGGGCAAGTGGAGATGGACCAAGCTGCCGCAGCACAAGTGAGGGCTGTGTTATGTAGCCCCAGGCTGCACCCCAGCTGCTGACAGCCGTGTCTACCTGCACCCTAGGGCCACAGATGCCACAGCAGTTCACACCCACTGCTGGCTATGCCCACAAATCCCCAGCCCACTGGTAGCCCATGCAGCCCAGTGGAGTCGGGCTGCAGGCTGGATACCCTACAGCTCCAGAAAACATCATTTTTGAGTGAGGTCTTTGGGGGGGGGGGGGTGTAACATGCTTATATTGAGCAGTTCAGATTTCAGAGAGCCTCCTTGCTTTGTGAACCACAGAGAGGTATATTTTCCCATGACCTCGTTTTTTTGATTTTAGTTTGTGTAGGTCAAGGGTTGGCGACTTTTTGAAGTTGGGTTGACCCAGTTTGGGTCTGGAGCAGGCTGGTGGGTGGCCAGCTGCTGCCACTTTCCCCCATATCTGCCACTGGTGCGTTTCCCACTGCCACCATGGGGAAACCATTTGCTGCCAAAGCTCCCCCACCATCCTCCCGCACCGAAGCCCCAAGCCGCGGGCTCTTTGGGCTGGATCCAGCCTGTTGGCTGTAGATTGACAACCCTTGGTGTAGATAACTTTGTACCACCGTGGGGAGTTGGTCTTCACTCTGAGTCCTTTTTTGGTGGAAAAGGCTATGATTTCCTAGGGGATCCAGGGGAACCCACCAAATTTCACGTGACTTCCTCCTGAAATTGTAGACGCTGCCTCAGCCTTTCTTGAAGCTTGGCTAAAACACTTGGCAAAGTTAGGGATACTTTGAAAAAGTATGGAAACATTGGGCTGAGCTTATGGGTTTGCAAACTTTTTGGTTGACGGGTTTTGTTCTTAAAGTTATTTCGACACAACTAAATATTGATCTGTTGGTTTTGTTTTATAGAGAAGACCCAGAAAGTAAAATAAAAGAAATCTGGATCAATTGTCTTCAGGTGGCTATTGCCATGGGCTGCTCCCAAAAAGAGAAACACTCCAAGTTGCTTTCCCCACTGCCCTCCCTGGGGTTATTAATAAAAGGCTTGGAGCAAAGTGGTTAATAGAAAGCAGCTTATGTTAATAATTAAGCTTGCCCTATGGACAGCCCCAAGCTTTTTCCTGTGAAAAGTATCCAGCCTACTTAAAAAAAAAAACTAGTTTGGCAAGTTGCAGCAGGACGTGACTTGGTTACCTGCAGAGGGAATGAAGTTAGTGCCTGGAAAAACCTCTGCCCCAAAACAGCAATAAGAACAAACAGAGCCAAGCTGTGAAGTTTCCACCTGATGAGAGAAGAAAGGTTATTTGGAAACCAAAGGCACCTGCATGCCTGTCTCCGCTGAGGGGTGGCAAGGAAGCAAATTGGATTAGGTAAGCAATAGCTTATATTTATTTAAAAAAATCTTTTGTCTGCCTAGATCAACAGGAGCAAATGTGATAGACTCTGATGAGCGGAGATCGTAGTTGCGTTGTGAATGGCAAGGAGGGTACATCAAACAGGTGTATTACAAAGGAGCAGCACTCATCACACAAAGAACAGAAGTCAAATAGCCTGTGGTCTTCATACATTATCATATTCAAGTGAGTTCATGCATCTATTGGAACAGGAGAGCTGGAATGAGAGAGAAAGAAAGGAATATATACGATTGAATGTTTCTATATTTATATTAGGAGAACCTGGATTTGATTTCCTGCTGTTTAGCTACTATGCCTGGCTGCAGAACTCATGATTTTTATTCGGTTCAAGGCTACAGACTTGCAGTGCTACGACGTACCAAGTCACTTGCCTTTCTGGGCCACAGTTTCTGCATCTTTAATATCACAGGCCACAAACTCATCTGCTTCAAGTAAGGGTGTTGCCAGTCCCAACTAGTGGACTGAGGCATGTGGATGAAACGCCCTCTAGAAACACAGGCCTTATTGAGGGCAGATTATTGGTAGTTATGCATTACAACCCGATTGAAACAATGCATTTTGGTCTGCCTGATTTTAATGATCCACTGGCAAGTGCAGCCGAAATGGGTGTTTTGGTGTCATATGTTTTAAATGTCTGTAATGTGCCTGGCTCTGCCATAGTTGGCTGCTTCTTGCCTTCATATTAGTCAATATTGATGCCTACCCTGCCATCCCCTTATGGCAGGGGTGTCAAACAGGGCCCATGGGCTGGATCTGGCCCATACAGCCTCATAATCTGTTGCCTGGTCCTGCCCCTTTGCAGTGCCCGGGTCCTGCATCACTGGTGGGGATTGCTCGGACAGTCCTTGGTTGTACTGTAAGCGGTGCTCCCTTGGGCTTGGTCCTGGACCGGAGGTCTTGGATTAGGTACATGGATGGGTAAGTGGGTAGGGGGGAGTGGGAAGGTGTTGGTGGGCTTGATCCCACCCAGGCAACAGCCCCATGCTGCTCTTCTGGCCTGCCAAGCTAGTGGAGTTTGACACCCCTACCTTATGGAAACCTAGGCTGGTCTAACTTTGTCAGACCTCTAGCTGATCTTGTCTCTCTGTTACCCAGTCTCACAAGAGAGCATCAGTTCTGAAACCTGCACAGGCTCCTGAGGTCCTTTGACTTCCTGTACTTTCGGCCTTTCTCTTGATTGCATGGTCTCTCCGTAGCTCTCAGGGGCAGGATCCCTGGGAAGCCAGTCTGAGGAAGACTGAGGATCTGGCTGTACTTCAAAGAAGCCTGACTGAGAGTGCAGGAACAAACCATCCCAACGTGCAAGTGTGGCAGAAGACCAGCTTGGCTTAGCAGGGAACTCTTCAGTAAACTAAATCACAAAAAAGAAGCTTATAAGAAGTGGAAACTTGGACAAATAAGTAGCGAAGAATATAAGAGCATTGCTTGGGCATTCAGGGATGAAACAAGGAAGTGCAACTGGAGTTGCAGCTAGCCAGGAGAACGAAGGGTAACAAGAAGCATCTCTGCACGTATGTCGGTAGCAAGATGAGAAGCAGGAAAAGTGTAGGTCCCTTACTCAATGGGGGAGGCAACCTTGTGACAGAGGATGCAGAAAAGGCTGATGCCTTTTTCATCTCAGTCTTTACAGGCAAGGTCAGCTCCCAGACTACTGTATCAGACAGCACAGTTTGGGGAAGAGGTGAGCAGGCTACAGTGGTGAAAGAACAGGTTAGGCAGTATTTAGGAAAGCTGGATGTGTACAAGTCCATGGGCTCAATGAGATGCGCCCTAGGGTGCTGAGGGACTTGGCTGATGTGATTGCAGAGTCGTTGGCCATCGTCTTCGGAAACTTATAGTGATTGGGACAGGTCCTGGATAATTGGAAAAGGGTAAACACAGTGCCCATATTTAAGAAAGGGGAAAAGGAGGATCCAGAGAACTACAGACCAGTCAGCCACACTTCAGTCCCTGGAAAAATCATGAATCAGGTCCTCAAGGAATCCATTTACAAGCACTTGGAAGAGAAGAAGGTGATTAGGAACAGTCATAGCCAGGGGCAAGTCATGCTTGACCAACCTCGTTGCCTTCTGTGACGAGGTGACTGGCTCTGTGGATGTGGTGTACCTTGACGTTAGTAAGGCTTTTGATCTAGTCTCCCACGGCGTTCTCCCAGGCAGGCCAAGGAAGTACAGGTTGGATGAATGGACTGCAAGATGGATGGAAAACTGGCTGAAGCATTGGGCTCAGAGGATAATGATCAATGGCTCGATGTCTAGTTGGCAGCGGTATCAAGTGGAGTGCCCCAGGGATCAGTCCTGGGGATGGTTTTGTTCAATGTTTTCATCAACAACCTGGAAGATGACATAGAGTGCACCCTCGGGAAGTTTGCAGATGACCCTAAGCTGGGGGGAGTCATAGACATGCTGGAGAGCAGGGCTAGGACTTAGAGTGGCTTAGACAAATTGGATGATTGGGCCAAAGGAAATCTCATGAGGTTCAACAAGGACAAGTGCAAAGTTGTGCACTTAGGAGGGAGCAGTCCTATGCACCAGGACAAGCTGGGGGTGACTGGCTGGGCAGTAGGTCTGCAGAAAAGGACTTGGAGGTTATAGGGGACAATGAGCTGAATATGAGCCAGCAGCGTGCCCTTGTTGCAAAGAAGGCTAAAGGCATCCTGGGCTGCACTGGAAGGAGTGCTGCCAGGAGGTCAAGGGAAGTGATTATTCCTGTCTATTCAGCCCTGGTGAGGCCACATTTGGAGTAATGTGTTCTGTTTTGGGTGCCTTACTACAGCAAAGATGTGGACAAATTGGAGAGAGTCCAGGGAGGGGCAACAAAAATGATTTGGGGGCCAGGGGGAGATGACTTATAAGGAAAGACTGGGGGAACTGGGCTTATTTAGTCTAGAGAAGAGAAGACTGAGAGGGGATTTCATAGCAGCCTTCAACTCCCTGTGCGGGGGGGCCGTGCAAAGAGGATGGAGCTGGACTGCTCTCGGTGGGGGCAGATGACAGCAAGGAGCAATGGGCTCAAGAGGCAGCAAGGGGATTTTAGGTTAGATATCAGGAAGAATTTTCTCCATAGAAAGGTGGCAAAGGATTGGAGCAGTTTACCCAGAGAAGTGGTGGAGTCTCCATCCTGGGAGGTTTTTAAGCCCCAGCTAGACCGAAAGCTCAGAAAAGGGGGAAGAAAAGGAAGAGAGGGGAGTTTCCAGACGTGGGGACAATTCCCCCTCTCTCTCTCCTCTACCTGAGTTTCCCTTTTTCCTATCTGCAAATTCCTTCTCCCTTGGAGGAGACATTACTCTTCAACAGCCCCTAGCAGCTTCTCTCCCTCCCCAAACCAGCCCCGCTCACCTTATATCCCCCTGCATAACATCACCCTGCCGTGTCCAGGCAGGGCCACACTCCAGTCTTCCTCCCAACCAATCTGCCCGAAAAGTCTTCGCTCTCCCTGGCCAGTCATCAGATAGACTATGTCTCTTAGGTTCTTGGTTTTACAATTTGCGCCCCCCCAAATTTGACCTTAAAGAGCTATACTTTCAAGCACACTACAAAGCTCATCTCTTTTTCCAAAGCAATTGGAAATAGGAATTAAATGGAGTAGAGGATCCTAAGGGGATTTGAATTTTTGAATTAAATGGAGTCGGGGATCCTAAGGGGATTTGATTTTTTGAGTTAGCAGTGGTGGTCTCAACCGAAATGGCCTACTGAATGTTAGCTACATCTGGGGGCTGCTTTGAAGTAAATCAGTAGTACCAAGCGCACATGGACCAGTGCTTCTACATCCCGTCAGGCAGTGGTTCCTAAACTTTGTGGACTGATGGGCCACAGTTAGCCCTCAAAACTCTTCCTAGACTATCTTTCAACCTTATCATCAAATATCTAATTGAAAAGCGTGTATTGCAAACCTCCCTCCCTCTCGATGTTGTTTAACTATGTGTAAATCTCATGAAAGCTTGGCTCCAAGCTGTGGCTGCCAGGTGCATGAAAGTCTGTTCTTGAGCTCCATTGAAAAGCTGCAAGGGCTGAAGCTTCATGTCCTATTACCAACTCTTTTTTTCCCCTCTCCTTTTTTTTTATTGTCTTTTATATTGTGAATGAGATGAAATAAATCCCTCTCCCAGGCCCTTCTTGGTTGCAGGCAACAGTCCTTCCTAGGCAGCAGGACAATGACTGCGAGCACCGTTGTCTGCCCTAGAGGCTTGTCACATGAATAATGAATTCAGAGCTGGTTCTTTTTCATGTTCCAGAGAAGTCCGAAGATACCAAAGGCAAGTGCTATAACTCTGAAAAGTGTGAGTGATCTGGCAATCTTGGGAAAAACGTCTCATGAAATTGAAGTCGGAGCCTGGAGATGAATGCTTTGATACCATTCTTTTTGAATGTGGAGCTGCTGCTCTTAGCAGGTGAGTGTTATGGGGCAGCTGGCCTCAAAGTTATCATCCACAAGGCTAGCAGAACAAACCCCCCCCCCCCATACCACTATGATAGGCAAGAGATCATTGAAATTCTAGGAGCAGGTTTGCAAAGAGGCCTGCAAGTGAAATGCTACAGTTCACTAGTGTCACTAAGCTGGATTTTTATGCAGTCTAGTTGCTAGTATAATTGGCATGGTAGCCCGGTTCTGTTTCTGTAGCCGGTGGGTAGATGATTAGCTTCATGCTCTGTCCTCTGTATAATTTCCATATTCATTTCATGCTTGCTCATACTAATGGGTTTCCATTTGATGGCCATGTGGGAGTCTGCGTGGGCATCCAGGGTATGTGCCCCAAATAGGTGCAGTACTAGCAACTGGCAGCTCTACCGAAGGCTGCAGGAAGGGTTTTGTTAACAGGCAGCTGCAAAAGCTAGAGAGCTATCGAAACATGAGGCTGGAAACTAGATGGCTTCTGCAAAAAAATGCCTCTAACAGAATCTGCGCATTGGATGGCAACATTTCACCAATGAAGAAATCATTCCTCCTTCCTATGATCCTATGATTAACTGGCAGTTTGTCTTTCCGAAATCATAGAATCATCGAAGTCGGGTGGGAAGGGACCTTGTAGATCTTCAAGTCCGACCCCCTGCCTGGGCAGGAGGGAAACTGGGCTCAAGTGACCCCAGCCAGGTCGGCATCGAGCTGCTTCTTAAAGACCCCCAGGGCAGGAGCCAGCACCACTCCCCTTGGAAGTCAGTTCCAGGTCCTAGCCGCCCTGCCTGTGAAGTAGTTCTTGCAGATGTCTAATCTGAACCTACTCTCCAACAACTTGTGGCTGTTATCCCTTGTACCCCCGGGGGATGCTAGGGGAAACAAGGTCTCCCCCAAACCCTTCTGGTCCCCCCTAGTGAGTTTATAGACTGTCACCAGGTCCCTCTTCAGCCTTATTTTGTGCAGCCTGAAAAGGTTCAGGTCCTGTAGCCTCTCATTGTAGGGTCTGCCCTGCTGCCCCCGGCCCTGCTCTGGACCCTCTCCATGTTGTCCACATCCCTCTTGAAGTGGGGTGCCCAGAACTGGACACAGTGCCCCAGCTGCGGCCTGACCAGTGTCACGTAGAGAGGGAGGATCACCTCCTTGGCCCTACTTGAGATGCATCTGTGGATGCACGATAAGGTCCAGTTAGCCCTGCTGACCGTGACCTCACATTGTTGGCCCATGTTCATCTTGGAGTCAGTGATGACTCCAAGATCCCTTTCTGCCTCTGTGCTCTCAAGAAGGGAGTTTCCCATCTTA
>JAGPOW010003642.1:5355455-5374833 GCA_030014935.1 Caiman crocodilus | reverse complement strand
TGTTGGCCCATGTTCATCTTGGAGTCAGTGATGACTCCAAGATCCCTTTCTGCCTCTGTGCTCTCAAGAAGGGAGTTTCCCATCTTATAAGTGTGCTGCCGGTTACTGCTGCCCAAGTGCAGCACCCTGAACGTGTCTGTATTGAAAGGCATCCTGTTTTGTTAGCTCACCCTTGCAATCTATTCAGGTCTTGCTTCAGTCTTTCCCTCCCTACTAGTGTGCCCACCTCACCCCAGATTTTGATATCATCATCAAATTTGAACAGGTTGCTTTTCACCTCATCATCCAAATCACTGATAAAGAAATTGAACAGCGTGGGCCAAAGGACCGAGCCCTGGGGGACCTCGTTGCCCACGTCCCCCCAGGTCGAATATGACTCTTCCACCACTGCCCTCTGAGTACGACCCTTCAGTCAATTTGCAATCCATCTGACTGTGTAGGCATCGATGCCACAGTCGTCTAGCTTTTTAATGAGGATGGGGTAGTCGACTGTCAAAGGCTTTGCTGAAGTCCAGAAAGACTACATCCATGGTGACACCTGCATCCAATGCTTTTGTGACCTGATCGGAAAAGGCAATCAGGTTGGTCTGACATGACCTGCCCCTAATGAAACCATGCTGGTTGCCCCTGAGCATCATCCCCAATGCCGGCCCATCACAGGTGTGCTCCTTGATGATCTTCTCAAAGAGTTTCCCCAGGATTGAGGTAAGACTGACGGGCCTATAGTTGCCCAGAAATGTGTGGGACATTTGGGCCACATGCTCTTGTGGATGCCCAGTGGAAAAACTCTCAGCCGAACCTTTAGCAGGGAGGGCAGAGCACAGAGTCTCCATAAGACTGTGCAGATGGAAGTAGCAGCAAATGACAGCAAAAAAGGGAAAAGAACAACTTCCCCCTGAACCTTGTATACCTTTACTAACACTGCTTCAGGAAGTATATAATGTGATATAATGTTCCTAAGATACAGCTCTTTCTTTCCATGGTTAGGTCTATAATTCATACTGAAGAGAGACCACTGGCAGTGTCCAGTAGACTGATCTCCTCACCCTTATATGCCAACACGGCAACACCTGGCAGTGATTTTGTACTGTAGGAAATGACTATTTCCCCATCATTTTTAGTTCAAATGTCAGCTTAGGACAGTAGCAGATGAAAGTTATTGTCAATAGCTGGCTTTGTCCTGTGACATGGGTAAAATATGTTTGTGCCCTCGTCTACTTCCTAACAGAAAACCATCTACCGCTCTGGACCACTGTGAGCTGTAGAAATGTTGATTGGCTTAGTGGTAGTTTGCAGTCATATCTTCACTTTAAATGGCACATCTGCAGGGAGTGGCCACAATTTAACAGAAGAAGAGCTGGGTTATGCAGATCAGAGATAATCCTGCACTGGAGTGGCGTTACTTTGAGCAGCATAACGAGTACTTTAAGTCACTTAAAAGTGTTAACATGTGGATAATCTAGGAGTTAAAAGATGCCCAAAATTAATGTGTAACAAGGCCCACCCAAGCCATCGGTTTGCCTCCTCCTTTGGTCGACGGATTCGCCAGCGGGTGTCTGTTGGAATAGGGAATCCATTACCTTCTCGGGTGTCCCTGCCAGTTGCTTGCTTATTGGCGTGGTGATGCCGGTATTGTCTCTTTTGTGGATAAACTATGGACTTCCTTTTCCAGGACCTCCTGGTCCCCCACATTGGGATCCTCTTAAATAAGAGTCGGCACATCTGGCTGATGGGGAGCAAACCGCCTTTACCCTCATTAAGCAGGACCAATTTGCAACTGGTTTAGTCTGGTCTAGCATCTCATGGGTGTACCTCCTGTCTGCTCTATACCTTGAACACAGCACGTTACATCTTCAAAAGTACTGCCATGGGAGCCAAGCAAGAAATCCAGAAAGGCTGTAACACTCATTCAGAACAGGGTGAAATGCAATGGAGAGCTGCAGGTTTTCTAATAGTGTCAACCAAAAGCCAAGAAGCCAATAGCTTCATGAAGAAAGATGTGGGACTGGCATTGAGCTTCCAGTAGATGTCATAATTGGTATGGGATTTGGCCTGCTTTTCCTACCACCAAAGTGCTGGAGTAGCGCCAGATGAATGTTACTTTAAGTCTCTGGCTCAATTCTGGCCATGTTTCTTTAGTGCCATATAAGAGGGAGGGCAAGGAGAGACTTGCAAAGTCAGCAAAGAAGTCAGAGTTGCCAAGGGAGAGGAGCTGTGGTTGGTTTCCAGAAGAGGGTTGCTGCTGAACAAGAGCACTGGGAGACCTCTGAAGCAGAAGATGGACACCAGGCAAAGAGTAGACAAGGCTGAGGGACCAGAGCAGTGAAGGCTGACTATAGACCATGGGCAGGACCACAGTGTAAAAATATCCCTCTAAATGTCTCCCACACGGAGGAGTGTAACAAGTGTGTCCATTATCATTGCAAAGATATTGGATAATTGGTTCTGCTGTTGGCATTTCATGCTGAAGTAGCTGGGTTATTTTTGCAGTGACTTCTGCAAAAGTATTCGTTGACCCCAGGGAAGGCAGCATTGCTGGAGGAACATGGATTACCCTCAGATTGGATGGTGAGTTTCCAGTGGCTTTTAATGACTGTTGCAAACTGCCTAAGACTTGCTAGCAATAAAACCTTAAAGAGGGTTAGAAACCCCCACATTATGACATGAGCTTTTTGTCATCTTTTCACTCGACTCCAGTAGCTGGGGCTTTAAGAACACTACTAATTAACATTTGACTTGAGATAACATCCAAAAAATTGGCAACGGTATCACCCACCTAGTCCACAATTGTTAATGCTGGCCGCTGAAAACTAGGTCCCTCCATAGGTGGTCTGACTTCTCCGTGTTTCTGAGCAGCGGCTCCAATGGTCCCACTGCAGCCGGGAGAAACGTGGCCATTTACTGATGCCTAAATACCTAGTTAGCTGCTTGATTTTAGTGCCCGAGTTGAAATATTTTGGTGTTGCTCTTCATCATCATGCACCATACCCACAAAGTGTGTGGAAATCCCACCGTTTTTTTCTCTCGCTTAGCCCCGAAGTAAACTTTTTCATAAGGTGGAAGCTAGTGGAGAAAGGGCTCATTGTAAGCAGAAATCTGCGCAGTGGTATAGAAAGCCTAAAACATTTCATCCCAAAGAAGGCACATGACTTCCTCGGAAGACAGACTACTTTGAAACGTGAAAGAAATGTCCTCATGCTTGATTGAAAGGGATTTTAGTTCAGTACTGCTAGACACAATTTTATTCATGCCCCCTATGGAGTTTAACAGCTACGCTGCTGTCCAAGTACAAAATGCTCCCATACTTACCAAAGGTTTCTTGCTAATAGATTGCTTCGGTTTGACATCTGATCAGCTCAGTCTCTGGTACTCGACCAATGGGTCTCCGCTGGAAGTGTCCCTGGTAAATCCAACTCTGCCTAGAGTTGCGTGTGATGTCCACCCTCTGCATTTTGACATATCCACCATAAGATGCAAAACAAGGTAAATTATGTAAAAGATTCAGAAAAGACTTTCTTGCCTGCATCTGCTATTTCTTATGCTTTCTTTCTTATCATAAAGAGCTACTTGAATCGGTAGCGTAAAAGGCCTAATGAAATCCAATGCCTCGAAAGGCATCAAAACTGAAAATGAGGTGTAACTTTTTAACGTTGTGTGAAATTACTAATGGAGGAGCTTGCTAAGTGGTGCGTGCATACTCACTGGTTGTCTTTCTTACAGGGATGATGTTACTCAGCCGCGAGCTTTTGGTTTTAATAGCATGTGTGCATGCAATAAAAAAAGAGTAATTCTTCCTCCTGGAGGAATGAATGAGTGAAACTCTCAGGCCTGTATCATGCAGGAGGACATGAAGGTCCCACCTAGCTTTTAAAGGTGTTAATCCTAGTGAATACTTCAGTATCTCTTCACGTAGGGCAGGGTGGCCAAACTCCAGCACGTGTGCCACAAGTGTTACAGGCAACCTCTGTGCATAGGACACAGCAGACCGGGGAGGGGGCAGGCACTACAGCTGCAAATCGGGTGGAGGCAAAAAGCAGAGAAGTAGATCAGGCGAGGAGCACAGGGCAGGGAAGAGAAAGCTGAGCAAAAGATGGTCGGGGAAAGGAGAGTGGTACACAGGGAGAGCGTGGAGCTAATTTACATGCCTAATGAAAAGGCCAGCCCTCATGGACGTAGGGCATAGGGCGATTAAGCAAGGCTCAGAGAGAGTTTTGTGAACAACGATGCCTGTGCTTTGCAAAGGTAATAAGATAATTCATTGTTAAAGGGACATGGTGCTCAGCGTTACTTGGGTTTTGCACTGAAATCTACCCCAGGCTGGTTTACTCCACTTTTGCCCCCCGAGATGGTCCCTTCAGGTCAGATTTGGGGCATGTTGGCTGGTGAACAAAAGCTTGCACTGCCACTGCCCGCATGGTAACTGCTCTCCTAGGAGCGATGCTCACAACCTGGGGTTTCAAGTAAAATGACCCATCTACTCGTTGGCTGTTATCCCCGTCTCCCATTCAGCTCTTCATTAGTGCCAGTTATTTCCCAAGCTCAGGCTTTATTTGGCCTCGTCCCTCTCCTGAAGAAAAAACAATGATGTTCCCGTAGAGGGGTTCTGCCTCGGGCAAAAGAGATGGGCTGTCCCACCATCCTTCACCGGGCCCAGGATACGATTTGGAGTCCTTTGCTTTTGTTGCATGCCTCATGCCTCCCCCTCAAACCCTGCTTGGTGCTTTCTTTTTCCTGCTTTGCGGACATGTCAGCTGTTTCGAGGCCTCTCCCATTTTGTCTGGTTGAGCTCTTGTCTCTCTACTGTGCTCAGCTGGGCTATCCACTGAGGTCTCAGTCTTGGGCATTTGATCCCATCTCATAATCCTTACAACTCCCCCTTGGACAAAGAGCAAACAAAGAATTTGAACACATCCTTAGAGGACCAGGCCTGTTGGCTAATCACTGGACTATTTTTTTCCTCCCATCATACAATATCTTCCAAGAATATTGCTCATTTGCGAATTGATTCGGCTGGGCTTTGCTGAGAATCAGTGTTAAAAGTACCCAGCTAATCCCAGGTCCAAGCATCTCCTACTCCTACAAAGGAGGAGAAGTTTCTTTTGGAGGTGGGCATCAGCTTTCCTGGTGTAACTGGTAGTGCTGCATGCATCTCTAGTGGGGCAAATAAGCTAAATCAATATAAACATATGCTGAATGAAACAGGGTAAAAGTTGCAATGGTTTTGCTAAGCTTGTATTGCAACAGGAACGCGCAGAGAAAGTGGTTGCAGTGTCCAGCTTTGGGGTAGCCACAATAATTGGGGTTGATCAGCACTTTTCTATGCTAAAACTATGAGATTAATTTAATAGATTTCTTAGCCATTAGGGCTGGAAGGGACCTCGAAGATCATCAAGTGCAGCCCCTGCCCCAGGGGCAGGAAGTCAGCTGGGGTCACAGGATCCCAGCAAGATAAGCATCCACGCGTTTCTTGAATGAGTCCAGAGTAGGGGCTTGCACCACTTCTGGAGAGTCTACTCCAGGCCTTGGGGGCTTGGACAGTAAAGGCATTTCTTTTTATGTCCAGCCTAAAACGGTCTTGGAGGAGTTGATGACTATCGGTCCTTGTTGTTCCTTGGGGCTCTCTGGTGAACAGATCCTGATCTCAGATCCTGATGTACACCCCTTATGTACTTATACATAGTAATGCATTACAATATGTATTTGCATTTGCAGTCAGTCTTTTCCACCATTCCCCCTCCCTGGTATTCACTTTCATTTACTTGCACTTTCTCGGCAATTTGCTATACTTCCAGTGGAGTGTATATGTCTATGTATGTGGGGGATTATTTTCATTTCGTATATCAATTTATAGACCTGGCTAAATCAGTAGAAGAGTGGGCTCTAATTTTTATTAAAATCCCTTCAAAGCTACAACGAATTTTGCCCGGGAAGGATCTGGCCTGTGTGTTAACGCCTGATCTGTTTCTTTTTAAGGGCCTTGCTGCAGGAGGCAGTGTACCATCCAGAAGTGACTTCTAATGGGCAGGTGATAAGCACCTCGGGTAGGATGACTGGGGACAACTGCACTTTTAAGGTGAACACCGACTGAGAATGTGAAATACGTAAGGATAATCGATGGTGGATGCAGGATAACAGACTGCTACCAACCAGACATGCATTGTTTGAGTCTCAGGGCAGGTATTCAGAGACTTCGTTCTCTGGGCAGGTGCCGGGGTGCCATCTAATCGCAGACGAGATGACCTAGGAGGTTCTTATAGCCGCGGCTACATCAAAATGAGGGTCCCAGTAAACCCCTTTTTGTGCTTTTAAGGCATACAGGGCAAAACACAAATATTACAATGATGATGAGAAGCCTTAATGTCTTAAATTTGGTACAAACACATGGTCAGAACCAGCCCCCACTAGCAATTTATAGTTTGAATGTAGAAGGAAGGGGAAATAAAGAGGTCAGAGGACTTCTCTCAGGCCATCCAATACTGCAGAGCAGGACCTAGTGATTACAGTAGACCAGAAGCTGCGTGCGAGTCATAAGGGCACTCTTGTTACAAGCCAACAGCGCCCTGGGTTGTATTAAGGGGGGTCTCACTTGCAAATCACGCAAATTGGTTCTTCCACTCAATCCAGTACTGGTGCGGCCTCACCTGGAGCACTGTGTCCAGGTTTGGGCCCTGTACTTCAAGAAGGATGTGGACAGATTGGAAAGGGTCCAGCACAGAGCAACAAGACTGACTGGAGGCTTGGGCAGCATGCCTTGTGAGGAAAGGCTGGAAGAATTAGCATGTGTTTAATCTGTAGAAGAGAAGACTGAGGCAGGGGATTTGATCACAATCTTCAAATATCTGAAGGGAGATGGGCTTTTCTGTGTGGCCATAGTGGACAGGACTAGGAGCGAGGGCCTCACGCTTCAGCAGGGGGAAATTAGTTTGGAGATGAGGAGGAACTCTTTAACTTTGAGTGTGGTCAAGCATTGGAAAACAGGTTACCTAGAGCAGTTGTGGCATTGCCGTCCTTGGAAGTTTTCAAAAGCAGGTTAGACAGACACTTGGCTGGGACGGTTTCGTCAGGGATGATCCTGCCTTGAGAAAGGGGCTGGGCTAAATCATCTTGCAAGTGCCTTTCTAGCCCTTCTTTCCTATGATCCAGCAGATCAGTGGCATAGACTGTATTTGACTCCAAATTTCCTGAATCCCAGATGAACACATTACTTCCTAGATTATGCTGCTTTCAACTGAGCATGCTCAGAAGAGTGCATGGGGCACATGAGCACCCCAGCGCATGATATACCAGTATGGGAGCTCAGCATTGAAAGGGCTGGACTCCTTGCGATGCCTCTGGGGCATCCTGAGCCTCATCAACCTGACATCCGATTGCAAACCCAGGGAGATCATCCCATCTTTTGCATGCTTTCCAGCACTTTGTGATTTTGGCTTGGCTGCAAATGCTGTCGGAACAGCTGTACTTGTCTTCTCACGTATGAATGACTACAAGGAATGTGGGGGAAGATGCAGGATGCTGCAAAGTTTCTTTTTGCAAACTATGTGCGACTATAGAGACGCTAATGCAAGCAGGATCCTGGTAGTTGAGACAGCTGTGGGCTGTTCCCACTTCTGCTGCTGAATGACTTTGGGAACTTGCCACTGTCCTTTACTCATGTGGGACAAATTCTGTTTTTTCCCATGGTTTTTTATCCAATGCAAAATTCAAAAACAACAAGATAGGTACCCGGACATGGGCATGCCCCCTGCTTTGTTTTCTAGAGCAGCTCCCGTCTCACTCAGCTACAGTGACACTAGAGGAATAGCTACTAAGGTCTGTGCCCTGGGTGGCATTCACAGCGAAGGGCAACAGTGATAGGGGCTGGTCCAGTCCCGCCAACAGCAGAGGCTACCAGTCTTGCTCTCCTCCTTAAGTGGGCACCTGGATCTAGTGCCCTGATCACCCAACTTTCTTACACCACAGATGCTGGGAACAGAAGGTACTTTTAGCCCCACATAGTCCATGCTCTACCAAGCTCTTGGCCCTACCTAGTTCAAGTGGTTAGGGCACTTTGTAAGAATATGTGGGCTTAAAGGTCATTGGCTGAGGCAGGGCCGGAAAGCTGTCTTTCCTGCTTCCCAGACAAGTGCATTCACCTTTAGGCTATTAAAGCTAAAAGATGAGATGTCTCTTTGCATCGGTGTCTACCAGGTGCTAATGTTTGCAAGACTTGCACAGAACGTACGTGCTGCTCCAGGCCTATTGGGGGCCGGACAGCAACTTAGCCACATCAGGCTGCTCTGAGCACGAAGTCAGCCCAACCTAGGCCCGTGGGTGGGATCCGATGTTAAATCTGTGTAGGTGGCACTAAGTACCACTTCTGCATCTAGGAGACAGAGCAGAACTGGGCCAGGGCTTAGGCATCCAAGTGCAGCTCCGATGCATAATGGGCGAAGCCGAATTTTGTCCTTTTCCCCCTTTCAATTCCCTTTCTGAAGAATAAGGATAATTGCTCTATGCTCCTACTCTTTTAAACCCTCCAGCTTTGTTTTGTTCCCATTAATACGGGGTGACTTCAAAGGGCGCAGGGCAAGGTTTATAAAAACAGCTTTGATTTCTAGTGCGGGATAATCGTTCCCCCTCAAGTCGAGACCAAGTGGCATTTGCACAGCAGGACCCCCCGCCATAACGGCTTGCCAGGGATCACCTGTGATGGGAAGTTATGCCTCGCTTTTGCGTGAGCGCCCTTTCCAGCACCGTGCGGCAGAGCCCAGCGTGTCAGTAAATTGCACGTGAAAGCGTGCGAGTCGCCGGGCGGTTCGGTTCGCTTGGAGCGCTGATGAAAAGTCACCAGGGGATGCCGTTAATGAGACGTGCGCCAAGCTAGATAAAACACAGCGCGCCTCTTTGTTTTGGGACTGCAATCCGTGAGCCAGGAGTATTAAAAAATTAATTTTGCCTCGCCTCTCGGTTGCAAACACCCGCTGCAGGCTGCGACGAGTCTGAGCAGCTCGTGGACGGCTTTGCTGTCAGCTGGTGGCCACGGCTGTACCACTGCTTCTGGCTGCGTCCTCCAGCCAGCCCCACCCCGGCGTGTTGTGCCGAGCTGACCTCGCTGCTCCATGATGATCAGCTTGAGGGAAACTCAGTGCTGCTCATCATTAATATTTTAGGCTGCTGTCTGCAGCGGGGTAGAGAGGCAAAGGCCGGCATGTGTGAGAAAGTGCAAATCATTGCAGTGCTGCATCAATGCTGTGAAGTCTGTTTTTAGACTAGCCAGGGGGGTTATCCACACTGTCTACTACCAAGAGAGCCCAAGAGCAGGGTAAGGATCAGAAAGGAGGAGGGAGAGGTGCACAGGATCTGAGGGAGGGCTAGTGGGAGTGGAGAGAGGGATCAGGAGAAGCCTGCTTATTTGTTTTTTGTGTAAATTTGGCCCTTATCGGTGCATAGAAGCGTCCGGTAGACTCATGCACAAATGCATAGAAGTGTCTGGTAGATTCACAAATGCATGTAGACTCACAAACTTAAACCAGTGGGCTTCAAACTTAGAGTTATGGGCCAGGTTGCTCCCACCCCCCTCAGCCTCCAGGGAGCCACCCCTCCGCAGGTGATGGGGAAGGCAGATGACTGCCAATGTCCAAAGGAGCGTAGCAGAAAGGAGAGAGGAATGGGGCCTGCCTCTGTCTGCAATGGGTATCAGAGGTGCAGCACAGGGCAAGGAAGGGGGCACGTGGGGCCAACCTGCTTGCTGTTGATCCCCTGTGCTGTGGGTCAAATCCAGTCCTGGGTACGCCTTAGAGCAGGGGGTAGGGACCAGAACCCATGTTTCCTGGCCAGTCTGGTAGTCCTAACTTACAGAGTCAGGTTCACCTCCTATTTAAGATGCCTACTTTGCCAGCCAAGAATTTGCCCTGGGTGCCTGCCTGCACCCCTGGACAGCCAAAAACTTCTGTGACTTGCAAACCTGGCCCTTGGTGCTTACACGGTGCAAGCAGCTCTTCATTTGGAGATTTCAGCATCCTCCACCAAGGGGGATTATCACCATTAACCCAGCTTCACAGATGGGGAAGCTAAGGTAGAGAGTGATTTTGCCCAACATCACCCTCCTGGCCTTGTGCAGAGCCCAGGACTCCCCACTCCTAGTCTTTGGTCTAGCCTCAGCATGCCAGGAATAATGCCGTACCTCTCTACAATGCTTTGACCCCTGATGAAAAAGCAGGACCTCACACATTATCCAGTATTAGGAATGGAGCATCCTCATTAAAATCAAAAGTACCATGGAGGTTTTGATATGCAGAATGTACTGGTCTCACCAGACCTGTTCTCCTCATGCCTCCAGCATGGGGCAATACCCAAAAGTTTGGAGGGAGTTAAAAATGCTCACTAAAAGAAATGTAATACTGCCAAAAAATATTCTGCTGCTATCATCTTTCAGCAGACTCTGGGAACCAGATCCCTACCCAGGGACAGGTTAAGCAATGGCAGTTGCCGCTGCTAAGGCTCTGGCCCTCTATTTAGTTTGTCTTTGCTTGTCCCAAAAACCTGAGAATTGATGAGAGAGGGAGTGAATTGGAGGAAGGTCTTGTTGGAAGAAATTAGCTTTGGGATCATCTACATGAGAAGCCTGATTGCACAGAAAATTAGTCTACAGTTAAGGTGCAGTAGTTTGATTTACTCCAGTGAAGATATGATAGACTAATTTACTGCACTGCTGGATAGTCCTGTCAGATACAAGTGATATCTGGCAATGCAGTAAATGACTGTTCTTAAATGCACGTGTAGATGGCAAAATTGGGATTAGTTTGCTCCAGCTCAACTTGAGCCAGAGTATATTCAGTTGCATTGATTGCACATGTAGATGTGCCCCCTGTGTAGTGAACTGCACCCAGAGTGCCATACCTGTCACTCTAAAAATACCACCAATATTCCCAGAACGCCACAAATTTGGACCGAAATGCAAGTATTCACACTAGAAGGGTGGGGCCAAGGGTATATCTGCCTCCAATGTGGAGATCCTTAAGCTAATTTTAAACGAGCTGCCACAGGTACCAGAAGTAGTTTAGTTGCAAGAGCACGGAGCCTAGTGTGGGGTAAGCTATCCAGCGTCTTGGCTAGCCTTGGCACTGCGTTTAAAGCTTGCGTGGGTATTTCCATGCGCCATTGGAAGCTGCGGTGCAGACATGCCCGGTGAAGTACATCTACCTAATTGGAGCAAAGAACTGATACTGTGTGATCTGTAATTCCAAAAAACCCCCTTAAAGTTCAAATTTCAGACACTGGGCACTGGCTACAAACAGGCTTACCATCTGTTTTAAAGAACTGCATTTATTTATGTGCTGGCATAAAATGGCCGCCATTGTTCTTTCCAGGATTTAGCTTTGCTTGTATCGGCTGCTCTCCTTGACCTGAAGAAGGGTATTTTGGACTCACAAGGTTGTCTTGCAAACCTGCAAGCTACTGATTTGGTCCAAGGGAAGATATTACCTTAGCCCACACATTTTGCTGCTTGTCTGATCCAGATGTAGAAGGCATTCAGCCAATCCTGAAATTTGGGACAATTTCCAACCAATCATGAGGATTTGAGGAGCAGGAAGACAGGCAAAAGGCTGTTAACTATTGGTTTCTATCTATCCCACATACACGTGGTCAACTGTGTAATGCCCTCCATGGTGGAACTATGTAGGATTGTCCCCTGGCAACTCAGGCTAGACCCCCAGTGGTCCCAGTGCAACCCAGTTGCTTTCAGTGCACAGGTGTAACTGGTGAATAACTTGCTAAGACTCCTGTTAGCCATGCATAAACCGGAGAGGAATCTCTTAGCTGCAATGACTTAGCCGGCCTAGGAGGTATAAAAAGAAATGAAACATCATTGCCGTCACTGACAATGGCAGATCTGACTCTGAATACACGGGGGGGACAAATATGCTGAGCAAGAAGGGGGCATTTTTTTACATAGTCACACATCAGAGTAGAGCTATGCTTTAAAGACAAAGCCTCAGATAGGAGTGTCTGAAATGCTGGCCGCCAACTGTGTTGTGAACGATATACAGTCAGATCTCATAGGGCTGCTGTGAAAGCTTGTTTAGTTAAGTAGAAAATTCTTCTTGCAGTTCTCCATCGCTCAGACACCTGTGGTTTACCAAATTAACCCACCATCTGGAGTCCCAGGTAAGGGATCTTTCACATTGGGACTGCTTTGATTACTCTTTGATGTTTCATATTTTCATCCTCCCTATGACAAAGCTGCCATTTTCTATCTGACACACTGAGGCTTGAACTCGTCACCTCCAGAACGAACACTTACACTTGAGCTATGCAATCAAGCCTCGCCAGCTGCCACTCTAAGAGACTGCTACTTTTGGTGGGTTGGGCCTTGTTGCATGCACTGACCAGCACTTTGCTTGTAAAGATGCCAAATCTCCTTCATTTGAAGCTGGCTGAGAATAACGATCTTGCAGAACAACCACACCACTTATTGTAAATCCTGATGATCGTTTGCACCTCTCCCCCTTTTTATTCTTGTAATGATACTGGCACAAAAATCAGCTTCCCCACTTAAAACATAAAGCCCCCATTTGGAGGGGAAAGTGTGTGGTATGCAAGTAAATACGGTATTTGGATGATGTCCCAGACTGTATACCTGCAACTCTATCCCAACCTGTACGGCACTTAATTAACTTCAGTGGGATCCTGCAATCATCTGAGTTCAACAATCAGGATCTGAATGACCAAAAAAATGGTAGACAAACGCCAAGCTATTGGTGTGCAATTAAAGATGAACAGAGACACTTATATAAAAAGGACTAGGTGTTTGGCAATTGTGAGTATTTTTTACCTTCTCTTTTCTATCTCAGTGCTGGTTTGTCCAAACTCAGTGCTGGTTACCCATGGCGTCTTCTTTCTACCAGGGGTGTAGGTTGTAGTCGTGTTGGTCTAAGGACAAAGACAGACAAGGTTCTTTGGGTGAATCTGATATATTTTTATTAGACCAACTTAAACAGTTGGGGGAAAAAATTCCAGCTAATTAAGTTGCTCTAATAAAAGATATCAGATTCACCCAAAGAACCTTGTCTGTCTTTTTCTACTATAATTTTGCTACCATTTTCAAGCTGCTTCTGGAGATCTTAGGAAACATCTTGAAATTTGAAGTCCTTGGAAAGAAAGGGTCCTAAGGTATTGAGAGTCTAGACAGGCATGTAGTGCCTGTGTGGGTGTATGAGTCTTTTGATGCACGTTTGAGCTAGGATTCGTAAAGGTAAGTGCCCAGATCCCCTTGCAACGTAATGGGAATTAAGCTCCACTCCTAGGTGTATCTACACAAGATGTTTATTGAGGAGCTGACTAATTTAGCTCTGCAGTAATTGTCTCATGTCTACATGTGCAGTGCTGCAGGAAACTAATAAACCGTGCAGCAAGGTAGTACCTGCAAATACAAGCGCTATCCTACTGTGGAGTTATTTACTGTGCAGCAATGAACATGTAGACACTGACCTGGAAGGAAATTGTTCCTGGTTAGCCCAGCCATCAGGAGGCTACACATATTCCTGATGCCTAGCCACGTGGCTCAGCAGCTGCAGGAGCCTCATGGCCCAACCAGCTCCTCTGCCACCCGATGCAGCCACATGCTGCTTGGGCTTCATCCCTGTGCCCCCTGCCCACCCGGGGCTGGCACCCAGACAACTGAGGCTGGAGCTTGGAGCGCTCTTGGATGCTGCAGGCAGGCAGGCAGAATAGGGCAGAAACGGCCCTGACCCAAAATCCTGCCTGGCTCAGTTTGCTGCTATCTCAGGTGCACGTGTAGATGCTGCACCCACAAGTAGTTGACTTCAGCACAAATTGCTCCATGGCTTATCCCATTGCATTAATTATATGTGTAGATGTGTCCCTTTTTCATAGATTAATAGATTCTAGGGGTGGAAGGGACCTCAGTGGCCCATCTAGTCTGACCCCTTGCCCCTGGCAGGGAAGACAAGGGTCACCAACCCTGGGGTTATGTGAACCCAACCAGCTGCCTGTCCAGTCTCCTCCTGAAGAAGCCTCAAGGATGGGGTGAACACCACCTTTGGCTTTTTTGAAAAAATCTAGCCTTGATGCACAGAGCCAAGTGCAAGTGATCCTTTGCCATGTTAGACTGAAGGGTATTTCTGTGCTGAAAGTTTAACCCTGTAACTGTTCTGAAGACTGAAAATGTGTCATAGTGAGTGAACAGTCATCGTCTGGAGGAGTTCATCATGGAAAACCTGTGGCTTATACACGGCTCTGTCAAGCCTAATTTACTTTAGACTTTGATTCCCATTCGTGGGCATATCTATATGCATTATTAATGCACAGCAATAAATTCTGGAGTTTACTGCTCTGAAGCTTATTGCTCCCAGGTGCACCGTTTACATGAGCGCCCAGACCGCAGCACATGGAGCTGGGTCACAGCAGCCCTGGCTGGCAGGGGACCTGGGGGCATGGGGAGAAGCGCTCAGCCTGCCAACCTGGGGCTGCTCCAGTCTGGCTTAATATGTTGCGGAGCAGCTGGCTGGGGCACAAGAGCGCTTCAGCCTGGGGGCTGGCTGGCAGGCAGCAGGATTGGCATCTACACATGTGCCGCTATGCACAAAAAATACTCCATCGCACGGTACCCCTCATATTTGCAAGTCCTACCCTACTGAGGAGTTTATTAGTTTCACGCACCCTAATAAGGGTGCACGTGTAGACACAGACATTTACTGGGGAGGTAATTAGTTAGCTGTAAACATCCCGTGTACATGAGCCCAGTGACCCCTTTATTTCCCTTCTAAAAAAACAAATTGTAGCTGAGATGCATCTGGTAGATGCACCAAAATAATGAATGTCTGGGTGCTATAGTTCGATTGCCTGAAGTGACTCGGTAGCAGAGCTGGTCAACATATGTATATATATTTTTTAGGCAGTGAAAAATGCTGAAGAAATTAATTTTTGTCATTGCTTATCAAAACATGCTTGGTTTCTGGTGAAATACAAAGCATTCAGGTTTTCTGGGTAAAGCCAGCAGTTCTGAGTTTTTGGTCATGCATGGCAGGAACCTAATTTCCACTGGCAGTCAGCGGGAGAGTTAAGTACTTCAAATACTCAGGCACGTTTGTAAATCTCAGATCCTATACCACCCAGTAAGTGCCTGAAAATCTATCTGGGATCCTATCTGACCTTCCTTGATTTCTGAAAACCCTTAATTCAAAATGTGGGTGGGTCCTTGCTCAACTTGCCACTTTTTGAGATTTAGTCTTGAGCCAAAAAGGCAAGCACGTTACAAAAGGAGACACACGGTTGGTTTTTCAGGAACTTGAGTGGGGTGGAATAGGATTATATTTCATCACTTAGAAGCCTAAGTGCCACTTAGAGACCTAATAAGTGGAACAGGATCCAGCTCTTGGCACCTAACTACCTTTCTAAATATGTCCCGTAACCCCTACTTTGTCAGCCTGCCTTTGAAAACATTTACATGCTGCCTTAAAAAATAACCACTGAGTTTTCCTTTTCCTTCTAAACAGGAAGTCTAATAGAAGTCTATGGGCAGGTCATAGCAGGAAGTTATGAAACCATGGACTTTGACACTGACTACATTGATGGGTAATTATGTCTGTTGGCTTTCTGGTTCTGCCCATGTGGGTTTTTTGCATTTCTTTCTTTGATCAGCCTCCTTGACAGCAATAAATACCAACCAGTTGGCACAGGATTCCCATTTCCTCTCGTTGTGCTTTATTGCAGCTCATGAGTTGGGCTCCAGCAAACTTTGCTAATCTAATTGCAACTGGTCCATTAAGCTAGTCCGCCTATTTACCGGCGGCACAGTCAATCATGGCTCAGTGTGAATTGTACTGTAATTGTGTCTGGTGGCTGTAACTTTTATTTTGGTGAAACAAATTGAAAGAAACTAATTAAAATAATGTAAGAGTCCAAAAGTTAAATAAATGTTCTTCCTAATTTGCATGTTTTAGACATGCTATTAGTCGGAGGCAGAGAGCGTAATTCTCAGAGCAAATCCTTAGTCAAAGCAGAGGTATTAAGACAATAGGTCTTATTTTTATCTAATGCCATCAACCCTGTTAAATCATTTGCACTTCTACACAGTGGACCTCGTTTTCTTTTGCCCTGTTGCAGATTGGTCATTTCTCGAGAAATAAAATGCTGCCTGTCTGAAGTAGGGTTGGTTCTGCAGGATGGAGAACTGGGCTTAGTGAGGTCACTGTGAAAGCAAATTGTGGTAGCCTGGTTAAGCAAGGGGAAATGTCACGCTTCATAGGGGTTTTGCTGACTGCTCCGGGAGTCGGGAAGGTACCTTTCCCTACCACATCATTGCCTCGGGTGTCCTTTTTGCATTTCTGAAGTGTCACATACTAGTCACAGCTGGACGCAGGAGTC
Organism: Caiman crocodilus; assembly: GCA_030014935.1. NCBI lineage: Eukaryota > Metazoa > Chordata > Crocodylia > Alligatoridae > Caiman > Caiman crocodilus. Next base: position 5,358,465 of record JAGPOW010003642.1, on the reverse strand, counting down.
TGAATCTGTTGGACCGTATTTCTGAGATGGTGTTATGGAGCCAAATCCTTAAATGGGAAAATTCTGACTTGGTAGATGGTGTCTATCAAAGCCATTGGTGTTTCACTGGTTTACACTGGCTGGGCATCAAACCCTACATTCCTATGCTCTGGATACTCATTAACACCATTTGTTCAATATTGGTTATTGTTTCACTTGCTTTGAATGGAAACGACAAGGGCTCTGGGCAATGGAACGGAAAGCCGGACAATGTTTCATTGTCTGTTCGATTCTCCACTGAAAGCTGGTTGTCTCGTTCACAACATAACCCCGATAAGTGATCCACATACTCGAGGAAACTTAGCAGACAGGATATGCTCGCTCACTGAGGGGAATGCTTTGCTGCTTTTTAGCAAATGCACACCTTGAGCGATATAGGGCTTGGTTGCAGTCCTTGCCTCCTTCACTCACATGTTATAAAGGAGGGCTGGGCTTCTTGTGTTTGCTCCTCTGATAATGATGCTAATTGTAATCATAGACTCATGGCAAATTAGGGTGGGAAGGGACCTCAGGAGGTCACATCTAGTCCAACCCCCTGCTCAGAGCAGGACCAGCCCCAATGACATTATCCCAGCCAAGGTTTTGTCTAGCCAGGTCTTAAAAACCTCCAAGGATGGAGAATCCACAACTTCTCTGGGTAACCTGTTTCAGTGTTTTACTACTCGCCTAGTGAGAGTTTTTTTCCTAATATCCAACCTAAACTTCCCTTGCTGCAACTTTAGACCATTGCTCCTTGTTCTGCCATCTTCCACCACTGAGAACAGTGTAGCCGCATCCTTTTCATAACCACCCTCCACACAGTTGAAGACTGCTATTAAATCCCACTAAGCCTTCTTTTCTCCAAACTAAATAAGCCCAGCTTCCTCAGCCTCTCCTCATAAGTCATGAGGGTTTCCATCTCTGAGTTGTATTCAGTTGTTGTCTCCTACTTAAATTATGTGTCTGCTGAAGCAGGGAGTGTCTTAGTTTTTCGCATAAGCGTGGAAGGCCCCTGTACATCCAGATCCTGGTTTGGGAGCTTTAAACATCTTCAGTAATACAAATAGTAATAAAATATAGCATGTTGTACACAAGGGAGGATAGCTGATGGTGTTTTCCCATTGTTTTTGGGTAATAGTCCCACTGGTACCTACTCTACCCGTTGGATGCTACTCCATCCCACTCAAGTCCCTGGAAAAATGTTAACTCATCTACCATTGCAACACATCACCATTTGAGCCTTAAGATTAAGTCCTAGATCTGCACCAAGTAAGAGGCAGTGATGAAGGATGAGGACACATCCTTTTGGGTTTTTTTGCAAGCATTTGTTTTTCAGGGATGTGAACAGCGTTGAATAGGATCACACTTAGAGCATCTAATAGCCAGAGTAGGATCTGGCCTGGGAGTGAAATCTTGGCCCTGCTACAGCCATTGCGGGGTTTTAGCCATTGAAAGCAGGACCCGAATATCACTCAAGAGCATTGTGCTTTACTGTCTTGTCATGTTTTTTTCCATTTTGTTTTCCAGCCCAGTTATTCTTGAGGCTGAAGATGATGGGTGGACCAGTCTGTGCTCATTTGCCAACAAGCAAAACAGAAGCATGTTAGTTTCTGAGTTTCCTTTGCATTTGCATTTCTCTGAGTCTTATTGCTTCAAGCACACTTGTCTTATCGAAGATTTACCTACCTGCGCGACCCCTGGTAACAAAAGCCAGTCCTGTGTCCCAATGCAGAGACGGCCCTTGAAAAGTCAGCCATGGGGTAAACATCTGGAATTACAGAAATGCTTGGGACTTCAAAATATCTGGTTCTTTGACACTGTAGGACATGTAATGTCCACAGCACAGGGACTTTTGATATTTTGGATTTGTTGTCCTTCCAAATTGCACCAAAAAAGTTGAAATTTTCAAATTTTCTCATAGACTATACATTTAAAAAGTAGCTATAGAAAAATGGGCTGGTTTCAATTGGCTACTGTCAAGTTCATTTTGGCACGGATGGAAAGGTATACTGTCATACCAGATACTATTAAATAGGGTATCTATAACATGTTTTTTGACAGATATTATGACTGATTTTTTTTTTTTAATGTCATATAAAAGTCAGAACAAAATGAATCAAAATGAGATTCGCATTTTGCCTTAAAAGCAACAATTTCCTGGGAAATTTTAAAATGTTGATGATACGGCATTTTCTGCTGGGAAATGATTAGAAAATCATTACTCAAATGCCCCTCAAGCGGATGTAAGCTGGAGCCTTCCAGGGACAGATAAAATAATGGGAACATTATCCCTGGAAGGTCGTCAGGAAGTGATTTGCTCCGACCTCTTCCTCAAGGCAGGATCTCCCCTGTTTAAAGCATCCCAGGGAAGGGTTTGTCTGACTTTCTTTTCAAAACTGCTGAGGACGGACATGCCACAGCCTCCTTAGGTAGCCTCTCCCAACACTTAACCACCCTCATAGTGAGAAAGCTCTTCCTAGGATTATGACAAAGTTGCAAGACCTCTGTTTTTTTCTCATCCATACCAGATCTTTGCATAGTTAACCCTCATCACAGCTATGTTCTCAGAGCTCCTGCTCCAACTCTGCTGAGCAGTTCAGCATAGATGCAGACCTGGCTCTTTGCAGAGACTGGAAGTATTACTGATCACTTTTAACACAGCTATCCTATTAACACACGCTATCCTATTTCACCGGCGTGGACTTGGATGTCTGAAAGCAGTCCTATTCCACCCTGATCGAGAACCTGAGAAACTATGAGTGCCTCTCTTTTTGTAAGCACTGGGTGCATCCAGATGTGCTCTTAACTGCAGAGTTGACTAATTTGCTCCGCAGTAAAATGTCACAGTCTACATGTGTGCTGGTATTAGGGCTCAGTAAATTAATTAACTCTGCCATAAAATAGTCCTGTCAGGGACTAGTGGCCTAGTTTCCATGTGGCAGATACACTGTAGGGGTCTAGTGTCTGTCCCAAAAAGGAGGTTTTCATTCAT
>JAGPOW010003642.1:5331925-5347478 GCA_030014935.1 Caiman crocodilus | reverse complement strand
ACCATCTAGTGTAAAATAACCAAATTACCCATGTGAAAAGAGACTGTAAAGGTCAAATCCTGAGTGATACCAAGTGCTTACAACCTCCTTCTGCAGCTGCACAAGTTGTGGATGCTTAGTGGCTCCCAGGATTTCATTTTCAAGACTGAGAATTACGCGCATCATATTCAGACCTTGGTGAGCTCAGTAGGAGTCAGACCTTTGGGCTAAATTCAGAAGTGAGCCACACAGGATTGTAGGTTAATTTAATATCACCTTCTTCAGGCCTCCTCATAGCATAAGCTCCATCGGTCTGGGGGTTGGACGAGATGATTCCTGAAGTCTTTTCCAACCCTGTGACTCTAAATAATCACAACTTGGATTACAGGAGTCACTGAAAGCTTTTCCATAAGGTTACTGTAGCCTTCCCCAAATTATCATTTGCCCAGACTCCACGTAGTCTCTCAAATTAATTCTTGGTGTGATTCCACTGGTTTGTAGGAGTTACATCAGGAATGAGTTCAGTGCATTTAAGTTGTAGGAGCTTGCTCCCATTGAAATCAATGCAAATGTTGCTGTTAACTATAATAGAGCAGAAGGGTGGAAGGGCCATTGAGTCCTGCCCCATGTTCATAGACAATTATTAACTGAAGGAATCTCCAAAGCAGTGTTGAGTATTGGAAGCAGCAGGGAGATCAGCCTTTCCTAGTTTGGGTGCAAATTAGTTGTTTTCCGATTCTTCCTTTTCTTTCTCTGTAGAAATAGCGTCCGTGTTTCCCACCTCTGGAAGCCTGGGTGGAGGGACTCGTCTCACTATTACAGGAGATTTCTTTGATCACCCCCTGAAGGTCACCGTTGCAGGTAACAATGTAGAATCAGGTGATAGATATTGCAGTAATGCAATGAAAGCTATGGCCCAAATCCTGTGCTTACAAACACCTGAGCCATTACTGGTACTGTGTCCAGGTTTGAGCCCCACACTTCAAGAAAGATGTGGACGGATTGGAAAGAGGTCAGTGGAGAGCAACAAATATGATTAGAGGCCCGGGAAACATGATTTATGCTGAAATCCTGAAATAATTAGGTTATTTAGCCTGAGAGAAGACTGGGGGAGAGGCAGGGGGTAATCTGGTAAATCTTCAAAAACCTGAAGGGTGATTATCGAGAGGATAGAGATAAACTAGCTTTTTTGGTCATAGGGAACAGGATTAAGAGCTATGACCTCAAGCTGCTGTATGGGAAATTGAGGTTGGATATTAGGAGGAACTTTCTGACTATGAGGGCGGTCATACATAGGGACAGTTTTCCTGGAGAACTTGTGGGATTTCCAGCCCTGGGAGTTTTCAGAGACACTTGGCTGGAATGGTTGAGTCCCGGATGATCATCCCTTGATCAGGGAGTTGGACTATATGCCCTCATGAGGTCCCTTCCATCCCGACTTTTCTATGACCCTGTGAGATGCTCAACTTGGCACAAGTTCAAAAGACCCAGTTCACCAGCCATTTCGCGGTCAGTAGTCATGACCCCAACCACCCCCACTGAAGTTGGGTTGAAGCCAGTGGGATGGCTGTCTTTAATCTTTTTAAGTCAAATGAATAGATGGCTGGTAGTATAAACTTGCTTCTACCTATGTAGGGTGATGATGCTCTTTTTGAAGACCAGACGAATGAAGATGTTGAAGCAGGGATTTGCTGACCTCACCTAGAATCAAAGTTAATCCCATAAACAGCTTGGGCTTGGATTCAAGTTATCAAGCCTTGTGCTCATTTATTCAGACACCTCTGTTTTTCAGGTGTTCCCTGTGAAAACGAGTACATTTCTCCCTGGAAGATCATATGTATCACTGGGCCAGTTGACAAGACCAGAAGACTCTCTGCACCCCAACCAGGTACAGCAATTTCAGGCCCAAACTGGCAAACAGATTTGCTGCCATTTGTAAATGGGGTGCTGCAACTTCCTTGGTGGTGGTTAGAGGGGCAAAGCCAGAGTTATCCCGGAGGTACTGATACTGCTCCACGTGGGGCTCCATAACGAGATCGACTTCTAGGTTTGATCACCAACTTCCATAGTTAGCTTGGGAATTTCTGACCATGGAACAAGGACGCTCTGTATTAACCTAGCAAAATTATTTGCTTTTGGCCTGGACCCTATGAGCTTGGCCATTCCCAGTAAGTCTCCTTTATTTCCTAGGGATGTGTATCTTTTCTAATTCCTCTTGGCTCTTCCTAGTAATTCTCTGAATGCTTTCCTCTTTCTTTCATTGTTCCTTTCAGCTGCTTCATGCATCTCACCTCAGTTGGGGATTTCTAGGCATATTATCCTCTGAAGGCTATTGACAGATAAGGTTCTTTGGGTAAATGTGATATCTTTTATTAGACTAACTAAATAGTTGGAGTAATTGGTCTTTGCAAGCTTTCAGGCACAAGCATCCTTCTTCAGGCTTACAGGAGAGCACACAAACAAAAACAGACTTTCCATATGCCTGAAAAGGGTGTTTGTTCCCAAAAGCTTGCAAATAACATTTTTTTCCAACTAGTTAGTCAGTCTAATAAAAGATATCATATTTACTTAAATAACCTTGTCTGTCTATGTTCTTAGACCAACATGGCTACAGCCAGCAATTCTGGAGGCTATTGGTTTTTCTCTTTCTTTATTGCTTTATTGGAGGGGATTTTATCAATCGAGGCACAGCCTGTGCAGAATTCCTACTCTATCACTTAAATGGATCCTGCTCATGGGCCCAAAGATATCTTTTTTCAAAGGTGCGGGTTGTTACCACTCCCTGGGGGCACCTACACAGGATGCTTACTGAGAAATTGCCTGATTAGCTCTGTGGTAAAGCATCTACCTCTACACGTGCAGAGCTATTAGGCCTGAGCAAACTCTGACATAGGTTAGTATTGCCCGATACAAGTACTGTCTTACGGGAGAGTTATTTAAACCACTGCAACTCACCTGTAGACACGCTGTAGCACCCATGTGCCCCAGCCAGCCCCTCTGTAGCATATTGAGCAGTGTGAATGACATCAGTTTGTGTTGTGCTAAATCCATGTCTAGATGTACCCACGGACATGTCATCTGTGGCATGCAGCATTTTTTTTTGTTGCTTTACTATCAATTCTTTCACATGCCATACTGCCCACATTAGTTTCTGCTGATAATGTTCTTAATTTTTAATTTTACAGGAAACAGAGGGCTTCTCTTTGAAGTCTGGGATGATACAGTAGACACTGACCTAACAGAAGCAACACCTGGGTATAGATGGCAATTTGTTCCCAATGCCAGCTCTCCAGCGGGATTTGTCTCTCAGGCAAAACAGCCATTCAGGTATTCACTGATGTTAAAAAGGATAGGAAGCCTTGGCATGTAGTTATGTGTAAGAAGGAGCAACAACACATATCGGTTCTTTATAGAAGGTTTGACTGCACAGCTCCAGGTACAAGCGAACCTTTCCTCTCTGTGCTTGAACCTTTAGGTCAAAAAATATAGTGAAATATTTTATACGATATTTTGTTTCTTTGCTGGATCCCTCTGGTCTTCCTGGTTCTACCTATGCAGGGCCAGAAGTGCTGAAGTACCACAAAAAAGAGTGTTGCTATGATACACCCAGCTCCATTAGAAACAGGAAGTACCATGTCTAACGAGACGGTGTCTTACATATGGATTTGGGCTGAATGTTGCGTGCAGACAAGTCTGGATATGCAAGCAGGACTAGACTCTTATATCAGTCAGGGTAGCTCTATGGAAGTTAATGGAGGCAGATTGTATTCATCTACATGTGCACAGTTACTGCACAGTAACCAAAAATTACACATCTACACATGCGTGCCCATACTGTGCAGTAACTATGGTGACTTATGCCAATGTGTGCATGAATTTGCTACCTGCATGATGAAAAGTAGCAAATTTACACCCAAGTAGTTACTGCACAGTAAGGCACATGTAGACACCTGTACACCAGTAACCCTGTGTGTGTGGACTGACTTGGGACTAACTTTAGTCCGAAGTCAGTCCACACAGAGTTACTGCACATTCATGCCTACACATGTAGATGCCGGCATAAAAACCACTTACTGGGCAGCAATTTACTGTGCAGTAAATGTATGTGTAGACGCTCACATTGATTTGTATCTGTTGTGGATATGGTTTTAGGCTTCTAGATGCCCCGGAGCTGAAGTTTTTGAGATTTCTCCCTGAGACCTATACAAAATTCACTATTACTGTTTAATAGAAATATGCACAAAAATGTCCACCTTTTGACTAGGCAAATCCTTGAAGGAAAGGAGCATCATTAGCTCTTAAGCATGGGAGTTAAGGATACAGCTTAACTCTGAATCATAATTTTCTAGAGCTTGAATGTTGAAGGCTGCAAGACAGGAACAGTGGCAGTGGAAAAATCCCTGGTCATACCCCAGGGCACTTTCCCTTTCAGAAAGCGTGACACAGGATGCACGCTATGATATGACCCACTAACAGCAGGTTTTATCTGAATTTCACATGACTCTCATTTGAACCTGTGCACCTTTTTGATCTGATTGTCTTTCTTCTTCCAAATAGCAATGCTTTTTTTTTTTTTCCCTTAACAAAATGACTTATTGTTCCTGGGAGATAATCTTCACTTTTCTTTGGAAATCTTTGCGTAACATAACTCATTTTCCTTGTCCTATGAAAACAGGTCATCTTTTGTGTGTCTAGCACTTGCAAATGCTCTAGAATAAGTTAGTGTAGAGTTGCAACACCTTTTCCTCTTACCAGGGGGAGTCAGCTTTTTGTCAGGGATCGAGTGCTGGCTGCTTCACGTGATGCAGATGTTCTTCTGCTACCTAGGTCACGACTTCGCGGGTTCTTTGTGGCACCACAGACAAATAACTACACCTTCTGGATTCTTGCTGATGGCAAGGCAGCTCTGTACCTCAGCCTGACAGAAGACCCAGGAAGTAAGGTGTGTTGTTACAACAGCAAGAGTAGGAAGTGAGGGATACAGAGGAACTCCATGGATGGGTATCACACACTGGAATGTCTTGCCATGCGAGCTGGACTTCTTAGGAGGCCTCATTCATGGGCTTTACTTTAGACCAATGCCACTGAAATCAATGCAGGTACACGTGGGTCTCTGTGATGGGTTGGCCGTTCTCACCAGTTTTTGAAGGACTTGCTGCCACCTCCACAATCCTGCAGATCTTTCTTCCAGGGCATTTATAAAGTAACAGGAAACTCACAATTAACACAGGCTGTGAAGACTCAGAGGCCTTTCCTTCTTCTCCCAGTCCATCCCTGCTCCAGAGTTTGTGCCAGACCCAATGTCCTTTATGCGGTTTCCACCCACAATGGGGCTCTCAGCCCCAACCCAATCCAAGTTGAGTCTAATACCTGAGCAGAGACAGGTGGCCAAAACCATTGCAAAGGGACTGGTGTTGCAGGTGGCCCATGCTCTGATCTCAAGTAACGCTGAGCTGAGGGAGAAGCTTCTATGTCAAGACAATTTCTCATGGACGGGTGTCATTTCTCAACAGGAGGGGACTCCGTAGGGACCTTATCTAATATAGCATAGGGCTATTCATCTTCAAAGCAAATGAGGACTAGCTCTAGCATGCCATGTCCTTCTGAGATGGGCAAATTAGGTAAGCTGGGGAAGAGGAGATATAGCACTGAAGGGATTTTTCCAGGAGCACAGGCAATTTTTTGTTTTGTTTTGTTTTAGCGATAGATTTAGACCCGAGAAGTGCCTTTTTCCTCTTCCTAAGCACATTAGTTTTAGAGTCATAGAGTCATAAATTGCAAGACCACAAGGGACCTTGGAAGAGCATTGGGTCCAGCCCCCTGCACCAGACAGGAAAGACAACTGGGGTCAAATGACCCCAGAAAGGTGACCGTCCAGTCTTCTCTTGAAGATTTCCAGGGCAGACAATTGCACTACCTCTGGAGGCAGCTTCTTCCACAGTCTGGACACTTAATTGTGAAGTAGTGTTTCCTAATGTTGAGCCTGAATCGATCTTCCAGGAGTTTGTGGCCATTACTCCTGGTTTTCCCCTCAGGTGCCCTGGTGACCAGGTGCTCACCAAGCCCTTGATGTACTCCCCTAGTGCAGCGGTGAGCTGCTACCAGGTCCTCTCTCAGCCTTCTCTTCCTAAGGCTGAAGAGTCCCACATCCCTCAGCCTTTCCTCGCTTGGCTTGCCATGTAAGTCTCTGATCATACGGGCTGCTCTTCTTTGGACTCTCTCAAACTTCTCCACGTCCTTGTTAATGTGTGGTGCCCAGAACTGGAGGACACAGGACTCCAGTTGCGGTCTCACCGATGCTGAGTGGAGTGGAAGTATCACCTCCTTGGTTTTGCTGGAGATGTGTCAGATGATGCATGTCAGAGTACTGTTTTCCCGGCCGGCTATAGCATTGCACTGCTGGCTTATATTCATCCTGTTGGATCACAGCACTCTGCTAAGACAGGGTCTTTCCCTCATAGGATGGGAAGGAATTCCTCACCCATTGCCTGTTCCCTCTACACCATTTCAAGGCCCAAGTCCAGCAGAAAGAATTGGAGCTAGAAGCACTGCTCCGTCATCGTCTCATTGTTTTTTGTGTGAATGCAGATGAAAATTGCCTCTCTTCCTGCTGGTGTTTCCCGGTGGTCTGAATACTGGGAGAAGAACTGGAACAAAAGCTGGCAGCCAAAATCCCAGAAATTTGAGCTTACTGGGGGCTCAAGGTACTACCTGGAAGCATTGCATCATGGGACAGTGCCCAGCACTGGCATGAGAGTTGGGATTCAGCTGCACAACACCTGGCTGAACCCCGACGTGATCAATACCTATCACAGAGAAAAGCACGAGATCCAAGCCAGTGCTCACCAACTTCCAGAAATACAGGTCTGTGGCATGCCTTAAGTCAGGTACTTTAAGTCTCTGTGCGGTGCTACTTACCACATGTGTGCTGTAGCAAGTCCTTATTGTAAAGGCCCTGGTATGTTCTTATCCTGTCTTAATGAATAGCAAAGTCATGATTATTTGCATTCAGACACATTAGGAAGCTGTGGTCAGCCCTTGGCTCCCAGAAGTTCCTTCCTTCATCCCTTAACGTGTTAAATGTGCCTTGACTGCATTAGGATCTAACCGTGTTAGTTAATTCATGTTGACTAATACAGGTTTGGAACGGATTTATTTTCTTGGCTGACCTCAAAATGTTATGCTGTTGGATTTGGATCAGGTGATATTAAACGTTCGCGGGAGGAAGGGGTGTTCAGTAGCTAGAAGTTGGTTCTGGTGGTTAAAAGTCAAGGCTAAGAATATGGCAACTGAGGGGCTGCTCCTGGATATGCCACTGACTTGCTTGGAGACGCTGAATGAGTCTCTTTAACCACTCTGTCCTTGTTATCTGAGAACCAAAGCCTTATCACAAGAGACTGCATGGAGCAATGGGTGGTTAAAGGGACTCCTGCTGCTGACTTGCAGAGACTGAAAGGGATGAATAGTGATGACGTATAAAAGACCTCTTGCAGTACCTCCATTAGAAGAACCATAAGAAACTTCTTGAGATCTTTGTACCTCACATACGCTGTACCCGTTTTTCTTCCTATCAGATGCTGACTCTCTCTGGGACAGGATGGTTCAGTCTTTCCTGGGACAATATATCCAGCAACATGATATCCACAAATGCTACAGCTGACCAGGTGGGCATGATTAAACACAGAAAGCTAAAACCTCAGCTGGCATAAATCATCGTAGCACCATTGAAACCAACAGCACTATTCATAACATGCCTATCTATGAAAGCTTATGTCTTGCTGAACCAGTTAGTCCATAAAGGACCACTCCTGCCCAACCTTCTGCCTAACTTCAGACTAGCCTGGCTAACCACCTCTCTTCATGAAAGTATGGGTGGAAGCATGCTTTTTGTTGCACTTATGCCACCATAACCATTTTTATGGGTCACAAAGTGAAAGCGAATAAATGTCCGGGCCTTCTGAAAACCTGTCTCAGTTGGTGACCCGTCCTAGAGACTGAGACCTCTTGCCATATTCTCAGTTATGCTTACAATTACTGGGAATGCTTTTAAAAAGCAGTTTTTGTGGGGAACCTCTCTGCAGCTGCATCTGATCCAGACCCCCTCATGTTCAGAGTGAAATGCAGAGTATTAGATAATTGTCTATCAAAATGGACATTCTGATACTTGACCATAGGGTCTTTCCCATGCAAGAACATAGACCGTGAGAGTCTTTGTATCCCTAAAATGCACTGTGAGCTGGTCTCGTCAAAGTTTGTGATCTCAATTTTATGAAACACAGCAATGACTTCGAAGCATCTCAGACCAATCCGCTACACAATGGACCATAAAAAAGGTTGCATCCTCAACATGGTTTTCTTTTTCCTTTCTGTAGGTCCAAACAGTCATAGAGGAGCTTCTTTCAGTAAAATGTGACACTGAGCCATCGTCTGCTCAATTCCTTTTCCGGAATGGGTTTGAGAACGGTAAATATCTACTAAAATAAAGATGATTCCAGTGCAGAGTAACAATCAATGTATTGCAATAATGAACTTTCTGTTTACGTTGGAACCATGACATCTTCGGGTGGCATGGTTAGCTCAGTAAGGCTATGCTAATACCACGCAGGTATGAACAGAAAGATGGGGAAGTCCAATGCATTTAGTTGGCCAAAAGCTGAAAACTAGTAGATGTTAGACGGCGAAGGGAAGGGTCCCACATTTTAGCTCAAAAGCCTACGGCTCAGAGCACTTGCCTACAGAGCAGAAAACACAGGTTATAATCCCCCTTCATTCAGAGGGGTTTGATGTCTTGTCCTTCCCATCAAAGGATGCAGGTGAGACATTACCCAGGCCCATCTCCAGGTGTTTCCTTGAAGCTGTTCTCCCAAAGACAGCCAAGAGCAGAAGATACATGGAGCCAGACGGAAGAGGATATGTTGGAGGCTGTGGGGCTCAGTGGGAAGAAAGGTGCCTGGGAAAGAAAGGGGCCCTTGATTCTAGGATGCTACCAATAGGGCAGAAACTTTCCCAGCCCTTTTTTCCAGTAAATATTAAATGCAAGGGACACTGCACCAGGTTTAAAAGGCCTGGGGAAGAGAAGTTCAAGATGACTGGAAGAGTCCAAACGCAAAGCAAGACAAGCAGACTAACTGCAAGCCTGCTAGCTTAATGTTAATCTCGGGCAAAAGAATGAAAGAGCCCCTAAAGAAATGTAATTAATAATCAACAACATGGTGATTATGTGTATCGGGATATAATTGACGCCAAAGAAAATGGCTGCATGGAACATGGCTCTTGTCAACACGCCTAATTTCATTTTTTGATGATTTTTTGATGAGATTAGCTTGGTAATGGTGACTGTATAGATATTCAGACTCTGCTAAGGCAGCTGTCCTGGTAGGGGAGGAATCCAGGTTGGTCACGTAGTACCCCAACTAACTATTTAGTACTGGGGAGGCCTCACCTGAAGTGCTATGTCCAGTTTTGGCCCCACGCTTCAAGAAGGAGGTGGACAGTTTGGGAAGAGTGCAGTGCAGAGTAACAGACATGATCAGAGACCTTGGAAACATGACTTATCAGGAAAGGCAGAAAAAGAAGAGACGAATGGAGGGTCCTCCTGGCTGTGGTTATGTCAAAACATGGGTCCCACTTAAACCCCTATTTAACTTCCAAGGTACGTAGGGCAAAACATTAATACTACAGTTGTGATGAGAAGCCCCTTTGTCTTAAGTCCTTTAAAAACACAAGGTCAAAGTCAGCCCCTGGCAGCAATTTGGAGGCCGAGCGCAGAAGAGAGTTAGAGTTATCCAAGTGGCAGCTTGTGGCCCACATGCAGCCTGTGAAGGGTTTAATTGTGGCCGGAGTGGGTGAGTGGGTGTTGAAGGTGCTGTATTAGTGCAGCTTCCAAACCTAGGGGGTGAATGCCACTGCCTCTTCTTCCCTCCCACCCCCACCCCCACCATGGACTTCCTTACCAGATGCTGAATTTCGGGACCTTGGTCCCTGTTGGTGACTCAGATCAGTGAGATGTGCGAGCAGTGGCTCTGGCACCCGTGCTAAGAAGCTACCAGTGCGCTGCTGGAGCCTCTGAGGAGTACCCTGGGCTGGATTTGGCTCATGGGGACAAATAAATTGAGCAACCCTGGAGGATGCCTGAACTCGAGCTCTGAGGGGATTCAAGTTGCCACAGAAAGGGTGTCCAACCTCTATGCCCCTCACGCCACATTAACAGGGGCCACACTGGCAGGAGCTGCACGTCCCTCTGCCCCAAGTGCACTGCACACCCAGGTGCCCTATCTCTGTATTGCATGTCCTGGGTGCTTCCCACTCCACCCCACATCCCCTTGTTGCACAACACACTTATGCCTGTTCCACCATGTGCCCTGGTTTCCACACACTGCACCATGTGCCCCCGTGTATCACCAGAGCGCCCCAAGGGATAACAAGGTTGAGCGGTCACAAACTCCTCCATGACCGATTTCAGGCTGGACGTAAGGAAAAGCTTCTTTACTGTCCGAGCCTCCAAGGTTTAGAATAGACTAATCGCTGGAGGTGGTTCAAGCACCTACTTCGAACGCCTTCAAGACACATTTGGATGCTTTTCTTGCTGGGATCCTATGACCTCTGCTGACTTCCTGCCCTTGGGGCAGAGGGCTGGACTTGATGATCTTCCGAGGTCCCTTCCAGCCCTACTGTCTGTGAAATCTATGAAGTGTAACCCTCTGCTTCTCATGCCCTTCACTGCAGTGTGCACCCAGGCACCCCCGATGCTGCACCATGTGCAAGTCACCCCTGCACTATGCCATGCCCCAGGTTGCCCAACTCGACCTTAGCTCTCTGGCTGTGAGCTTCTCCCCACCCCTGTAGCACAGTGCCACTCAGGCACCCTGGGCTGCAAGCTCCCCTGGCACTGAAGCCTGGGCTGCATTGCACCTCCCCACCCCTGGGGCAGGGGTAGGGGCAGGGGCAGAGGCAGGAGGGAAAGCCCAGAGCTCTTGGCTGCTACTTCAGCTGGAGCAATGGGGAATGCAATGTCTGGGTCAGTCCTTGGAGGCTGCAGTTTAACCCTTTGCACGTGTGGTCTGTGGACTGCCAGTTGAATTACAGAGTAAGCTAAATGAGGGTATTTTCCACCCCTTATATTAAAGTTGGCTGACTTGGAGCAAAGAATGAGAGTCATGGGGCGAGAAGGCGAAAGACCAAGAGGGCACTTGACAGCACCCTTATGTTTAAAGCCTCAGCTCAGCCGGGGGACATCGGGGTCCAGGTTCTATGAGGGTTTTGGTTTTCATTTAATGACTGTGTAATGTAATGCACATCACGCTGTCTATCAACTGGTAACAAAGCGAGAATGATATTCACCAGAATGCGTGTGTTCACTGCCTACCTTGAGCATTTGCCATGCTGCTGCTTTCGAGATTGTTTCCAAAACTCTAGCCCCTTTTCATTTTTACCAGTGTCGGATCAGAAGGACTTCTCCATTAACGGTTATGTAGTCAGTGGTGTGGAGCCCTTTTGTGGAAGATTCAGCATTTGCAGCCCAAAGCATCTCGTAAGAACATCCCCATCAACTTTACCAAGATACGATGTCACTGAATATACACACGTGAGTAGCCTCTGTGACAGAGTGCCTTAAAAATGGCAGCAGGGACCTGAAAGTGGAACACAACCTTGGCCTCAATAGCTGAGTTTTTGCCCCTCTTACACCCCAAAGTACATGTCTCATCTCTGAAGTGCGATCCTGCTTCACCCAGGGAGATGAACGTACCTCCCCATTCTCTCAGTGCACAGCCCTATCCATTTTCATCATGCCAGGGGCTAGCTGGGTCCCCAACGCTGTTTACGCATCTTGCTTTAAATAATCATTGGGCACAAGAATCAGATTAAGGCACAAAGAAGTGAAGTGGCTTATTCACAGTCAGGTAGGGAGTCTGGGTAGAGCTGGGAAGAAGAATCAAGCCATCTGATTCTCAGTCCATTTTTTCCCCTGACCTTCTAGGTACTGCACTAGACTGTAGGGCCTAGTGTACTGGGTGGAGACTGAAGGGGCCAAGGGTCTATTTCCAATTGTTGATAGCCTGCTTATGACCTCTGGCAAGTTGATTCACATACCTGTGCTTCAGTTTCCCCACCTGTAAAATGGAAACGATACCTTCTCTGGAAAGTGCCTTGCGATTCACTAACAAAAGGCACAATACAAGATCTCACTAAGAATATTCTCTAAGGAAGAGAGGGTAGTTCATTTCTTTAAGCGTTGAAACCTTTGAGCTTTATGCTGGTCCCATCAGCAATGGCGCTGTGTCAATCATGGGTTTTATGGTGTGAACACTTGTCCGTGAAAGTTATATATATAGCGGTAACTTTTTTCACTCAAGTTATGAAACAGAGGTCAGAAGGGAATCACGCTTGATCTTTCTTGGATTTGAACCCTAATCTAATTTCTTTTTCTGTGGACTAACGTGTTCCTGGTTTGTTCTCCTTCTCTACTGTCACAGGTATGCTTTGCACATAAAGGTTATATCAGCAACACCCTTCATGTTTTGGTGTCCTACAGCAATGCCTTTCTACGTACAGTGAAGAAAAATCTTACTTGCCATTGGAGTCCTCAAGACGACAGCCTGGAAAGGTATTCAAAGCATAATTATAGGTTACATGGGTCGAATAAATGACCCTCCCTTCACCCTGTGACTATGTGTAGCAAATCCGTTGTCTGCAGACGTGTTGCAATTCAGGCAGATTTTCAGCTGGCACAGACACATATAGTTTCATTGAAGTCAACGAAATTGTAGTATCAGTACTTTCCTGCATGAATAAGTTTAATGGTGTATGTAGACAGCTCACTGCTATGCCATCTTTAACTTGCTGCTCTGTCCTTAACGACGGCAAAAACTCGAAACAATGAATTACAATCACTTCGAGTTTTTTTTGAGTATATCCAGTTGACTTTGGAGGCTGGTCTATGCAGTGAATACTGCCAATAGCCCTGCTTCAACATGTGCTAGATTCTGTGTCAGACCAGAGGTGTGTGTGTTCACCAGGGGAAGCCTTTCCTTTGGAACAAATGCAGCTCTCTTCGGGTATTCAGTGAGAATCTCTTGAGCATGGCAGTCGCTCTGTTAAATTTTCAAGTACTGTACTGACTGGTCTTCAGCCCCATGCGCACGGTAAATTTATTATATGATTAACATGTTAGCCTGCCACAGATAGTAACAATGCTACACATTTGACCAATTTATGACACCATAAAGTGGAAAACCAGCCACAAAGATATTCTGCATAAAAGGTGGAAGATCTTTGTGGCAGGTTTGTGTGACACCATAAATTGGATGTGTGGCTTACTCCCATCCTGATGCTGACAATCGGCTTGTTATCAGCATTGGTACTGGGACTGGGATTACATTGGGGCTGAAGACAAGGTTCCCAGCAGAGGAGAGATGAGAGCCTCTACTAGCCAGGAACCTTGCAACCCCCTTGCCTGGCAGCCCTTGCTGCCTTGTCCAGCAGCTCCCAGCTTTGCTCTGCAGCAAAGATGCTCAGTTCTAGGGAGTCCCAGTTGTATGCTATTGCTTCAAATGGGGCATGGCAGCAACTGGCACAAAGGAGTATGGCAAGAGTGAACAAAACATGACACAAATGTGGACAAAGGAAACATAAAATGTCATCATAAGCTATTTTTCCCCTTTATCTTCAGAGTAAGAGAAATGCTGATTAGCGCAGGTTTTAGCACTAGTGACATCAAAGAGTCAGCAGTTTCTATTTATCAGGAGAGGGGTGTGAGCAAGTAGTATGGCCATGCAGATGCATTTATTTTTGGGACCACATGATTTACCAGGTGCAGATTTGAGTTCCTGGCCGGGGCTGATGTGGCTGTCATTGTTGCAACATGTTGAAGTCCTAGTATGAAAGACAAGGATGGAAACCAAGCTTTCTATCACATGCCAAACACCCCAAAACATTTCAGTCTTGCTTAAAACAATCTGAACATGAGAATGTCCTTTTTCACTGCCACGTGGCACAGTGTGGGTGTGACAATTTTTCTGGACTAATGTACAGAGGATTCAAGGCTGTTATAGTCCCAGCAAAAGCCTCGACTGTAGCAACCTCCCATGGTAGTGGTCTCAGGTTCAATGTTTAATGCATTGGCCAAGATAGTAGCCTTTACACCAGCACTCACTTAGGATATTTAGGCTGCTGTTCAGATAGGTGATGGATTGCAATGGCTCTTATTAAAATGTTGTTTAAATACCTCTCAGCTGGGAGTTTACATGTGTTGACCTGTGGAGGAGCTGTGTGAACAACTCTGAGCTCCTCTTAGACCTCCAAGCAAACTCAACAGTGCTGGTGCATCAGATTGTCCTGCTGTTCCCTGAGGTAGATGAGGAACCACCTGGAAAGTTTTACCTTGATGAAATAATCATCTCGGACAGACAAATAACTGGTAATTTCGTCACTCTCTTATTGGGAATGCCATTTGAAGCACTATCAGAATATCCATGGTCATCAATGGAGCTGCTCTGAATCTTTTTCTGGAGAACAAATAGCTTTAAAGAACCTGAAATTGGAATTTTGTGAAAAAAAATGTTGACTTTTTAAAGAAAACTAACTTTTTGGCATCCTAATTGATTTGTTTTTAAATTAAAAACATTACCAACATAGCTCTCATTTGCTGCAAATCCTGGAAAGAAACATTTTAATAACTTCCTGGATAAAAGAAAAATAGATGTAAAATTTATGAAAAAAAAAAAAAATCCTTTCAGTTTTCCAAAGGGACCCCAAACCAGCTCGTCCAGGGGGCAATATTATAGAAGCAGTGTCTGTGGTTGGGTCACCCCCCATCTACAATGTGTCCTTGCTGGTGGCCGGCTGTGGTGGGCATCTCCCTCTTTTCTCACTGAGGTATGGACTGAGTGAGTGCACGTTGTCTCACATCTATTTATTGCCAAGTCCCTTGCACCTCATTTAACGCGTTTGGCACTAGCTACTATCAGAGGCAGTATAATGGGATATAGGGACCTTGAACCTGATCCCTTTGGGCAAGCCCCACATTTCTGGCCCTTGTGGAGGAATAATATTTCCTGTTTTTGTTCTTTCTCCATTGAATGCCCTGTGTGCAGGTCTTCCTCTGCCTTAGCTATCCATGGAGAGCATTCAATGTCGCCAGAAATATCTACTTGCTAATAGGGAGGCGGGGAAAACAGAACAGCGAGACCTGTAAGCCATTGAGAAAGGGAAAATAAAGAGGGACCAGAGTCAGATTGGTGGACCTAAACCCAAGATTGCTGGGCTATGGGGAAGTTTGGACTGAGATCAGGATGCCATGTCTGGACCTGTTGCCACGCTATGCTAGAGGCTAGTGGCTAATGAGTCCTGACCCCTGATAGAGTTCAAACTGGGATTGTATGATACCAGCCCAATCCCCTTCAAACCAACCAACCACCTCCCTGGCCCACGCACAGCAGAGACCTTGTCAATTTGCTTTCACAGCTCATAGGGAGAAGCCATTTCATTGTATTGGTACTATTTTTTTTTTTTGCCCCTGAGCTGAAATCAGTTATTTGTGCTCCTGTAGCACTGAAGGACTCCAGCTGGGATCACG
>JAGPOW010003642.1:5308024-5323218 GCA_030014935.1 Caiman crocodilus | reverse complement strand
GTGGTAATTCTCTGCCTGCAAATGGCAGTAGTATTGTAGGGATGCTGTGACGATACATACACTACAGGAAGCAAAGCTGTCCGTGCTATGACAATGGGGGTCTTAGAGTAGCTAGAGAAAATGCTTCCAGCACTGCATCGCATAACTCTGAACATGGATTGTGTGGATTTGAACTGGCCACCGAATCAATCGGCAGCTTGTAAAATAAAATTCTTCACTCTTGACCAGGTCTCTGCTGAAAACCTCACTGGACTGAATCCCACTGTTGCTGCTCGGGTGGTTTACGATGGCGG
This sequence comes from Caiman crocodilus, assembly GCA_030014935.1. NCBI lineage: Eukaryota > Metazoa > Chordata > Crocodylia > Alligatoridae > Caiman > Caiman crocodilus. The sequence continues at coordinate 5,322,925 of JAGPOW010003642.1, read as the reverse complement.
TGTGTTTATTGGGCCCATATTCGGTGACATGCTAGCCACCTGCAATAACTCTACGCAGGTGAGTCAGTGGTTGACCATGCTTTCTGTAGACGCATGTGGCAAGGGTTTTAAAGGAATTTGGGTGCTTGGCTCCTGTTAAACTCAAAGAGCATTAAGCTCATTAGTATCTTTACAAATTTGGCTAATGGTTGCTTTCTGTTTAACAGCCAGATCCTGCCATGCTGCACTTTTAAGCAAGATCTTGTTCCATTTCAGGCAATGAGACTCATGGCAGAGCAAGACGTTAAGTCTTCAGGGGCAGGGCAGATAGCCTTCTTCTTAAGGCAGGGGTTTAGGACTATTGTTGTCTCTGGCTTTATATCCCCAAGTGAACTGTTACTGGGTTCTGCAGTGATACCTTCCAGCTACGGGAGTCCTGGTAAAATAAATGGCATTGGTATGGCTATTACTTGAGCATGGGTAACATAGTGAATGGTGGGCAACCAGGGCACCGACCCCAGGCAGCCACTTAGAGGAGGTGCAAAAACAGCAGGATACTCATCATGAGACACAGGATACTCATCAAGATGAACCTATAGTCCAACCCAGGAAATGGTGGTTCTTATAGTCTTATGTTTCTTATGGCATGCTACTTGGGGTATCTTAATTTATTCTCTGCTTTGGCAGAGTAAAATTAGTCTGTGCTGAGCTCCATACAGTCACAGCTGGTCTGCCTCTGGGTCCCGAGTTAGTCTGGGTATCTCTATGCTGCCTTGTAGTGAACAGTACAGACATACTGTAGGATGGATAGACTGCTTGAGTGCACATATAAATGTGAATAATTTCTGTACTCGGGCTTGCGTCTCATCTGAAGAATTATCTTGGTTTGATACCAATAGCACATGAAAGTATATCTCAATCTAATTTTGGGTACGACTATGGAGAAATCACACTTTCCAGGTCCAATTCTGTGTTTCTTTGTCACAATCTGCTTCTCGTACTCCTTTTTCAGTTCAGTAGGACTGTGTGAGACAGAGGTGGGATCATTTGGTGCTCTGGGCATTACCTGTTCAGACTGCCAAACCTTTTTCCTGAGGGATAAGGTATTGTTTTCCCAGAACATGGCTTGGCTTTCAAATCCCAGGTAGAGATCTGCAGCTGAAGCAGCTAAAAATAAAATATCTCCGGACTACTATGCTAATCAGATCTGATTGGGGATTTGTTATAAATATTGAGTGCCACATTGCACTTTTACTGTGGAAGCAGCACAGCAAAACTGCATGTCATGTCGTCTGGAAGTTGAGTGTAAGATAATAGAGAGCATCAGGCTATCAACTGGGAGGAAGAGTTAGGACAACTAGGGGCATGGAGGGAGTTATGAGAAGTAAGAAAGGATCCAGCCAGCATCTAGAGAAGTAATCAGTTTAGACCCCCAAAACTGGGTTATGGCTTTCTTAAAATGAGCCTTAGCAAACTTTGCAGTGAACCTGAGTAGCAAAACCTGAAGCCAGGTGTAAATTTTCACAGTAAGGTCACAGTGAAGCCTTAAGCTAGGTGAGTTTGGCATGATGCTGGGTTCAGTTGTCAGTGTTTTGCAGAACCGTTAACAACCTTGGTCCTCTTATGTTTGGAGTAAAGATTTTCTCCATTTCTTCAGGTCGTGGTGGTGGTGAATGAGGTCCTAGCCAACTGCTCTGGTTCCTGTTCCTTTCGGTATCGCCAGGAGGTAACCCCTTTAGTCAGCGATGTGGCGTATTTACTAGGTAACAGTACTTCTGCTCAGATGTAATGACTGTAAAAATTGCTTGTCCACTGGATGTTAGAAATGGGCCTGTAACATGCCTTGCACTGCAGTAATGAGGTCTCCTGCCTGGCTCACCACCTTGGTCCTACCTCATTACTCACTTCTGGCCGCCCAGGATTTGCCCACGCCATTATCTCACCTGTCACCCGTGGATGTTAAAATTCATGAAGCTGCCCTACAAGGCAGGAGTGGGTTTTGGAGTAGTCGGCTGTTGGGGCTGAAGCCTCCCTTGCCTTGACACATGTTAACCTGCCCACATGTTAACCTGACACATGTTCATTCTGCCCAGGGCCCACTGTGTCAGATCCCCAGGCTTGTGGACCCCAGCTTGCCCCTTGGGCTATGGGGCTCTCGGCTTCCTGGCCGTGCCCCTCCTGGGCTCCGGGCTTGCACCCTATCAGTCTTTGCTGCCAGGTATTCAGTCCTCGGGCATGAAACAGTCCTTCCTCTGAAACATTTGGGCTTCTGCTCAACACAGCCCACTGTGCTTCAGGCCCTGGGGTGCTCTGTGCTGGGTGCCCCTGCAGCACCTGGTGGCCTCGAATCCTCCCCTTATAGCCATAGTCGCTTATCCTGTTTAAACACAAATCAAAAGCATGAGCGTTCACTTCCAAAACATAAAGCTCACAAAACACAGGCTCCTCTGTCGGGGTTCATCTCACCCCGCAGTAGCACCAGCGCAAATGTTTGAGGCACTAGCTCTTGTTGCTTGTGATTCAGGGTTTCTTCTGCCCTTTGCAGCACAGAGTCCTTTCTCCCCGGGCAATCCAGACTAGCTGCTCCCTGGATCTCTGCCTCCTATGGATCCTGTGGCTAGACTGCCCCTTCCTGGGCCAAGCCCAGGGATTATGAGCCTCTCCCTGGATCACTTGACCCTTTACTTCTGCCCCAGTCCTGCCAATCACTGTGTGTGCCTGTGGCGGGAGCCCCCTTATTGCTATTAAACCTGTTTAAGGTGCTGGGGTGGCCAGCTGGGGAAGGGACCTGTTACAGGGCCTAAAACAACTGCCTTGCATCTGGACACCCTAGAGTAGGGGTGGGCAGATGTGGCCCACCAAGCTGTTCTATCCTGCCTGTGGGGCCTCTAAACGTTTTGGAAATTTAATATTTATCTGCTCCTGGCTGCCTGTCATGCAGCCCTTGATGGCTTGCCAAAACTCAGAAAGAGGCCCTCCACCCAAAATAATTGCCCGCCCCTGGTCTAGAGCTTTGGAAGCTGAGGGGTCAAATCCAACTGTGAATCTGAATTTGGCAGCGAGCTGCCATCAAGCTATAGATCTGAAGAATAAAAAAATGAACTTCAGGATTGTCACACCTGGATTTGGGCCTGAAGTTTATTGTTTTGGTCCACTTGTTTCCATATGCCCGACGTATGATCCGCCAGTGCTTTTCAGCTCATGTAACTTGTCTGTACTTTTGTAATGATTGCTTGAAGTGCAGCCATTCAGACTGTTATTTGTATGCAACAGTACAATGCATGCCGTGCTGGAGAAGCAGGCCTTGTAACGTAAGCTCCACCCCAAATTTGAGAAACTTCAGATTTTTGGTCAGCGAAATAGTAAATTCCAAAGAAGCAAAACATATTTGGGATTGTGTCCAGTTTTCTGTTTAGAAATGTGTGAGTAAAAGAACCAGTGGAAATCCTGCAGATCAAAATATTTCAATTCATTTAATAAAATGGGCTCCAAGGCAGGCATATTGCTTCATGGGAGTTGTAGTATGGGAGTAATATCCCTAGTTTTCCTTTGGATCATGAGTCTCCTATAATGCATGGCACAGAGCTTGGTCAAAAGGAATTCAGTGTTGCATTATGGGACATTCAGGGTGAGTTGCTGTACAAATGGAACAAAACTCCAGCCACGGTCTCACCAAACCCACAATAAATGTATAAGACGAGATAAAGTTGATGTACACAGATAGGGGAGTGCAATAAAATAATGGGATGCTTTTTATTCTGTTGTGGTAACGTTGGGTGCTCAGATAATTAAAGTGGTTTGAATGTTGTGAATGCTTAGGTATAGAAAGGTGGGCAAAAGCAGCTTCACTGCTGTTCTTTGTAGGCAGACTTGGGTATTGTTACACAGAAGCACATTTTCAGTTTGGTTGGGTTCATCTTTCAGATGACGGACTCCACACCAAGGTTTTTATCAGGGGATCGGGCTTCACTGAGGACCATCAGGCACTGAGGATATTGGTGAACGACACAACCTGCAATGTCACGGCTTCAAACCGAACTGATTTAGTTTGCCAGATGAAGATGCTACCAGTAGGACTGTATCAGGTTATGTTACTGGTGAGACCCTATGGCTTTGCACTCAATGCTAGCACGGGAGGGGACGTCTGTCTGAGAATTGAGCCAAAGCTGGTAGCTGTTGAACCATCGAGAGCTGCAGAGATTGGTAGGTCTGAATGCAAAACAATGTCTTTAACGTGATGGGGTGTGACCTTTAGCAGCAGTGCACAGGGATTTTAGTGGGGCCTATCCGTTTAAGAGAGGACTGGCTAGGTATGTCGCCTTATGGAGTGCAGTTCATTTTTGTGGGGGTGATGGGAGGATATTTTCAGCTAAAAAAGCATCATCTCCCTCATCGCAAGGGTGTCTGGAGTCACCCCAAGCAATTCTAGTGCTAGTGAGAGAGGAAGTGGTTGGTGATGCCTCCTGTGGGGAAGGAGGTGGTTTACATGGTCATAAATCAGGAAGGGTGTGGATCTAGGAGGCCCTGTTTTTCAAGAGGATGTCCATGTCCTCCATCTGGTGGAGATGCGGGATCTTTTCCTGTGAATTGTGGATTCTTAATTTGAGTTACAAGTACGTTCCAGGGGATCGCAACCACCTTCCCTTTTTATGGCTAGGTGGGATGGAAGTCCTGAAACTTTTAATAGGGGTCATAATAAGGGGAAGGTTAGCAACTACTACCTTAGATCATTTAAAAAAAGCAGGTACAATTCTTTGGCCTTGATTTTCTTCCAACAACCCAGCTCCTATCTCAATTACAGTGATCTTTCTTTCATTAAAAAGCAAGCAAGTATATTATTATCCTACTTTACATATGCTTTGAACATTTATAATTGGAAAGAATTACAGCTTCCATCTGTGGTTTTAATTTCTTCCATTTAAAATACCTCTCTTCAATTCTCACAGAAGGCACTCATAGATTATTTCATTTCATATGGGTGTAGATATGAAAGTGCTCTGATGTTCATCTTTACAAAATACACACAATCAGGGTCCATTTCGTTGGGGATGTTGATAAAAGAGCTACCACAAAATTCAGTGTAAAAATGTCTTCCCATTGTTGCCGGCTCAGAAAACTTGACCTTTGGGAAAGGTGAAGCTGGGGAGTATCTCGTGTTGCTCTGTAGTGATGTCTCATGTCAGTGTAGCATCAACTGTAATGGGGGTCCAAAGGCAGATAGATCTATCTATCTATCTAGCTATCTATCTATCTAGCTATCTTGTTAGACCCTGACTCCATATGGCACCCAATGACTGGGGAGATGATGGTGCAATTACCCATGGATCCCGGTACTCGTTAGCCAGAGCAGCCAGGGAGCAAACAGTACTTGCACACATTGCGCGCAATAGCTTTGTTCAGCTTGGAGATGGCTTCGGGCGAGCTCCCTCACAGACACCCAGTCTATGAACACAGGGAGCAGCACTGAACAATAGTTTTTTCCCACATTCATACACTTTGGTTTATACTCCTTAACATTCACTCCACCTCCATCCCTCCTCCTGTTCCACCCATTTCTCCTCCTACCTCAAGCTTTGCCTCTGTTTACTGTTTGCTTCATTAGCATGGAATTGCCTATGCATTTTACTCATTTGCATGTCTTTTTGCTATAAGTGTATGTCTAATACTTTGACTCCTGCTCTTCAGTCAATGGGCGGACTTTGACAAAATCTGGAAGCTTCTGGAGGCTTCTTCACCAATCACCATTCACCTTTTTGCATATGTTCATCTCAGATTCAGTTACCAATTACATGTTGTTTTTCACATTCCAGGCTGTTTTTCTGTCTCATATTGTACCATCTTCCACCTTTTTTGGGCCCCTGTATCTTATCTTGTTCCTTACTGTAGCTGGTTCACAGCACATAGACTTACTGGCTGCTTTTTCCTCAGAAAATAGTTAACACAGTTAAAATAGTTACTTAGCATGAGCAAATGGCTGGCTTAGATATCATTCTGCCTTGTGGTCAGCAGCTTTTGCTAGGCCATAGGCCATGCCTTTATTTAGCTGCAGATTCAATGCTCCCCGAAAATCCAAATATTGTCACCCTAGCATATATCTATATAGATCTATAGCTCTCTCTATATAACATTTCTTCCTCATCAAGGTGCAGAATAAAGGAATTGCCTTACTAGGAGTGAATAATATGTCACTTTTTAAGCATTGAGGCCTAAATCCAGCTCTTCCATTAGCTGAGCTAGTAGCACTTGGCTAAAGGTCAGCCATGCAAGTAGTACTGTGGGCTGCTTATGTAGATTTTAGATCCTGTTACTTCATTTCCTTCATGTCTGACTCCTGTCCCCAGAATGGTTGTGGTGGCAGGAGGAGCCCCCGCCCGCCGCTTAGCCCAATCATGTAATGGTTTGGACACTTTGCTGGGGAAGGGGAGAGGTAGGTTCAAACCCCTGTGGTTGAGGGAGCCAAGAAACTGGTTCACCCACTCCCTGGGTAAGTGCTGTTACTAAACCACTGGGCTAAAAGGGGAGAGCTTTCTCTCCCCATCTCCTCTGTTTAATAATCACCGATTGGTTTTTATCCAGTGACTGATGTTGCAGGGAATTGCACAGCCTTTGACTTCCCCGGGGAGGAGGTTCACTACCGAGCATACTCTCTGAGCATGCTTGGAAAGGCAAGATGAGTTGTTCAGGAGGGAGTTGGATATAAAATTACCAAAGTGGCCTAAAATGTCCCTTACCACCTAACATTAGCTGCATAATTTCAGCTTACCTCAGAGTCTCTCCTGGTTTAAAAATGCTATGGCTCTAGTGATTTATCTGAACTGACTTGTTTGGATTGCTTTAAACATGGGCAGTGACAGATGCTTCAGAGAAGGTATGAAAAACCTTCTGTAATGTCTGGAATGGCTTTTTCCTAGAAAAATATTTCTTCTTGACCCTGTTAAGTGGTCACGCTCTGGAGCACGAGGGTGTGTGCTCATTCTGAGTTATTTATTTCATCCCATGTAATGATGGCTATTCTCATAGCTCATATAAAGAGCTACATTTTTGTTGGATTGTGCTAAGTCCTTGACGTCCTTCATACCTTTCGGCGTTGGATTCCAAAGTTTTGTTGCGTTGAAAAGAAACTTGGGAAAGAGGGAATAGTGCCCAAAAAAAGCAGAGGTCAAAGGGCAGCATCATTACGAAATAAACTCCTTGCCAGCTGCCAAGACCCTTTTATTTTGACTGATAAAAATCATGGCTGGAGAAAAGGGCAGGTGCAAAACATATCAAAAGTCATGCCATTTTCTCACCCAGAGCATTGCTGGTGTCACTCTGCTTTGTGCTCAGGACTCCCTTGGTCGGATTATACGTCCACCGGAGTATTTGCAGTAGAATGAGTATCACAAAAAGCCAGGTTTCAAGTCTGCCTCCCTCTTGCTTTTGGCATGATCCTGAGCAGTGTTGAAGATCCTCATCTCTCCCTGGCCTAAATGAAAGTTGAGGTCACTCTGTACTTTCAATCTTCTGTGACTTTCTTCCTGGCACCCTGCTGTAGTTCAAACCCTGCCTGGGCTCCTTTCTAACCTGAAGTTCCTGGACACATGCTACAGGCTGTTTTTACAGCAGGGGGCATGGTAGATATTTGAACTGTGAGACACCTGCGGGGAAGGTTCATTTTCATTCCTGGTACTTCTGTTTTTTTGCTTGTTTCATGCCTGAGTTGGGGACCTTTTCTGGGCCAAGATCACAGCATAGGGCTTGCCAGCTAAAACAGTTTTGCTGTCAAAAAAAGTCTCTTTGTTTGGATGTCCCTGCAAGTTATATAGTCTACAGGTTTCGACAGGAGAGAAACTTGCAGCATGAAGAGTTGGAATAACTTGACCAAAAGCAATTCAACAACAGAGTTTATGGATAGGACCCACATCTCTTGTCCTCCATGTGGACACATTAAACGGTGCAGAGGATGCTGTACAGTGGTGTCCCATAAATGAAAGATCATTTTTTGTATTGCTGATGTAACTAATACTGGTTTTATAGGAGGCTGCCCAGTGATCCTCCGAGGTACTGGTTTCGATGGGATAAGTCTGGTATTGTTTGGATCTCAGGTGTGCCCAATTAACACCAATAACAGCAACTCAATGAGAATTGAATGTGAAGTTCCTTCTCGGGTGAGAAACCACATTTTCTGCTTTTCCTTCTGGGGGCAAATCAGTTTGCTGAAAGGTTGGAAAGGTCCATACAGTCCTCTCTGTCTTGTATTGTATGTCCTGTACCCATGGTTTTCTTTGTTTATGAGGCACAGTGCACAATATCAGTGTCTGTGTGATCACCTGCTGCCACCAGTGCATGGCTGGAGACACCAGATAGCAGCTAAACACGGCATGTACACAACTGAGTTTTAAACATGTAGACTGTGGGTGTGCCTACATGTGCAGTTAATGCACATGAATAAAATCTGGAGCTTGTTGCTCTGGAGTTTTTTGCCCCTGGGCATGCCATTTGAATGTGCACCTGGGAGCAAAAAGCTCCAGAGCAATTTGCCCCACACTTTATCCATGTGCAATACATGGAGCCCAGTTTGAATGTGTATCTGGGAGCAAAAAAACTCCAGAGCAATTCGCCCCACACTTTATCCATGTGCAATACATGGAGCCCAGTTTGAATGTGTATCTGGGAGCAAAAAAACTCCAGAGCAATTAGCCCCGGTGTTTATTCATGTGCAGCACATGGAGCCCAGTGGGAGAAGCCCTGGCTGGCAGGGGAGCCAGGGGGTCAGCTAGCCAGTCCAGAGCTGCTCAAGCTGGGCTCCACATGCTGTGGAGTGGCTGGCTGGGGCACGAGGGTGCTTCAATGTGGGGCTGCTCGCTAGCTAGCTCCATGCTGGTGCCCCAGCCAGCCTCATCACCGTCTACATATGCATTTGAGTTCAGGAATTTACTGCATTTTCAGATAGTACTCGTGTCTGACTATCCAATGGTGCAGTAAATTAGTTTACACCAGCCTAATTGCCACACATGTGTAGATGGTGACACTTTGCTATGCAGTAAATTAGTCTGGCGCATGTGCAGTAGTGCCCGTGTAAACGTGCCCCATTGGTTTTAGGTCACGTGCCCCTATCCCTTTAAGGCTCCTGTGTAGCTCATCAGCTGTGATAGTTTTAGAGCTCATATTTCCCTGTTAAAGGCAACACAGTCTCTCTTTCATGCACTTCAAAAGATGGCAGTGATGAACATACATGTTTGCAGCTTGTTGTAGCCCATCTTTTAGTCTGCTTCATGATATAGATGGTTCGTTAATTGAAAAACTCAGGTCAGACAATGTGTGTTTTTACTCTTCCATGTTGGGGGTGGGAGATGCATGAAAACAAATGTAATTTGTAATGGCACATGCTTGCATTGTTGTTTTATTTTCAACTCCATTTTCAGGGTGAGGACGACTTTAATGTCCACGTGACACTGATTGCTGGGTGCCAGTCTACTGTATTCACCAACCTGTTTATCTATGACCCTTCTTTAAATCCAGCTATTGTAGCACTGAGCAGGAACAGGAGCAGCATAGCAGGTGAATGGCTTACGGTCTCCTTAAAATGCAGCAAACTCCCTGGGGTTTAAGGAGAGTATCATCGGATAGTACCATCAGTAAGGAAGTCAATACAAAAGGACTGGCTGGCTAAAATGTGCAGAGACAGGTGATGGCACATTGACCTTTTATTCCTAGGATGCTGGTTTCAGGCTAGACTCGCTGGGTCGTGAGCAAGACTAATTGCCAAGAGAGACAAGTGTTTGGCTTTGGCCTAACATGGATGGTTGCCCAAAGGTGTATGCCTGCCATTAAAATTGGCCCTTTTTTGGTGCTTTTAGACATGGAGAGATGGAAATGGCCCACAAAGACTGAACTGCCCTTATGTCCATCAAGAAGGCTCAAATTCAGAGCACAGTACCTTATAATAGTAGGGCCAAGCTTGCCTTCCAGTTGCCCATAAGCTTCTTATCCTACAGATAAGCCGAAGTCTTCAGCACCCCAGCCAGTCAATGTTTAATCTTCATCTTTTATACAACCGCTCCTCACCAAGCACCTTCCACATAAATTGGACAGAAGTAACCCTGAGGCTAGCTGGTAGCAGGACCTCACCCTCTGAGGCTGGCCCAGAGGAGCCTGTGGTGTGGGGGTCTCTTCCCAGGAGCGCAGATGGGAGATCTATGGCAGGGGTCAGCAACCTGCTGCCTGGGGGGTCAGGGATGGGACAGCGGTGAAGACTGAGTCTGGGCAAAGAGGAAAAGGCCTTTGTCTTTCTACTCCATCCTGCACACTTGCTATTTTCCTTTCCTTTCTTTTGCCGTCTGTCCTTCTGGCCTCCCCCCATGCCGGTACAATGCACCTTAATAAAGCTGCCCCTTGGCTCACCAGCATCCCTGGCTTTCGTGCCAATGTAAAAGCAGAGCTGGGTCTGCGCACACAGAGTTTCTGCTCCATTCCCCAATAGCCGTGTCATTTTCTAATACTCCCGAATGCATAAATAAGGGGACGCGTCCTTTATCATCTGAATATTATTCAGATACGATAACACCAAGGGGAGATTTTTCTAGCCCTGGGCAGCACAGGTGCATGGAATTCCTTAATGTTATAGAGCTCCCTGAATGGCAGCAGTGCCGAGTTCAATCTTCTATTCAGAACTCAGCGGCTTCGGCTTTTAATATAATTTTCCTCCTATATAATAAAAAGAATAAATAAATTACACCGATGCCTTCCAGGCATCCAGGATTAAGCTGACAATTGACCAAGAGTCCAAAGAGTTCACGTTATTAATATATTCAACTTCACAGGCTTTCAAAGTTTCAAACTTTATTTGACTCTTTCCGTGTGCAGAATTGGCAAGTGCCTGCTTTCGGCTCTACTCCAGAGGGGCTGGTGGGGGCGAGCGTATAGTTTGTCAGCTACTCCCCCTTTGCAGTCTAGTGCATACTCTTATCCCAAGGTAGCTAACCCCATTTTCAGACAGGGCTAAGATACCTCACATTTACCATGGGATAAGTGCGTGCACACAAGGAATAACTGGAAAGGCTGCCTCTCAGCAGGTTCGCACACCTTAGCTTGCATTGGGGGAACAGGTTTGTGCGGCCATGCCCTGAGGAAATGAGCACATTTGCTTCATTGAATAGAGTGGCTTTTCTTTCAAGCTAAAGTTATGAAAGTCCCACCTTGAAGACAAGCTGCTGTGGTAATGGGGGGTGGAGCACGTGCCATGTTAATAGGATTAGTATTTGCTGTGGAGGGGGGGCTGCATTTATTAGTCAAGTAGACTTGGCCAATAAAAGATCTCAACTGCTTTAGCTAATTAGAGCACGTCCACACTGAAACGTTCATGCGAATTAAAAGTGCCAAAGCCATAACTGTCCTGACTAACTGCATGCCTGACCTATCTTATTCTGGAATAACAGTGACTTTTTTTCCAGTTTAGCTTATTACACTTTCAAAGTTGGTTAAGATAAATCCTTTATTCCAGGATAAATGCTCCCATATGTGTAGAGTTATTTAAGAATAGTTCTTCCTGGATAGGAGGAGGGAATAGGAGATCCCCTTAGGGATTTATATGCCCCAGGAGATTGTTAATGGTATATTGCTCAGCTTTAGAAAGGGATCATATGACATGGCTGCCTGTGATAATAGAGGACTGGACTTGAATGTAAGGCAGGCTGACGGATGAATGGGCCATGGACACGGACACTTCCATATCTCAGAGTGGTCTTGTAGCCAACCTCGGGCAGAAATGTGTCCTGCCACTGTTTTTTGCGTGCAGGCGAACTGCCGTTGTCTTTCTGGATCCTGTTTGTGGTCACTGAATCCAGAGTAAATAACCAGTTCGATTCATTGCTTCATCGAGTCTTCCCTCCATAGGCGGCCAGACGCTCCAGATTGGGTTGTCATCATTCGCACCTTACACTGGTTCGGATGTCAAGGTCCAGATTGGGGATGCTGCAGCAGACATCCTAGGAAAAGCAGCCCGTGGTTTGGATGTAGTGCTGCCTGGTCTGGCAGCTGGATGGTACAATGTTTCTGTCATCCTCAGTGGCATCCTTATTGGCTCAAATGGGTAAGACAACACGGCCATTGATTTTAAGAAACATTTCCTGTAGCTAAGATTTTAGGATTAATGATAAAACAGAAGACAGCATAAGCTCAACGGGAAACTTGCTCACAGAGAGATCTACAATTTGTTGCAAACATGAATAACAAGGATCAAAGCCCTAATTCAGGAGTGAATGCCTGGTCAGCAAAACATCTAAACTCCATGCTTACATCCTACTACCGATGTCACTAATGGGGTGGCGTGAAATTATTCAGGCGAAACATGTATTCTTTGAGTGGTACAATTTCTGGGCAACCAGAAGTCATGGGTTGGGTCAAATGTAGTGAAATGTTTCTCCAGGAAGAAATGAAAATAGCTCACTTTAATAAAAAGGGAAGAAAATATTTGGAGGAGTTAAAATAGTTAAAATGCTTTACTCTGAGATTTTTTTAAAACAAAATAGTCATTTCCTCCCCTCCCCCCCTTTTTTTTTCCCCTGTGACATTCCAGGAACAAATTTAGCTGCATTACATTTAAAAATATTTTTCAAAAGAACGGAAAGCATAGCCTGGAAATAGGATGAACTGATTTGTTAGGCCAGAAGGATTATTCTCCACCCCTCTTTTTTTTTCTTTCGTTTGACTGCTGAGCCAAACTCTCGAGGACGGGTTGCTGGGAGTGCTTTGTGAAGCAGTGCCATTCGTATGCAGAAAGGAAGGCCTTTATGTTGTATAGTGTGACCCTGGCTGGCTTGTTATACAGTTGGGCTCCAAGGGGGAGAGAATATTTGTTCCCTGGAGTCCTAATAACTTATTAGATGCCACCGGGCAGAGGAGGAGGAGCACGGTAGACATTTTCAATTCCTATCTGATTAGAAGAGAGGAAATTAAAACACAGGGCATAAAAGGAAAAAGCAGAAGACTAATCCAGCATTGTGCATGTTTTGCAGGGTCGAGTCCTTAATCCAGTACATCTCTGAGATCTTCAGCGTACAGCCTTGCTGTGGCTCTTTCCTGGGTAAGTATCAGGGCATCTGTAACCACTTATGGAGGTCACCAAGGGATCAAGGACATGGTCTCCCCTTTAATTGATGGGGCATTTAAATGCATGACCCCTCATTATGCCCACTTGTACTGACAAGCAGCAGCAGCCTGCTGAGCGGTCTCTGGAAATGTGCGAGTGGTTCGGCCTGGCTGGCCAACCCAGGAGCAAGCTGGGTTGCTATATATCCGATTGGCTTTTTATATGCGTAAGTGGGATGTTGGCATTACCTCCTCAGCAAGACCAGGCATGCCACCAAGATACCAGCTCTGTCCATTTGTGAGCATCTGGGCCTATGCAAAATGTGGAGTACCATGCTTGAGCTCACACCCTGGCACTGCTCAGGGCTGCTCCAAGCTGTTTGGTCTGCAGACCTGTGGGCACAGACATGCCTAGTGCATGAGAGAGGATGCATTTGTCTTACTGACATGCTTAGTTTGGCTGAGGAGGTGGTGTGGGCATGCTTGAAGGGTCCCAAGGGCTGAACACATGTGCAAATCTTTCAAGATCAAACCTAAGGACCTGACCCAATAAAAGACTTAGTCCCTGGGGAAGGAATCCAGAACCCTGTGAAAAGTGTCTGGACTCCTAATGTGACTCGAGACAGAGTGTGGTGCTATAGGCTAGGGATTAGGGCATTCATTTGGGAAGCTGCAGACCTTTCGGACCTTGCTCTCTGGCTGGTTTTGGCATTTCACAGGAAACAGCCACTGGACAAGCTGCAGTTGAGGGAATCAAAGAAAAGAAGGGTTGGAAGGGACCTTGGGACGTCATCTAGACCAAACCCCTGCTCAAAGCAGGTCCATCTCCAACTATACCATCCCCAAAGCTTTGTCTAGCAGGGTCTTAAAAATCTCCAAGGATGGAGAGTGCACAAGCTTGCTGGTCAGCCTGTTCCAGTATTTTAGCACCCTCCACATGAGGAAATTCTTCCTAATATCTAATCTCAACTTCCCTTGCTGCAACTTGGGCCCATTGCTCCTTGTCCTGTCATCTGCCACCGCTGAGAACAGCCCAGCTCCATCCTCTTTGGATCCACCCTTCAGGGAGTTAAAGGATGCTATTAAATCTCCGTCAGTCTTCTCTTCTCCAGACTCAATGGGAGTCTTTACCTGTGCTCCGGAGGTGGGGGTGGAGGCGCTTTAATTAGAGCAGTCCTGAGAACCGCCCTAATGTCTCATGTGTCAGCATCCCCGGGCTTCAAAGTGGCATCAGGGGCACTTTAACTAAAGCATGTTTGAGAAGCTTTAGTTAAAGCACCTCCGCCACCATATTGAAGCGTGGGGACATTGAATACATGAGATGCAGCAGTTGCTGCATCCCTAATATTCAATATGCTAATTAGCATGCTCCACCAGACTTGATTACTCGAGTCTGCTCTGGCACGCTGTAACTACAGTGCATTGGAGCAGCGTCCCTGCATGTCTACAGGCACCCAAGAGCCCGGTTCCCTCAGAAGTCATGTCCCTTAGCCCCTTCACTGTTTTTGTTGCCCACCACTGGACTCTCTCCAATTTTCCCACACCCTCTCTGTAGCGGGGGGCCCAAACCTGGACACAGGACTCCAGATGTGGCCTGGAGCAGGACCCAGCACTCAGGACTCCCTTCCCCAAATGAGCGTGAGCTCATCCTAGGTCTGCCATGGTTTCACCTGTACGCCCTTACCCAAAACACTTACTCTTTTTCTGGGAATAATGGTACAGAGGCTTTGTGATGAGTGCTCAGCTAATATTTGGTACTCTAAAAAATATGATTGATCAGGTTGATTACGTCTCGTTAATCAGCTCTGAGACCTGATGTATAATGTAGTCAATCAGTTTGGAAGAGTGAGTCAT
>JAGPOW010003642.1:5265552-5300382 GCA_030014935.1 Caiman crocodilus | reverse complement strand
TTTTTCTTTTTTACCTTTGTCTTTCTTTTGTTGTTTTATGCATTTATGTGCCCCCCGAGCACAGCGCGTGTGCATGTCCCAGCCCTCGGTGCATTGATCCTGGCAGCTCTCTGTGAAACGGGGCAACGCTGTGATCCCTAGTTGAGAAGTGAAGAGCTGCAGCCTTGTGAGCTGCCCAGGGTTATACAGGAAGCCTGGGGCAGAGCAGGGAATTGAAACCTAAGTCTTGATTCGTGCTCAGACCACTTGACCCGCGGCCCTCTCCCTTGCCAATGCCATGCCCTTGGAAGAATGAATCTTGGGTGAAAGACTTATAAGCCCCATTGTTTTTTAGGAGAAATGTTCAGAGTATGGGATTTTGGCTTTAGTGAAAATATCCTTCAGTTAGATTTTTTCTTTATTACACCTGGAAAGCTACCTCACTGTCCTTCCTCCCATGGGACATTCACTTACTTGAATACATAAAAGGAATTACTAATGATTACAGCGCTGGGTTGTTCTGTCTATCACCGCTCGCGCTGATCAGCATGATCTCAACGTTACCTTACGCTTCTGTCTCTGTGAGCCCCGTCTTTCTTTCTCCTCTTGGTTTATCATGAGCTGCTGAGATCTCCAGGATAGGGCCTGTCATTACATTATGTATGTCAAGAACTGGATTTTCCATTCTGCAGATTATTTTGAAATTTTTGGAAACCCCCCCCCCTCCAAATCTGGACAAAAAGTCAACATTTTGTATGAATGGAGCATCCAAAATTTCTGCCCAGTGTTAAAAAATGATTGAAACAAAGCGTTTTGCTTCTAGTTTTGAACTTTTAAAAAAGTAACTTAAGTGATACTTCCAAACAAAAACCATTTCAAGCCGGAAAACCACTTTTATTTATTTTTTTTAATTTAGAAAGAGTCCAGACACCCCACCTTGACAAATACGGTCATTCTTTGCATTGAGAAGTTTATAAAAATGGACCCTTTCCCATGATAAAGTTTGATCTCAGTGAATCACTTTCCGATTACTTAATATTTAGCGAAAAAAAATTATCAACCTAATATAGTCCTGATCACTGATGAGGACCCTGGGACACCACCGTGATCCCAACCATTATAATGACCACAAGACTATTCTTTCGAGCCACTCAGCTGCTTGAGCAATGCATCACCTCACGGTGTTGCATGCAATTCTCTGGGGGCTGTGTGAACTTTATTCTTTGATTTCCACAATTCATAGAAATCACAAGAGTCATAGAAAAATCGGGTGGATGTGATCTCAGGAGATCATCTAGTCCAGCCCCAGGCTCAGACAACAAAGTTTCTTCTCCCTTCCACATATTGACCAGGATGCGGTCTTCGTGGAGCATTGAGGAGCAAGGCGTTGAAGGCCATTCCCTTGCGATGAAGCAATGCAGTGTACCGTTTTGCTGGGCCGAAGCAGACAGTGCTCCTTCTCTTTTAGCCAGCAGTTGTGCCCAGCCCCTTAGCTAATCCCAACCTGTCCTCATCTCGCACGGGGGGTCATTTTGGTCTAAGGGGACGGGACCATCTGGCTCGTTATTGCACAAGAGGTCGTATATCTTTGCAGGTGCCAGGTGAATCAAACCCAAGCGAAAGAGTTACAAATGGACCCGCAAATGGATCCCGAGGGGTGAAGAGTTGGTGTTCCTAGTTCAGCAGGGGCGCATTGTTTTGGCAGGCATGCCACAAATTCACCCCATGCCACCCCTGAGTGCCACTTCCCTTCCCCTGCAAGATCAACAGCTCTGCTTTTTGCTTCCTGCCCATGCTCCCTGCCCAGTCTGCTGCCCCCATCCCTCTCTCATCCGCCGTGCGCCACACACGGGAGCTCCCCATGCCACTTGGGACATGCGTGCCGCGGGCTGGCCACTCCCGTGCTACTGGGAGACTGGGATATGAGTATTGGTCTAAAGATATAAGCAGACAAGGTAAATCTGATATCTTTTATTAGACCAACTCAAATAGTTGGAAAACCAGTGGGAGACTGGGGAATTTAAAGCCTCGCTGCTAAGGAAGCTGGTTGCCGAGCTAGCATTGACTTCAGTGGTGCAGCATCACAGTCTAATATGCATTAGTGCAAATGCTTATGCAAGTGGATGTCTCTCTCTCTCTCTTGCTGTTTTTGTCTCCTGTCTTTGCAGCCTCCTTGGCCATTCTCTGCAGCCTGAAACACTCTTCCGAAGACTGTCAAGAAGCTGGGGCCACGTATATTAAATGTGACATCCGTGTTGCAGTGGGCATGCACAGTGTGACTGGGCCTGCACCGTACATATATTTATGTGATGATGACATTCTTCCATGGGACCAGACGACCGGCGACTCCTCCCTACCCTATTTTACTGGCCTCTTTTTCAGGTTGGTCGCGGCTCTTTCCCCGTCTTGAGTGGACATGCTTCTGCTCGCTGTCTTTCCGGGGTCATTCATCCCTTTGCAGAATCGAACCCCATCTGATTATAGGCTTAGGGGAAGGGAGCTGTCTGTCCCCCAGGCTGGTGACAGCACAGCGACGGGGCCTGCGGACCGCTAGAGAGCTCCGCTGGGTTGTGAAAGCCGTTCATTACGCATATCAGAGCATCTCCTCCCTGTCTCTTAAAGTGTTCGAGAGACATTGGAAAATCCATCTAGTAAACAGCCCGCTTTGTTCCTTCTTAGGTTTTAATATTTATCTTCCCATCCAAAGCAACATCTGGTGGATGCCAATGGGGAAAAAGATTAGTCATTATGAAAAACAGAAGGATTCTTCCCCTCCCCCTGCCCTCAGCACAGGCTTCCCATCTCCAAACGGCCACGAATAAAAGTTGCAGAGAAATCCAGCGGGCTGTAGGTTTACTCAACGGAGGTGCACAGACAAGCAAAGTACCTTTCAGGGCCAAATCATCCACCGAGATAAATGGGTACCACTGCATTGATTTTAATGGAGCTGTTCCTGTTTACACCTATGGAGAATTCAGCTCTAAAAGGTTGGGGAGGAGGGGCAGGCTTGGTGGAAAGGAACAAACAAAAGAATAAAACTTTCCAATTTGTCCCCCCCTTACCCCACCCCGGGTCCTCCTTTCTAAACAAATAGAAAATCAGAGCAGGATCACGATGGGTGGTCCAAGGTTTTCAGGAGACTCGGGGCAAATTCTCAGCTGATGTAAATTAGCATGGTTCAGACAACTTCCGCAGAGCTACCCCGATTTGACGCCGAAGACCTGGCTCTGTCATCTCCTATTGTGAAATACTAATTAATCAGTGGGAGTTACTGATGCCCTGCGGTGAGAGAAGCAAGCACTCCAGTATGAGCTGAGCAAGGAGGGCAAAACCAGAGGCAGTCAAACTTCTTTTTTCTTCCAATGCCAGAAACTGTGTGAAGCTAGCCCGGTTTGAGCTCGCAAAGCTTTGAATCTCCACTTTTCCGCACATCACCGTGACTCTCAGCATCTTTGCTGGAGTCCGCTGACTTACACTCATAGAAAGCAGGCATCGGGGAGAAGCGAGGCAAGTTTATTAGGTCAGATCCTGGAGCTATCCTCAAATACATCAATTGAGGATATGTCCCATTGCTTACTTTTTCCTATTTACACTGCAGGCCCCTTTCCAAACAAAGTGGACTGCATGGACGCGTCAATATTTGACCCATGAAACTCAGTGAAACTGGGAGAGAGGGGGGGTAAAACACCTTGGAAGTCATCAATCCATCTCCTTACCAAACTAGTAGTTTCCTGTTGCTTTCCCCCGCCAGTCTCATAATGCAAACTCCATTATTTCCACTGTGGGGAAACCAGTCCTCGGTCTGAAAGTGCTCCTTCCTTTTTCTTTCGTTTCCCATTTCACCAACTTTGCTGATCCTTTTAATATGCTAAAAGTGCCATCTCCCTGCGGTATTTACCCTCTTCTCATATCGGGGATTGATATAAGAGCTGGTCAGGTCTTTTCTGGTGAAATGATTTTTTCACCAGGAAATTCTGATTCCTCGAAACTGAAACTAGGGAAGGGAGCAGCTCTAATCGATCGCTGTCAGAGTGTGACCCTTTTTGATGTTATCCAAACTAATAAAAAAGGATTTGTTTCCAAAACAGATCTTTGTCCTGAAGTGTTAGGGAATTTAATCTAAAAAAATAAAAAGATAAAATAATGCTCAAGATGGGAATTCAATCCTTTGAAATTATTGAATAGATATAAACAAAACTATTTAAAAAAATACTGGTTCATGGAATTTCTCAAAATTCACCTTTTTCCCCGTAGATTCACTATGAGAAAAAAAAAATCAAAATCTCAAAACTTTTTTTGCAGGATGGGAAACCAGTTTCTTTCCCAGCTCTAATTGTTCGCCTTCCTTTCTGGTCATTCGCCCATGCAGTCTAGTAATGGAGCTTCTCCTAACTTGCTCTGGTGTGACCAGGCGCTCAGGACTTATAGGTATTTCATAGATTTCATAGATTTTCAGGTCAGAAGGGACCTCAGCAGGTCATCGAGTCCAAGCCCTTGTCCTGTATTAAATGCTTAATTTTAATTCCAACTTCAGTACGAGCAAATGCAAAATACAGTAGTGGCTCCAGTTGGTGGGTCCTAAAATCGGTTGTTGCTTTGCTTCACTTCTCTACAATCTCCAGTTTGCTAATAACTTTCCAGAGTTTCCGTGCCCAGGAAAACGCTGGCAGCTTCAGATGCAGTTCATAGATTCATAAAAGTAGGGTCGGAAGGGACCTTGTAGATGTTAGGGGACTTTACTGACTGGATCCTTTAACTTCAAAGACAACACATTAATTTCCAGGGTCTGATTGCTGTTGTCAGCAGAGACATCTCCCCTGGTTTCCATGCAAAGCCTATCAGACGGACTCTATTTATAGGACGATATGGATATGTCTTAGGCTATAAACATGTGCATTATTTGAAGGATGCAGCCTTTCCTTACAGCAGAAAACACAGGAGGCAGCTTTGAACGTTACCCACTGAATTACCGTGCAGGACGAGAATAGTTCTCAAAGTGTTGATATCAAAAGCGAGCATAGTTCCCTACGGCTGGCTTTTGATTATTGATACAGTGGAGGGAAAGGTTCATTTAAATATATCAATAAAAACCCACCGTTAAAACGGAACGGATACTTGTGATGGTGTTTTGTTAACTCAGCTGCTTTCTGTCCCGCACCTCCTATTGTGCTAAAAGAGAATGGCAGTAAAACAAACACCCTCTGAAAGCATTGTGAAAACGGCAGCTATTTATTCCTAAAGCCGAGTAGAGCATTGGGCTAGGTCTGAAAGCTCTAGGTTCATCCATTTGGCAGGTTCCCTCCCCCGCAAAAATGCTTTAAGGGCCAGATCCTTCAGTTGGCTGTCTTCAATGGTGCTCAAAGACACGACTTTCTTAGGTGCTATTGAAAATCCCAGTTAGCCTGCATTCGGAGGTCCTCGAAGACTTTGGAGACTCCCGTCTTTGCATGTTTAGGTGCCATTTGGAAATCTGTCCTTACCTGCCTGGTTAGAGGAGCGGGACGCATTCAGAGCGGAGTCTGCCTGACTGTAACTCAATGCCTTTTCAGGCTTTCATCATATAAGTGCACAATCCAGCGCCACAATTGGCACCGGTTAAAGAGGCTTGATTCTCCACTGCCGTCTTACCTTGTTCCACACTGAATCAAACAGTAGCGCCCATTTTATACAGCTGTAAATGGCTATAAAGGGTGCGAGGAGGGCAGTGCAGAACTGGGCCCAGGGACCAAGCTGTTTTATCTGTTGTTTGCACAAGTGATGGAAGAAGACTGTCCTTTGCTTTAGACTGAGCCGGTGGCCAGGACCGTTAAGGGAGCAGTTGCTACATATCTGGCTGGGATGCAATGGGTCTGTGGATAAACAAGGGCTTTTAGTTTCCTAGCATCAGTACTACATTCAGACACCAAGCAAATCCCTGGGGTTTTTGAAGGGAGGGGAAGAAATGCAAACGGCCTTCATCATAAATACAAATGGGCATTATATGTCACGGGCCCGGTACAAATCATGCTGAGTTAAATTGGAAAGTATCCCACTGATATCAAGGGTATAGCTTGTAGCTGGGTTGGTTTAAGGGCATCGGCAGACAGGGGTCTTTGGGTAACTCTGGCACCTTTTATTAGGCCAACTCCAACGGCTGGAAAAATTCTTTGCAAGCTCGCAGGTGTTTTCAGGTATTTATACCCACAAGCTTGCAAAGAAGCATTTCCCCCCCCCAATGATTTGTGTTGGACTAATAAAAGATATCAGGTTTACCCAGAGAACCTTGTCTGCCATTGATTTCAAGGGACTTTGGGTTACACCCCTACAGCTCCCTCTACTAAAAGGCTAACAAAGTGAGCAGCTGTCAGCAGCAGCACCCTGCAAGAGCACCTCTTCCTCATACCTCTCCTGTTACTTGTGCTCTCTATGCGAGAGGAGCCTTTACAGCTTACAGCGAGTGTCTGCTAGTATAACTGGCACATATATCGAATCTGCTTAGTCTGGGCTGTTAAGTAAGTTTAATTAATTTACTAAGTTAATGTTCCAATGCCAGCAACAAAGCATCATTGCAATCAGCTGGGTAGCAGGAATTGGAACCCTTAAATGAGCTCATTTTTTCACAGTTGGAATTAGGGACCAGTTAGCCAGTTGTGTGGTTTTTCCAATTTCTCCGCGTGCCCTAAGGGAGTTGCGAGTTATTCATTTCCCATTGCTAAGTGTGAATAAGAGAGGAGAAGGGGAAAAAGGGAAAGGGAAAAAAAAAACCAAACCAAAACAACCCAAGAAACCCCACTCAGCGTGTGCGTCCGTCTCAGACTCTAGACGCGGCTATTCCCTAGCCATTGTCTGCCCTGTTTTCCCCCGTCTTCCTCCTGGAACAGCATTTGCTGCCCATTTGTAACCGTTTGGGGAAGCAGAATGGCATCACTGAGAGATATTTACTGCATGTATTTTCATCGGGCGTGTTTGCAGATAAAGGGAGGAAAAACAAATAAACAATACAAGAATGGAAACAAAATTACCGAAATTTGCAAAGTTTGACAAATGGTGGCCAGGAGTTGCCACAAGCTAATGGCTCGCAATGATTAATAAGAGTAAAAATAATTGCATTTCATTAAGATTGATGACACCCCATTTAACCTCCCTTCTCGTTTCAGCCCTAAAGTGGAAAGAGATGAAGTTCTCATCTATAATAGCTCCTGTAACATTACCATGGAAACTGAGGCAGAGATGGAGTGTGAGGGAGCTAATCAGCCAATTACCGCCAAGATTACTGAGATACGGAAAAGCTGGGGCCAGAACACTCAGGTATAATCAAATCTTTTTTACAGACTGATTCAAACAGCTTAAAATTAAATTTGTAATATTGTGTACATTTAAAGGGTGGGGGGGGGAAACAATTTGGGCTGAGCAGCAGTAATCTATAATATTAAATGCTCTCCAACTTTGAATAGCGGTTCGAATGCACAGCTGCTGAATTAATGGTTAACTATGGCTAATCGTATATTTTATCAAATAGATATGAAGGCTGCCTCGTTTCCTTTAACTTCCTTCAGAGTTTATGCATTTTCCTCCCCCCCGCCCACCCAAACTCCCTTTTTCTGCTAGCTCTGCTCCAAAGCACCCTTTCTTTATATCTGTCCCCTCAATCAAAGAGGCTGCTTGCGAGACCAGGAGTTTGCAGGCACCTTGTGAGAGCACACGCAGCACTAGTTTTATTTGAAAGAGCCTGACCCTGGCTGTGTTTGCTGCTTGTACGTAAAACAGGACTGCGACGGTGTAAGGGAGAGACGGGCAGAACGCGTGCCCCTATGCGTGTGCGATAATCCAGCGGCGGCGTTTGCGTCCCACTGAACAGCTTGTAAAAACTCGATCTCAGACTTGCGATTGCAAACTTGCGATGATCTCCCTTCGAAGAAGAGCTCGGACCTGCCCGTGCAATGACGTCTAGCTGGCACAGCGGTAGTGGAAGTGGGGTAGAAGATTTAGCGGACATAAAACATTTCTTTGACCCCGCTGTCACGCCAAAGGTTACTTGCTCATAATCTCCGAAACAGACTGCGTGGGAGTGCCGAGGTAGCCGCCTGTTATCAGAAGCTGCTGTCCTCGTGGATTTGGGGCATGCTTCGACATCCAAGTGCCTTCAACTCTCTGGGGCTGATCCTCTCCTCCCGAGCGCTGCCGTAATTCAGGAGTAACTCTTTTGAAGCCGGTGGCATTATTGCTGTGCTAAACCAGCGTGAGAGAAGTCAAATGCCTAACCCCGCTCGGCAGAATCAGTTCTGCCCTTTCTCTTGGTGAGGTCGATAATCTGATTATCAGGCAATCTGCTAAGCACTGAGGAGACCTAGAAAACTCCAGGCCCGTGCTTGCTCTTCTGTTGATCTTACAGTGATCTTAGAAAGATTTCACGGGCATTGTTAAGCGTGTTGTCCTAGGCTGCAATTTCCCCACCTGCAGTGGGCCACTTCGGAGATGCGCTCCATCTCAGCAGTAGGCGCAGCAATCCCGGACCTGGCTGGGATTCCCCGGCCCAGCAATCCCTTTCGCTTGTCAGCCCTTCTGCGTTTGGTGTAGAGCTGCCCTGGTTCCTCCTGAATGAATGAAACATGTTGCAGCCGGTGTGCAATCACTTCTCTTTAAGATATTGCTTAATTGGGTTGCTTCTAGAGCCCCAGATCCAGGCTAAATGGAACGTTTCTTTCCCCGCTGGTGCGGCCCGCTTGCACATTTCCTGCCTTCCTCTCCTTTTCCAGGCTCCCCTGTTCGTGTGTTTCCTCCTTTGTTAATCAGCATCCGTGGCTGGGCTATCAGGAGTGTGCATAGCTAAGGGGAGTCGTTTCAGTTAAACGTTGCAGCGGGGCCAAAAGAGAGACCTCTTCAGGCCAAAATGTGGCTGCTTTTATTCTATTTCCCCCCCAAATGAAATGCTCGGAGTATTCCCAACAGCCCCATAAAGCGCCGGTTGTGGCGTCTGTGAGCTCCCGCCTGCTGCTGGCAGGAATCGGCTGCATTTCAGACACCCTGCAATCCCAGTGAGGAGATTGTGTGCTAGCTTGAGTACTGGAAGTCCCTGCTTTTTGGGATGGTGAGTGACCTGAGCAGTGTCTCCGCTGGAAGCCATGCCGCGCAGCACAATGAAAACCTATTCAAACCCTTGGGGACTTCAGAAAACTTAGGGGAAGGGAAAGGGGGCTGTGCAAAACTAGGGAGGCTTTTGGCTTTGCAAAGCCTCATCGTTTGGGTTCTGGTTCTGCTTAATGAAACCACAGGCCATCTGGAATCAGGCCTCTGTTATGCCCCCAGTTGGGAGGGGCTGTGGGGATGACTGGGTGGGGAATTCAGATAAATGGTTTCAATTTGGGTCCCTTCCTAGCTGACAGCGCCCTGGTAAGATTTATGGGTCAGCGCAGCATATGCATGCTTCACTGTAGAGGTTTAAATCATGTCGTGTGAACTAGCCTTACCTTTCCATTGGAAATAATGGTCCCCAGCGTCACTACCAGACAGTGGAAAGTATTATTAGCATCCTGAGCATGGGGATAAAGGAACTATTAGCAAGCAGCCGAGCGGCTGTGGAAGTCACGGGATGCCATCACTTCTGCACTAACACTTTGCACTTGTATCACCCTTTTCATCGAAGGTCCCCAAAGCACTGCGCGGATGTGCGCCCTGATCCTCAGCTGCTGTCAGCTGCTGTAGCTCCATGGGGCTGTAGCCCGACTGATATGCTTCAGCTCAATATCGGGTGGGCTATAATTACTACTTGCTCTTTGCATTGAGGGAGTGTCTATATGCCCAAATTATGAACAGGTTTGCGTTGAGCAGGCGCAAAGTAAGAGAGAGCCCCTACCCCAGAAGGCTTCACATTTCATTTGTGACAAGCTGCAGCAGCTCCTTGTGACAAAGGAGTAGGGAGGCAGCGGGAGTGTGAGCAATGAGGATAAGGCGCCTGTAGTTACAATGGCTGTTAATGTTAGTGAGGAAACATAGGCCAGCAGTTAGGGCACAAGCAGGGAGCTCAGCTCCAATCCTTCCCATGCAATCTTGACTGAATCATTTAGAAACCAATCCAAAATGGGACTTGGGAAGCTGGTTGGTGGAGGTGGACTCTCAAATCCTGTGCTAGGGGTCTAGGTTGTAGCCCTGTTGGTCTAAGGACATCAGCAGACAAGGTCCTTTGGGTGAATCTGATATCTTTTATTAGACCAACTCCAACAGTTGGAAAAATTCTTCTTTGCAAGCTTTTGGGTACAAATACCGTTCATCAGGCTGAGGAAGCATCTGCAGTCGGTGTGTGCACTCCTCCTGGAAGGAATGAATCGTAAGGAAGCCAGAGGCTGGCATGCGTGCAAGAAAGCCAGTCAGTGAGGATGTAAATTGAAGAGTCATTGACTCTTGAATCACAGCACCAACGGCAGAAGCTTCCTCAGTCGGATGGAGGGTGTTTGTACCCAAAAGCTTGCAAAGACTAATTTTTCCAACTGTTGGAGTTAGTCTAATAAAAGATATCGTTTTTACCCAAAGCACCTTGCTTGCCTAAATCCTGTGCTAGGCTTCCTGGACAAAGTATACGGAAAGAAGCATCTCGATGTGGGACCGAAAGCACCATGCGGGCAGAACAAGGGCTGTGTAGCCAGTGGCGTAGCACTGAGGGCAGGGTCTTACACTCCTTCTCCTCCCTTTGGAGTTTGGGTGCCAGGTTTAAGACTGCAAGGAGGTGGCTCATCCACTCTGGATCCCAGGCTTAGACTCCTTGCCTAACGTTGGTGCCTGCAGCCTTCACTTCAAACATGGGATAGGGGTTGCTCATTGCTTTGAAGCCTTGACTACAGGAGGAGGATGACATGTTGATGGTGCTGTGCCCGTTAGGTATTGCAGCTCTGTGGTTCGAGGGTGTGGGTGAGCTGGATTCAGAACCAGGCTGTCGGCTCCTAAATCCCCACGTTCGGGGCTGCTCTGGGCTGTTTTTGAGAGCGGCAATCTGTACCCCTTGTGTTTGAAGCTGTCCCAGGCTGCAGAAAATAGTTCAAGATTCAGTAGACCAGCAACAGAGAGAGGGAGGGCAGAAAGGTAGAAACACAGGCAAGACTCAAGTGTCTCGGGCACTCATATGAGAGAGAAGAGCCCTGCCCTTGCTAGTTCAGAGGGTAAAAGGCATAACCACTCCAGGGGCTGGAACAAAGGATGCGCACCACTTTCACCGCTCGGTGAGAGAGTCGTGCTAACTTCTGCTTTCTCTCTGTGAGCAAGGCACGGAGTTGCTCCACACTGCCAAGACTGTGGCGTGTCTATGTATGAGGAGGAACAACACTGTAGATGCTTAGGGAGCTTTTCAGGCAAAGAACTGGTGTCAGGGTGTCTCCAGGAAGGCACCGCAAGCAGCAAAGGCAGCATGGGGCAGCTCGCCGAGGAATGAACGAGGCAAGCATTTCGTAAGTGGTGCGGAGGAGACGTTGGGAAAGCATTGCAAGATTAGACAAGAGGAGCTAGTTGTGCTGTGAGGGGATTTGAGCTGAGTGCAAGAGGCTTGGACTTGCTGTGGGAAGACAGAGGGAACCAAAGAGGGATGGCAAACTCTTTGGGACAGGGACTGCCTTTGCTTTGTCCTTGCTTTGCTGCCTTTGCAGGGCAGTTGTGAAATAGTCTTCTCATGGGGAGCAGTGCGAAGTGATTTTAAGGTGAGCCTTGGTAAATTTGTGAGCGTGATGACATGGCACCTGCAGTCATAGGAGCCTGGTCCTCATGAGCCAGGGGAACCCAGGCTCCTCAGATCCTCCAAGCAGCCGTGCTTCAAATGGCTCAGGTAGAGGAAGACCGAGCAAAGGGGAAGTCAGGATAGGGCCCTAGGGATCCAAAGTAAAGCAAGTGAGGAAGAGATTCCTCCTGCCACCGTTGGCCCTTTTTTGAGAAGTGGAAAGGGAAACCAGGAGTGGGAACTGGACTTGGTTCTCAGACGTGGCACCGCAAAGTATTAGCCACAGGCTTCCTCGACCAGCTCAGGAATTTCCTTTTACCTGTGCATTGGCTTCAGCAGAACGAGCACAATGTGGCCGACGTGATTCATCCAGGAATTCAGCACACATCTGGAAATCCAGATGCTCCAGCTGCATCCTCTGGGTCTGTTTTTTTGCTAGACAGCTACCTTCTGCCCTATGTTGTGCCCATAACTCTGTAGAAAACCCTGCTGTTCCCTCCAATCCTTTCTTGCTGTTCTGCACGGATGGGAATAACATGCGAGAAGCTGCACAAACGCTGAGGCTTTTTTGCTAGCACAGGGCACTGACTTTGAGGATAGTGATACTGTGGACAGAGTTTCTCCCTATGGATGTGTGTAAATCCGCATTACATGCATGAGGTGGTTGCATTGGTGAAAAAAAGAAAGGTTATTTTATCTGGACATAAACTCTTAAATCCAATTTGTAAAAGCCTTGCAGATGGTTTCCCATGGATGGATCCCTGTGACTTTGCAATGCTCTATTTAATTCAGTGGAGACTGATTTAGGGGTCTCCAAGTTGGTTGCGAAACAAGGACCCAGTCTTGGGTTTTATTCAGCTGTTAGAATCATATAATCACAGAAAATGAGGGCTGGAAGGCACCTCGGGAGGTCACATCTAGTCCAACCCCCTGCTCAAAGCAGGGCCAGCCCCATCTACACCATCCCAGCCAAGGCTTTGCCCGCCCGGGAATTAAAAAACCTCCAAGGATGGAGATTGCAACCCATCTCTGGGTATCCCATTCCTGTGCTTCACCACCCTCCTGGTGGAAAAGTTTTTCCTAATATCCAACCAAAACTTCCCTTGCTGCAACTTGAATCCATCGCTCCTTGTTCTCTCTCTGTCGCCATTGAGAACCGTGTTGAGAAAGTCTGCCCAGGTGTCAGGTTTTCTATGCTGGCATGGCCTGTGATAGAGTTGAGATGCAGTCACTAAGTCCAGGCCTGTGTCTGCAAGTCCCCAGGACGATGGGGCGAGGGTTTTTAGAAAGAGTCAGCTTATTCCCGACCTCTGCTCACCTGTATGGTTTGACATACATGCCGCCTTATGACTTAATTAGGCCATGCATGCGAGGGACCCAGGCGCTGCCCTGCACTGCATTTGGAGTCATTAACATTTGTAACGCACGCTATTATTAGCCGCGGAAGAGCGGCGAGCGTTATTTTTGAATCTGCGTATAATGCAATTTAGCCTACTTAAGTAAGAAACAGCTCTGATTGTCTATCCCACAGGACTTAATTAGCTTGCCGCTTCACGGTGCCCTGGGTAATGGGGAGATATGAATAAAAAAAAGTTCGGATGCTCAGTCACTACCTGTCCACTTCCACCTCTGGTGCATAATGAGATGTCAGCTGCCGTGACACTGATGAGATGTGTAAAACATGCTGATAACACAAGGAGAAGATGCTCATGGGAAGATTTGACCGGGCTTGGGTGTCTCTGAACCTATTATGCTTAGTGAGCCTTCAGATTATTATTCCAGATCACTGGACCAGATCTAATCATCACGCAGGCATGCTGTTTGAGCAGTGTTTTCCTTGTACCGGCTCCCCTCCTTCCCTGGCCCAGATGGACAGTATAATGTACGTTGCAGGGCAGATGCCATGTATAGTAAGTCAATTGTAGGAAAACCTAACTGGTACAGGAGCTCATTTCCTCCAGCCCAGCCCTCGAGGGGATGCCATTAAAGAAGAGAAGGCTAATAAAAAATAACATGCTAGATAAAAAATGCTATCCTGAATTACGGTTGTGCTTGCATGTGCGGGGCTTTTTTTTTTTTTTAAAGCTTATTCTTAAAGATGATGTTATGGGCAGGACTCGAGATTTAAATAGCTGCGTAGAAAGTCAAGGGGCTGCAGTTTCTTCGCTTGTTCACATAAAGCAGGGGTAAAAGCAAAGCTCTCGGGTGCCGCGTAGCTAGCTAGGAGAACTAGCTGCTCACCTCCCATTCATTTTATACTGGGCATTGGATCTCCAATCCCACATCTGCTACCTGCTGGCTTTGTTTTCGGGCTACTTACCTGCTTTCTCCCCCCCACGTGCTTCTTTGGAGACTGCATTATTTGGGAGAGAGCCACGGGGATGGGAAAAGAGATGCCAGTACCTTTTAGAGACCTTTGTAAGCTCATGTAGATCAGGGGAACTGGGGTGGAAGCCCAAGAGCTTTCTCCCTGTAGGTCTGGGGCAGACATTGCATACACTGCTTTGACCCAAATCTGTTAGGTCGGATGCTACGTTCAACCAGGTTTATCTCAAACCAGTTCCAACCGGTTTCACACTACTTTACGTGCACTGAATGTCTGTTCTGTTCCAGGTAGAGATCATTTAAACCGGTTTATGTGCAATGTCTGTCCCTAGCCATAGTGTTTCAAAGCGCTCCTCCAACTGTTTCAAGCATGGGGATATTAGAGCTTCTCAATCCTCCCCCTTCTCCTCCTCCTTCCCCCCCGAAAAATAAAACAAGTTCAAACATCTTTTAATATTGAGATGTTAAGTGATCTAAATGCAACTACTGTCTCCCTGTAGAATAATGATCAGGAAATGATTACAAATTTAAATGTGGGTATACAAATGATTATCTCCCTCTGCTCTTGACTTTTTATGTTCCTTGTCTTAGGTGGGCCTCACAGTTGAGTAAAGGCAGTGCAGGAATTTTATACCCATTTCCCCACCCAGTCCTGTAGCAAGCTTAGCTCTGGTACCAAGCAAAACTGATTCCATGAGAGGAGGTCATTTAAATCAGGTGCCCTGCTCAAACTCTGGATTTATGTTACTGCATGGTGTTTGTCTACATTTCGATTTGCAATTTCAGGTGAATATGCTCTTCACTAAGTATCTGGCCTGTTGTGTGATGCTGGCTTTATCCTACTGAGCAGCCTCTACCCTCCACCCCAGAGGTGGGTGCATTTCATTGCTGGATGAAGTGCATAAGTGTACCTTCCCAACCTCAAATAGGGGAAAGGGAAGTGGTATATTTACTGGTTAATCTTTGCAAGCTGCTTTTGAGATCCTTAGATAAAAGCTGCTTCAGAAGAATGAAGCATGCCTGTTCTCGCCTCGGCCTTCCTGCACGCGTCGACCCTTCCACGACGGGAGGTGTCTTTGGTCCGCATGTATTTGCAACACACGTGAACTTGGCACATCCATAGCAAAGTGCTTCTGAGCGCCAGATGCTTTGCATTTGTCGCATCTGCGTGACCACAGCAGTGATCCTTCAGGTTGGTAGTATTTGGTGTCATAACTTGAAAAGTGAAATCAAAATAAAGTCCGCAAACCTCTGATGAAATTTTTGCCAAGGCTTCTTTTAGCCGAGGAAGAAGCAATTCTGGCCTTGTTTATACAGGGAAGTTTGACCCGAGGGATAAATGGAAGGTGATTTTAATTAACGCTTTCTGGACTTTCTTAAACTGAACTGAGCAACTGCAGCAAGTTTAGGCGAAGCGAGGACAGCTTTCTCATTAAGGCATGTCTAGCCAGTGAGTGTGCATGGGGAAAAAGCTTTCGCCGTTCTGGGAACAGTCTCGTCTCTGTCTGACGTCTCGTCTCTGTCTGACTCAAATACGTGTGTGCTCCCCATTGCCATGAGAACCTGGGCACCTTGCAGTTGTTGATGCCATTGTCTGCTATCAACTCTCCAGGTTGTAGCCATATTGGTCTAGAGGAAAAGGCAATTGGGACTTGTAGTAGACATGATGGCTTTGTTGGACCAACAAGATTTTTGCAAAAAAAATAAAAAAATAAATAATTGCAAGTTCTGGGGCACAAACTCCCTTCATCAGGCATTGGAGAAAAAGATTGTAAAAGGTCTTCTGGGTAGAAATGAAAGTTCATGTTTCCTAGGATTTCACGAAAACTCCTCTGGGCAGTCAGCTCATAGCTGGTATGGAGCCTCTCACCTCCTGCGAGGATCTGTGACGATGCAAAGTACCTTGAAACAAAGGCAGGAGCAGGATCTGGGGTTTCAGGTGGTCACCGTTGCTTCCTGCTTAGCCATTTTTTTTAAATGAAATCTTCATCTTTTCCCAAGCAGGAAGCAGCGGTGACCACCTACAACCTGAGATCCTGCTCCTGCTGCTACCCGGGAGAACATTTGCAATCTTTGCTCCAGGGCCTGATGAAGGGTGTTTGGGCCCCAAAGCTTGCAACTAAAGCCTTTTTTTTTTTTTTTTTGCAAAAATCTTGTTGGTTTAATAAAAGAGATCATTTGTACTATGAGTCCTGAATGCCTTTTGTGATCCTCATTTCACAAATGGGGGAGCGTGGTGCAAAAGGACAGAGGCCTTCATCCACAAAGGGGTGGCTCATGCATTTTGCTCTGCGGTCGTTGGAGAAAATGTGTGACCGGTGGATGGGAGCCAAGGCCCCTTTTGTTTCCCTCCCTCTCTGACCCTACAAGTCTTGCATTCCTGGCTGCACGGCTGACCAGCTCCCACAGGAAGGGTGTAGAGTGCCCTCCTCCTTCCCAGTCTGGCTATGCCAATAGTGGGGTGGTTAGGGCACTCTCCAGGGGGGTGGAAGATGTCCCCTTAGGGGTCAAGGGCCTAGATTCCTGTGTCCCTCCTGAGCAAATGACATAACCACAAGGCGGTTAAGTAAAAGTCATCATCGTTAACTAGGGTTTTTAATCGAAGTGGATGCGCCTCCTGTTTGGTGCTGATTCAGTGCTGTCAGCATGTGTTAGAGTGGTCTGAGCACAACTGGATCAGGCCCCGGTCGTGGTGGGGGACACTGGCAGACATGAATCTCAAACAGCAGACCTTTAGGGTCCAAGCCAGTTTTCTGGCCAAATCCTGTATACAAGGACCTACACGAATGGTTAGTGAATCCTTCACTTGGACTGCGGTGCCTAAATTTGATACTGGATTTCATTTTAGCTCTCTACCTCTATTTTTTAGAGGGATTTGGCTCTGAATGACTTATTTCAAGTCACGAAGCAAGTCAGTGGTAGAGTCCTGCCTCAAATCCACTGTCCAGGGGTAATTCCCTAACCCGCGGACCAGGTTTCCTTTCCCCTCAGGGCCTAGCTCTTATAAAGCAAAAAGATGCCTAAGGAGGACTTTTTAGAGGAGCAGTGCTGCTCTCATGAGAGATATCAGTGAGGGCTGGGGGAGGAAGACTACTTTGGCTTCGGCAGACCCTTTTGTCGGTGGCGAGCTGGGAGACTGAGTTTTAGTCGAGGCTTTCTCAGCCCTGGTCCCACTCGGTGCCTCATTTCCATGTTTTCGTATGTGCCTTCCTCTTAGCGACGCCCCCAAACTGGGCACATGTAGACAACTGTGAATATTCTGGAGGTCAGTCTGCATCTCCCATTGCTCATCTGTAAAATGGGCATAATATGCTGCAAAAAAGAACCATCTGCTTGGGAGTGCTGTAATAGGTATGTGCTAGCGCCCATGCATCAGCGTAGCACTGCAATGTTTAATTAGCAAAGAGTAATGAGGACTTCAAGCCAGCTCCTGCCTGTTTGTGGTGGCATTGCAGCAGACACAAACCCAGACCCTCATCATTCATCAACAGTAAAATCACCTGTTAGAGGTTCATAGAGGAGTCAGGCTGGAGGGGATCTCCGGAGGTTAACTAGTCAACCCCCTCTCCAGGATCATCCCTATCTAAGCCGTCCCATCCCATCTAAACGCATACCTTCAACCCTGATACAACATAGTCCTAACATTGGGACCTGCCGCAGGTAAAGCACGGCACCTACGTCCTGCTTCTATAAAATGTTGTCAATATACAGTCAAGAGATCCTGGGTCAAGGACCACGATCCCTGCTACGGAGGGAGGTTTCTCTAGCTATGAATGTCTATGGTTAAGTCCCAGGAGGAGCACTGGCACCCCCTTGGTCCAACTCTCCAGCCTCAGATGCAACCAACACCCAACACTTCTGAGGAAGGCTTAAAAACAGGGTGAGACAGGTAGGAGCAGGGTGGGGGAGTGGGGAGGAAGTCCCTCCCGGCCCCATGTGGCAACCCGCCACAATGACACATGGCTCTGAAATAAGAGTAGGAGCTTTGCTTCAAATCACCTGTACTGTGCTAGCAGGCATAGCTGATGCAGCCTTCAATATAGTCGAGTTCATTTCCCAACTTTTTTTTACCCCAAACTCCCCTTATCATGGTGCGCTGTCTTCACTTGCATCGTCTGGTAATGCTAATGATAACACCTATACCTTGGGATGTGGTGGAAGCTGTCTTTTTATGACTTTTTTCGTGCATCTCAGCCAGTCCCTTTGCTTTCCACATTACTTAAATTCGGTATTTGATCAAGTGTTCCTTGGCTACAGGTTAGAGAGAGATTCAGCGGTGTCTTCTCTTAATTCCTGCTAGCTTTGTGAAGTCCCTTGATTTAAAAAAAAAAAGCCAGTAAAGAAAAATAAAACCAAAAAGCCAGTCTCGGGGTGCAGATGCTATCGGTGCTGACAGAGGTACCATCTGTAAGATTGTTAAGATGTAGAGAGCCAAGATGGCTTCTGCAGTAACCACAGGCAATGTGAAGAGATAAATGGTTGACCCTCTCCCGTGTCAGGTGAGGATTGATGCCACTATCAGCCCTAGTGCTTTTGCAATGATTTTTTAAAAAATCTCTGATAGAGTGTGTTATCTAGTTACTGGCATGAGGGCAATAGCCTGGAGGCAGGGGAAGAGGAGGAGGGAAAGGAGGGGGGGAGAGAGAAAAGGAAAGAAGAAGAAAAAAAAAAAGGGAAGAGAAAAAAAACAAAAAAGAAAGACTGAAGGTCATATTGGGGAGGACAGGCTGGCTCAGGTTAAAGGGGAAAAGGGGCTATGCTCAAATAGGAGAGGCAAATATATAAATAAACCATCCAAGTGACTGCTAGGTAGGTGCATGGGAAAAGGATAATTAAAATCAGCCTTCCCCCTGCCCCCTGCCCCACCACACACACACACGCGCGCGCGCACACACACACACACACGCTGGCTCAAGCTGGGCCGGGCCTTGGGCTGTGGTGGGAAATTTAGGAGATGCACTTCGGATGGTGTCGTCCCCCCACAACCCTTGTTTGTACCATTTGCAGCCTAATAGCAAGGTTTTTATTCATGCACAGCTGAAACCTGTGGGCTGTTTCATATCTTCCTTTAATAGCCCCATTCCTCCCAGCGTCACCCTATTGTCCCTGGGGATCTTGGGGCCGTACACCATACCTGACTCTTTATGGAGCCCAAGTGAGTAGTGACCTGGACCCCCACGCTGCTGCAGGGAAATGGGAAGTCATTGATAGGGAAGGGTGGAGAGGGCTGGGAGATGCAGAGGGTGGGCGAGGGAGGGATGCTTCCCCAGGCAGCCTGGAGCCCCCTGAAGTCCAAGGGTGCATTCCTAGAAGGTGGACAACCATCCTGCTGTGACCCAAGGACTTTCTGAAATGGGGCCTTTATTCCATATTTGAAAAACTGGCTCTGGACAAGCACCAGGCAGTGTCCTTCTGTCCCCCGCAACGCACTGCTGAGAGGCCGTTGCATGACACTGCCTGGTGCTGTGTGAACACATGTGTGCTGCTTCCAGATTGGGAGGTCTCCTGAACGGAGCGGTATAGCCACGTTCATGCACCTATATCTGGACTACTTCGCTCTGAGAGAGCAGAGCTAATTCATCTGCCCATTGCGCCGAACTAAGGGGGCTGCAAGGCTTAAATACATGCATGCCTTTTGGCAAGTTTGAGGTGCCTGCCCAGCCCCTGTGCAAATCACTTACTCAAGGGATCACACCTGTGCACACTCTCAAGCGACCGACATGGGAAAGTAACCTGCCCTATCATAGCCATCCCACTGAATTCATTGGGACTGCTCCTGTGGGTCCAGTTATCCATGTGAGAAAGCACTGACGGCATTTCAGCCACCGGTTTAAATGTAACGAGGAATGGCAACCACGTGCTTTGTTGGATCGGTACCTGGGGCAGCTGCTGCATTATTTATGTGGCACCCAAGCGGCGCGTGGTGTGTTATAGCCAGCTCACTTGTCTCTACCTTCCAGGGCAAGGGTGAAAGCCATGTGGGATTAAACTCAAGTCACCGGATGTAACGTAATGGGCAAATGAATTGCCTTGTGGTATCAGTTCATAAAATGTAAACCAGTAAATTGCTGGATGCGGGGGGAAGGGGTAAGCCAGTGAATTAAGTATCTGTGCCCTAATGAATCCATTGGAGTCTCTGTTCTCTCCTTAAAGAAAGGGTTAATTTTATATGATTGCCAGTAAAACGTACTGTTTTCACAATGCCTAATAGCCAGGTGATAGACGGACTTAACGACCGCTGGCTAAGTGCTGTGCCTGCGTTCCTGGTCGGCAGAACGCCACCGGAGTTCCCAATCTGTCCTTGTAAATCGCTGCAGAGAAAAGGACTTCATTAAGGGATCATAAGGCGGCCTAATAAAAAACAGCAAACAATTAGACTCGTGACTGAGAAGGAGAGGAGGTGACGGCGTTCCCTGCAGACCCCCTGAAGAAAAGCAGACATCGCCGAGCAGGGAAGCGGCAGGTAAAGTGGCCGCTATAAACACTTTCTCTTGCAAGCTGCCTCTTTTCAATAAACAGGCCGTTTGCCGGTCTACAGCTTTAGCAAAATATTTCCAGTCGACTTCATGGGTGGTGCGGGGCTGGGAGCTGTTAGCTCATGCTCACTTACATTTCAAATGTCAGAGCTCATTAGCCGTGAGTGGAGCCAAAGACCGTCGGCGCGGAGCTGTGCAAACTTCACTTCCTCAAACAAAGCTGGGGACGGAGCTTGCCATTTTGCTCCTTAATGCTGGCTATTTATTTATTTACAGATTTTTTTCTCCCCGCACGCCTTTTCTTCCGTCCGGTGTCTTCTTTTTTGCTGACATTCAACTTCCCATTGGCCCTTGCTGGTTTCTGGATTTTGGCCTTGCCGTTTTGTCCTCACCCTGCACCCAGGGAGCAATCGGAGCTGCAGTTTTGTCCTGAATATTGCGCCTGTCTGAGCTCAGCCATGCACGTGCACACAGATGGTGTTGGTATTAAGCAGCGTGGAGTTAGCCAGCATTTTAGGTTCAGCTATGCCAGGCTGAGTCAAGTGCCATGAAATGTCTGACAGGGAGCAATCCTCTGACAAGGAGCAAAACAAGTGATGAGAAGGTAGGGGTTGGCAACCTACAGCTTCTGGGTCTAATCTGACCCATGGGGAGATTTGAGCTAGCCCACCAAGGCTTGATTCAGCCCCTGGCAGCATTTGGTGGCAGGGGGAAGCACTGGCAAGGGTCACAAATGGTGGCTTGCTTTAGGGCTGAGTTGTGTTACTTGGGCCCACCATGGGTAAAGTCTTCCTGATGCCAGGAGCAGGTATGGGTGAACCAGGCAACTGCCCGGCCCCCCCCCCCACATTCCCCATATCCCCACAACCCCCACACACCCACCCACAACCTCCCCACACCCCACACACACAGGCACCCACTCAAGAACCCCACACCCACCCCTCACCCCCCTGCCCACCCCGCTCCTGCAAACCTCACATCCCCCCACGTCTCATACCCTGAGTGCCCAGCTGCCAATGGGAGCTGCTGGCAGGAGCTGTGGCTGCAGGGGCAGCTGTCCCCCTACCCTCGTTAGTGAAGGGGTCAGGGGGAGCGCTGATTTTTCTATGATAATAAAATCAAAAGCAAACACCAAAGCATATTGATATTTAGAAGTTATATTATGATGATGATAGAGGTACTGGTAGGCTTCCAGATTGCTTTTAAATTGTCAATATATCAATAAAACATTGCCCAATGGATCCTGTTCTCTCTCTCTCTCCCTCTCTCTCTCTCTCTATGTATATATAGAGTGGCATTTAATTTTAAACATGGAAAAAACCAGGGATTTGGGGGTATTTTAAAGAGTGAATTTGGGTTTTTTTCATAGTTTCATAGTAGTTTGAGGTCAGAAGGGACCTAAATAGATCATTTAGTCTAACCCCCCACCACTGGCTGGAGCACACGCTGGGATCACACGACCCCAGACAAGTGTTCATCCAACCTCTTTTTGAATTTACCCAAGGTAGGAGCAAGGACCACTTCCCTGGGAAGTTGGTTCCAGATCCTAGCTACCCTGACAGTAAAATAGTGCCTTCGAATCTCTAACCTGAACCCGTTCTCCAGCAGCTTCTGGCCATTGATCCTCATCACCCCAGGTGCTGCTAGGGGGAATAGGACCCTGCCTATTTGCTGCTGATCTCCCCTAATGAATGCTCCTCATAGGGAGAATTCATCAGAGAATTTGCAGTTTTGAAGCAGGGGACACCAGGATTCCTGCTAGCGAGGCAAGCGGCAGGACCCGGGCAGAGGAGCCTGCCCAGGGCTGGCACCGGGGGCTCAGGTGGAGGGCAAATGGGGTGGCTGACCTCCTGGCCATTTGGGGCCAGGATGACATGCTCTGCCAGTTCAAAGCAGGCCCCCACAATAAGCATGTCTTCCAGGCGATAGCTGCCCAGATGGCAGGGCGGGGGCACACATGGTAGCAGTTTTGGACAAAGGCCAACTGCGCAGCCCCAGCACATTGTCAGGTGGCCCAAAGGTGCAGGCGACTCTGCTGCAGTGCCCATGCCGCAGCTCACGCAGCTGAGCAGTCCCCGTCCGGGTCTGGCAGGCATGCAGACATGGGGCTGTAGGGCCAAGGGGCAGATGCTGTGGCAGGTGGCAGCAGGTCACAGGCAGACACCAGGTTGCACTGCCACGCTGCTGCAGTGGGTAGAGGGTGCAAGGGCCAATCTAGGTCAGGGACGCTGCAGTAGTCCGGGTGGCACAGAGGGCTAGTGTCCCCATACGTCACCTGGTCGTCCGGCCTCAGAAGCTCCTGAGCTTCTCACCAGGGCAGCTTTTTATGCTGATACCTTTTGATATGGCCTTCAGCTCCCCTTGCCTGCAGATCTGGGAGGAGCTGGGCAGGGTCAGTTTGCCCCAGGTGGTACAATTGTCCCGCACCAAAGCGCATGTTCAGGCACGTATGCTGAAGCACAAATCTCCGGCACACATTTACCCCGTTGCTATTTGAGCTCTTGCAAGTGCATGCGCTTGCATGCGTGGATGTGCCAAGAGGGGGACAGGCAGAGGACTGCCTAGCTTTGGTATCCCAGATTGGCTTTGTCGTGAGCTAGGCCAGTGGTTATCAACCAGGGTGTGCTATCTTGTGATTCTTGACCGTCCAGTGAGGTGCCAAGCAACGTTAGCGCTGTTAGGTGTGCAAACATGATTTACAAAGAAAAAAAAAAGAGTTTTTAATAGGAATCCACAGCATTAAAAACATTTTGACTTGTGGTCTTTCTTTGCAGCAAAACAATTGCTCTGGTATTTTTCTGTAGTCAAAGATGTAGGGAAAACTAAGAGCCAGCAATGTCTGAGGGGTGCCTTGAGTCTAACAAGGGATCTAAAAAGGCTGAAAACCACTCACTGAACCAGGCACAGGATGGTTCAGCTCAGCAAAAACCCAAGTGCTTCTGGGTTGGTACAAAGGAGGGCTTGAGCTCCTTAGGAAAACAGAGGCCTTTATGGTGATTAGATACCCCTGGCATTAGGCAGCAGGAGAGGGGAGTTTTCAGGATTGCAATTTTGGCCCTATGCAGCCAAATGCTACTTAAGTCTTTTTACCTTTGGATCTGGCCCCTAGTGCATTGTCAAAAGCTGCTAACACCTATTGCAATGAGATTCCCATTTTGGAAATGTCAGTACATGGCTCTCTGCCTGCGTAAAATAATATTTACTACTTGGACCAGAGTGCACTGAGCAGCACCCGAGGGCAGGAAAGACTAGATTGTCCCTCCTTCCTCTTGCCTGATGATTAGAGAAAGT
The DNA here is from genome assembly GCA_030014935.1 of Caiman crocodilus. Lineage (NCBI taxonomy): Eukaryota > Metazoa > Chordata > Crocodylia > Alligatoridae > Caiman > Caiman crocodilus. The sequence goes on along the minus strand of JAGPOW010003642.1, from coordinate 5,276,634 downwards.
AGGCTCATGTAATGCATGGCAGGGATACTACAGGCTTCCCTCTATGCTGACCCAGAGAGCATGTGATTTGTCACAGCCCCTTTTTGCAGATGTTCGATTCTGGAGTGTTAACCGTGGTTGCTCATGCTGTTAACCCTTGGTGACCCCTGTTCAGTGCCTGGTATTTTGGCGAGAATTTAAGAATGGTAGATTGGCCCTCACATTAGTGTCTTTAATCTTTTCACCTCATTAGCATCTCTTGCGCGCTGATCTCTAAGCTCACTTTAAGCGCCTGTACAGACTTCTCGTAGCAGTTGCGCGCATCCATATGTTCCCGATGCCGTCAGATTCATCTTCTGCCTACCTTCCTGTGCTGTGGTCTGCACCCCTTTCCCATGCATACATGTCCTCTTTTAGGCCCTAAGCTTGCAAACAGGTACTTGCTTAATTTTCTGCATGAGTAGTCTCACTGTCTTCATGAAGCTTTAAATTAAGCCCATGCATACTTGCAGGATCAGATCTTGTGGTTCAGCCTGAATGAGAAAATCTGCCTGGTTTAACAAAAAGCATTCAAAATAAAACATATAGATACTAGCTAGCTAGCTATGTGTCACAAGCTTTCATGGGCTGAAGCCCTCTTTGTCAGATGACCTATAGCTTTATCCTATTGTTTTGTACTATCGTTTGTGTGTGTGTGTGTGTGTGTGCAAGCCCCATCTTCACCTTTTCACCTTTCTGGCAGATAACTGTTTTCAGTGATGACAATAAAGATACCATTTTCTCCCCTTTGTAGCCCAGCAGGGCCGTGCGTTTGATCCAAACAGTCCAAGTTCCAGTCAGATTCTGCTATCAGATGGAGCTGGCTCTATTTCCTGAATTATTCTTCCTGGCTGTACAACATTATGAAATTATGTTTGCATTTAAACCTGAGTATTTACCTGTAATGATGCTGGGGCTTAGTACATGATACATTACAGCAGTAGATAATGCATACAGATAGGCTAAGAAAGCATGCTGCTGACGTGCTAGGACTAAACAGGACATTGTGTTTGAAAGTGCAATCTGAAAGGTTGCAGACTGGGCAGACACTGAAAAATCCTGCATTACCGAGATGACAGAGTGGAGTCCTCCAGCTAATAACCACTGACCACATAAACCAGATTCCAGGCCAGTGTGCATTTCCCACTGTCTTGACACTTGAGTTCGAAGAAGGTCCTGTAGGACCGCTGGTTCTTGCTGTCATTTTGCATTGAAGGAGGGTGAAAGGCCTTGCTCAGAGTTGGAGCCCTACTAGGGTTGGTTCTGTACAGACCGAGTAAGACAGCTCCTGCCTCTTTGCAATCTAAGCAGACAAGCCAAGGGCTGGGGGGAAAGACTGCAGCTTAAAAGTAAAGGTCCAAATTATGGTGGAAACACTCATGGTTTAAGGCAGTGCTCAAAGCAAGATCCTGCCTGACTAACCTGGTCTCTTTTTATGACCAGGTCACAAAGTGTTTAGATGCAGGAGTAGAGGTAGACATTATTTACTTGGGCTTTCGACACGGTGCCGCACTGTATGCTTACAAGTAAACTTAGTAGCTGTGATGTGGATTTTTTCACAGTCAGGTGGGTGGAAAACTGGCTCATGGGATGCACCCAGAGAGTGGTGGTGGATGGGTTGGTTTCTGCCTGGAGAGATATGGGCAGTGGTGTCCTGGAAGGCTCTGTCCTTGGACCAATATTGTTCAGTATCTTCATCAGTGATCTGGATGAGGGTGTAGAAAGCACTCTGTCCAAAGTCACAGATGACACCAAACATATTTAAATCAGCAGGTCCAGATGCTCTTCACCTGATGGTGCTGAAGGAATTGGTGGGGGTCATAGCGGGGTCCCTGGCACAGACCTATGCACTTTTGTGGGGCACTGGCTGGGTACCAGAGGATTGGAAAAGGGTCAATGTGGTCCCCATTTACAAGAAGGGGAGAGAGGAAGACCTCAGCAATTATAGGACCATCAGTCTTACCTTGGTCCTTGGGAAGACCTTTGAGGAAATTATCAAGAAGCACATCTGCAAGGGCCCAGCAGGGGAGGTAATGCTCAGGGGCAACCAACGTGGGTTCATTGTGTTCTAGTTTCTTTTTATGATTGGGTCACAAAGACCCTGGACAAGGGTGTTGGAGTGGATGTCACCTTCGTGGACTTTAAGAAGGACTTTGACACGGTTTCTAACCATATTCTCTTAAAAAAAAAACTTGTCAACACAGTGGCAGAAAGGGATCTCGGGGTCATTGTTGACTCCAGGATGGACATGAGCCACCAATGCGAGGAAGCAGTCAGGAAGGCTAACTGCAACTTGTCGTGCATCTGCAGATGCATCACAAGCAGGTCCAGGGAGATGACCCATCCCCTCAATGCGGTGTTGGTCCGGCCGCAGCTGGAGTACTGCATCCAGTTTTGGGATCCCCACTTCAAGAGGGACGTGGATAACCTGGAAAGGGTTCAGAGGAGGTCTACTCGTATGGTTGAGGGTCTACAGGTAAGATCCTATGAAGACAGACTGAGGGACCTGAATCCCTTCAGCCTTTGCAAGAGAAGGTTGAGAGGTGATCTTGTGGCTGTCTACAAACTCATCAAGGGGCGGCGGCAGAAAATAGGGCCTCCTCTGTTACATCTTAGGCCAGGTTCTGCCATTTTTAAACCAGTCTGTGTGCACTGAACTTCTGTTATGGGTATAGACCGGTTTCTGATAATTTATGTTGGTAAAAATGTAGTATCTGTATCTAGTTCAGGTGGTTATAACACATAGTCATTAGTGATCTGTGCCAGGTCCCAGTCAGTGAGCAGCAGGCAAAAAACCCCTCTGTATGCCACAGTCTCTTGATGGAGCCATCCCATGCCCCACACTACTCCCTTTAATTTCTTTTGAAGAGCTGTACATCAGCTAGGAGCATCCTTGGAAAGAACCACTGTTGACCCCTATTTAAAACTGGGGAAAAATGCTTTTGGATATCATAATGGAAATGCTGCCCTTATCACTGCTAGCAGAGTTTGGTGAGGTGGGTGGATGGAAGGCAGTACGGTGCATTGTGCTGTTTGAGCCTTTCCAGACAGAGCTGGCATGCTGGAGATGGAGCAGATGATAAAGAACCAGGAGTGACGGGTTTCAACTCGTGAATTACAACCAAGGCCCCTTCCATTGCTGGCTCTAAGGATAAGGATGCACGTGTTTAAGCGGAAAGAGTAACCATGCCAGTTTTCACCAGGTTATACGGTTTGGCTGAGTTTGTTTATTTGCCTCCTGATTTACCGGGAGAGTGATGAGATGTAGCATTGTGCAGCACTTCCCATTCTTGGAGCGCTCTCCAATCCTGCGCCAATTAATCTTTGCAGCACCCTTGCAAATTAGACTTGGGAAAATGAGATGCAGCTGGGTTGCAGCAGATTTGCCGTGTTACCACAGAGTTGGTATCAAGGCCAGGAGCCTGCAGTTCTGGCTCCCAGACCTCTGCTCTACGCCTCTCTTGCAAAGGCAGGTGGGGGTCTGAACTCCAGAGATTTAGAAGGGAAAAAATCCTGCTTGTCAGAATACAAAAACAGATGTTATTTTGGAGCGTGATTCCCACTGAAGCCAATAGACCCTCAGTGCCATCTCTGGGATTGAATGAGCCTGCTGGAATACCCTTTTTACTATTTATGCCATCTAGAAATCCTATTTGCTGCTGTATTTCAACCTTTTTCTCTCTTTAGGTGGCTGGAGAACTGCAATGTTAATATTTGCTTTTGCAATTTTTGTTCTCAGTTTTGTTGCAGTTGGTAAAGATTATTGAATGGAGTGACACTGTTTATACAGCACAGGCTCCAGTGTCCAGCAGCGTGTTCGGGCTTGGGATTTCACTTGTGTAAACAGTTTAATCTCATTTGCTCGTTAGTGTTAAGATGACATTGTTCATTTAAGTGCCTTTATCCTCTGCAAAAGCTGATTTACAATGCTGTGTATATTGTGAAGGCCTTTTTACTGTGGTTTCAAGGAGAAAAAAAGCCAAAACAACTCATCCAAGATGGGTCTAAAAACTGGTGGAAATCAGTGAATCTTGCATACCCACAAACACACACACACACACACACACACACACACACACACACACCCTTTCACACAAGATGGTCTTATGATGAAGACATTGGGATGACACAGCTTCCAGACAGCTTCTGAAAAAGTGAATTTGGGTTCACAAGAGCTTGTGCACTATCCACATATCTTATTTAGTTAGTCTGTAAAGGTGCATCTCTACCCTGCCTTCCGATGGACTTCAGACTAGCACGGCTAGCTACTTCTCATAGCTTCCACTGAAATGATTCATCTCTGAATATCAGAGAAAAATGGGGGTAAAGAAAAATGCAGTGAATTTTCACTCATTTAACAAAGCGCAACTTTGGATCTATGTCTTCAAAAATTCCTCGGAAATGACTGAACTAAGACTCCCAGCGTGTGTCCAAACGAGCAGGGTTGTGCGGTTTGTGGCGCCATAAACTGCACGTGGGGAACGTTAAAACATTTAGCGCTGGGCCAGAATTTGCTGCCGGGAAATCCTGGTACCAACAAAATTTTAAAAGGGCCGGGAAAAAAATTGTGCAAAGGCATGGCACATACAACAGGAGCGTGCACCACACACACAGGGGCTTGGTCCTCCAGGATGCTGGCCTGAATGGCTCCACTTCTTCAGGTGTGTCCCAGCTCCTCCAGCATGCTGGGAGCTGGGAGGACCTGCGCAAGGGCAGTTTGCCCGAAGTGGGCCAATCTGTCCCTTAACAAAGTGCACATATAGGGGTGTGGTCTGTGGCAAAAAAGCAGCGGCGCCTTGTGCCACTGCTATTTTTGCCGCTGTGGCCATGTCTAGACAAGCGAAGACATTTGGTTCCCCAGGGGCAAGTAGCAGCAGCAGCACACTTGCATCGCAGCTACTTGTCCCTTGGGAAAGCCTGAGCTGCACACGCTTGGGTGTGCGGCAAGTTACCCTGGGGGTGGTAGGGGTAGCCAGGGCCAGCACTGTGCTGTCCTCAGCACCCCTACCTGGCATCCTGGAGGCCTCCCAGGGCTGCAGCAGTCACAACTGTGCCAGGCAGAGCTGAGCTGGCATCTGCAGCGTGGCTCTGGGCAGTCCAGCTCCACTTTTCAGTGGCACAAATTGCCCATTTGTGCGCTGCTTCAGTTCCCCCCCTCCCCCCATGGGTTTAGGGGTCAAAAATCCCATGGAAAAAAAAGCCAGAGCAATGTGTGCAAGTGCAGTGTGCCCTTGCAGCTTGGAGAACACCTGACTGTGCGGTATGTGGCGCTGTAGGTGTGCTGGATGCACCTTACGAACCATGTCCCTGCACATCTGGATGCAGCCCCAGGGGTGAAATTCTGTCTGCACTGGAGTCAGAGTGAATTTTGCTGTAGATCTCAGTTGACCCCCCTCATATAAATCTCAAACATGTGAGGAAACCTTGACTGAGGTCTTTCCTTATTGTGTACTGGACACAGTTTTAGGCCTCTTGGTACCTGAGTGCGAAGCAGAGTGCCCAAAAGCCAGCCCAGGAAGGAGCATTGTTAGTTGGAATAGCTAGGTGTTTGGAGTTGACTCTATTTACATTTTGGATTTCCCTTCCTTGGATTGCCCTTCCCCATTCATAGACTTTGCATTCTAGATCCTGGGGTCTGGTATTATTCAAGGAGACACTTCCAAATAGATGCAGACCTGCTTGAATATCTCTTACTGAGATATTCATGGTATTCATGTGGCTCCTTTAATTATTGGCTCTATATGCCAAAAATGGGTTTTGTGGTCTTAACAGGTAAAAGGGAAGCTTTTTAAAGCTGGCTACTTATGTGGAATGCTTGAACGCACACGTGTGTGAGCACAAACGCACACACGGTAGCATCTTTTTGGTGCCCTCTCTGCGAAAACCAATATTCTGTGTCCTTAATTAATCACCTCTGGTGCAAAGAGCCTTACCTTCTGTGCGTGGAAATTGCAGTGATTACTCCCCTGCTGGAAAAGGCCTTTTTTTACAGGAGTCAAGTTCTCTCCCATGCCATTGTCCAGTTGCAAATTGGCCTGGAGTCTGGCTTGTGCCATGGGCTCTGACCTCCCAAACTGCCCACTCATTTTTCCCCAACCTAATCAGCTAGACGAGCTATTTACTGTTGGCTTTTGGGTCTTCTCACTGCTCTTGCGGCTGCCCCTGTCTGAGTAATTAATGATAGCCCTGTTTGTTTATGGTCTTGAGTTACTAATGCTGTTGGCTGGAAATGCGTTTTTACCTTTGGGACCTGCCAGCTTCCTGGTTCTAGTCCCACCTCACTGGCCTAGGTCAATTTTTTGTGTGTAAACAGATTTATCCTGTAATAGTTGGCTGGAGACTGGGCCATTCATCAGTCCCGAAGTGAATGTGCTGGGCCACGCTCTGCCTCTACTGTGCTGGTGTAAAAGCGGTGCAAGCCTGTGACATTGCAGCAGGGGAGCCCGAAAGAAAATTTTTCCTCGTTTAATGTTGGCAGTGCTAATAAGCACTCCCACTGTACAATGGAGAGCACTGGAGATCTCCCAGGACCGGACCGTCCGTCTGTCTGTGTAAGTACCCACGCAGCCCTAGTCACTTTGCTATCTGCAGTCTATGCGGTCATGAATTGATTTATTCCCCCAGTGCCCCAGCTAGGCAGGGGGGCATGATGCCTATACAGCATATGGAAAACTGAGGCACGGTTCTTAGCAGGTAGCACGTGAAATCATAGGAATACAGACCTGGAAGAGGAGTTTCACTGGGTTTTGCCAGTGCTCCTGCTGGGACTTCAATCCAGATGTTCCTGGCTAGAGCGACTTGCCCCTGCACTCAGGGTCAGACCGATCACCACATTTGGGGTCAGGAAGGAATTTTACCCTATGGTCAGATTGGTACGAACTGCGGGGTTTTTTGGCTTGGTTTCCTTTGTAGCGGGAAGGCATGACGGGGAGGGCATGCTGGTGGTAAAGTAAGGAGGTGACATGGGGTTTCGTCACTTGAGGATATATTAACCTTTTACAGAGGCAGGATGTCGGCTGCCATAGTCCCCCTGCTTCACCTGTGGCAGGTTAGGGTGTTATGTCTTGTGTTGTGTCGGGGTCAGCTGTAGTTTTACTATGAAATTAGGTTATGGAGTCGCATAGGATGGCTTGGCTAGGGATGATGCTGATGAATGGAGGTCCCTTCCAGCCCTGCTTCTCAATGATTCTGTGCTTCAAGTGCAGGAAATTGTGTTTCATTCAGGTTAACACCCAAACCTGCCACCGGTAAAGCAGGGGACAACGCTGGCTAATGTCACACTGCCGCAAAGTTTGTTAAAATATGCGTGAGAGATCCAAGGAAGAGGGCCGCACTCCCCCACTACAGGAGAAGGCAAAAATCACCAGCCTCTACCAATCCAGACATGGAGTAAGAAGTCTTTCCTTCCTCCAGATATGGTGATTGGTTTGCCTTGGAGTGGAGGGGCAAGACCCTCAAGCCAGGAACCTCTGGATTTAAGTTTGAGTTTAAGTCCCAGGAGGAGCAAGAGCATGGGGCATCAGGAGGGGAAAAAAGATTCATTCCTGGCCCCACGTGGCAGTCAGCAAAGCTCAGAAACCTGGGAAATACCCCTAGGAGAGCATAGGCATAGCTGCTCCCAGATCACCCCGACCAATGCTTGTCCGACCATACACTTGTATGTATGTAAGTGTCCATACAGGATACTTGAACACTTGTATCCATACAGGAGCACATAGACATAACAGTTACATCTCAGCAGCTCTTGTCTCTCTTCTTAAACTGTTCGCAGCCCTAGTAGCCTTTCTTTGAACATGTTCCCGTTCCTTGTAGGGGCCCAGATGGGATCTCTCCGGTGCCTTGTACAATGGCAATAGTACTTCCCTTCCTCTGTTGGAAAGTGTCTTCCCTGCTAGGCAAAGACTGTATTTATTTTTTCCATGGTTTCATCACACTCATGGCCCCTTAATCCTCCTACAATATTACTTAGACACCCCAAGCTTTGTCCTCCTCTTTAGCTTGTACCCGAGGAAGCCTCAGCTGATAACACCAATGCTTGTTATCAGTCCCTAAGTGCCTGATCTTGCACATTGTATTATTACGTTTCATCCCACGTCTCAAGGTCATTCTGTGCTTCCTGCATAACATTCTTCCTTTGATTGGATGATTCCTTCAACTTCACCAGATTACCTAAACTGAGCCTTATTTTTTAATGCTAACAGCAGCAGAAGCATAAAGGAGAAGGGGAAGAAGGAGGGCGTGGACAGGAGTGGTCGGTGGTTCGGTGCTGCTGGGGGAGATATCACCTCCTTTTTTTGCTGGTAAAAACAGGTGCATTTTGGCTACACAACATGCACGTTGGGGGCAAAATAGGAGGCGACATGGAGTTTCTGCATGGAAGGTGCAGTGGGGGGGACCTAGTACTGCCAAAGGCATAGATTGGCCAGTTACACCTATGACGAACATGAATAAAATGATGAACTAAGACCAAGACAAGGGCCAGCCTTGAGAAACTCTTCCCAGAATCTTCCTCTAACCTGAGCATTTTCTTTCAAGCCAGAAACAGGCATCATGTTTAAGGGAGGTAAAAGGATGCCTCTGGGGAGCAGGCCTCAGCTGTTACGATACAACTGTTACAGCTGTATGCTCTTGTAGCCAAATGAGCGAGTTAAATCAGTGTCATTTTAATCCCGAATGAATCGATTAAAGTTGCAGTGAGTTTGCTACATCGATACTGGTGTAGGATGCAGATGCAACAGTTGCATTGTAGCTTTATGGTTATTATATGATACTGATGTAATTGTTACATCTATCTATACTCTTAGTAGATGATTACTTACCTTATCTTAATCTCTAGTCCATGCTTAGTACACAGTGGCCCCACTTCCTCTCTCGGTTTTTATTTATGTAGCTGGGGAACCTGCATTGTTTGTTTGCATTTCCTTTTCAGGGTCTAACTCAGCTTGACTTTTGGCCGCTCTTGCCTCATCTGTGCACTTCCTGAGTGTTTGCGGCTGAGCTGGGAATCAAACCCAGTCTTCCTAAATCCCTTCTACCCCAACTGTCCCTCTTCTCTCTCTTGGAGTTTAGACAAGAAACATTAACTCTGACAGTGCAGATCTTCCCTCAGCTCCATCCCCATGGGCTGTACAGTCTCGGGTTTGCTAAACTTGTGAAGTTTTCAGGCTTGTGAGCATTTCTCTTTTTGCCTGTGTTCCTCCCTGCTCTTCTTACAGGTTTCTTAAATTGGGATTGATGTAAATGATGGCATCGGACGTGTGATTTAGTGAGCACTGTTCCCCACCCCCACTCGAAAAATCAGAAATCTTTGCTGAATTGGCAGGTATCTGGATTGTTGATTTTCTGTGCCGTGAAAGACCATGAGCTATTCAGATCTGGGTTCTGTACCTGAACAAATGATAAAGCAGGGCAAACCTGCTCTGTTCCACATGGGTTTTTATACCACCTTTTGACCGTCAGGCAATGTGCATTAAGTGCATTCAGGTTCAAATTTAAAATAGTCTGAACTGCTAGTAGCCAAGCGCAGTCAGTTATTTTATTAGACGAAGGAGGCTTAACCTTGCTTTTGTGGAAATTGGTGGCAAAACTGTGTTGAGACATGACTCATTAGTTGCTCTTGCACTTACTTACTACCCAGTAAAGAAGGGCAGTCTATTGAGTGTGTCTGAATTTGGCCTGATGACCACCTGGGAACGAGCCCTTTCAGGGTTGCGTGGAAGTGCCAGATCATTTTCCTGCTTCCAACTTCTCAGCTGCTTCTCCACCCAACAAGTCTAGTATCTTCCCTTATGGACTAAGTAAGGACCATCAAAAAAGCCAAGGTGGAATTGATTCAATCTTTGCAGGTTAGTCTAAGCTGCATAGAATGAACTGATCAGCAAGAGAACAGACATCCGGTTTTGATTGTGTTAATGCAACCACAGGCCTGCAGTGGCTCAGACTAGAAACTGGGGGGACTACAGCATGCATCCTTGCTCAGCTGGAGAAGACAGCTTAGGCCAAGGCAAGCCCACCCTTTGTGCAAGGAGGTGCAAAGCATCATGGGATGCTGGGGGACTGAGAGTTAACTTGAATCTGGAGGGGATCTGGGACAGATTTAAGCTAAATCATTAAAGTCAATACTACATCCATCCAGGTTTATCTTAAATCAGTTTTGGCCATTTTGAAAGTGATTTATGTAGTGAACTTGTGTGTTACTACACAAGATCTTCACAAGATCTGAACCAGTTTCTGATCACTTATACCGGTTTATGTATAATTTCTGTCCCCAGCCCGAGTGCAGTGTGTACCCATAAGATTCAAATTAAAAGAATATGAAAGGAGCTCCTTGTAGAGGTTCCTGTGCCCAGATTGCTTTAAATGTATATCTTCCCAAAAGAAGTATACACAGCTTGTGTCAGTGGTGCCATTCTGATATCATGGCTTGTACCAAAAGAGTTGATGTTAAGGATTGTTGACAGCTAAACTTCTACTTCTCCTACAGCTGAGCACATGAAATGTCCACACTGGTTTAATCGCCCTTTGTAGCAGTGTAGAGAAAGAGCAAATACGAAGCGATACTGGATGTTCCTTGTCTCGATACCATACATGCGCCAACGTGACTGTGGGACTTGACCAAAGGGGCCACCACCGGCCAAATCTGGCTCATCTGAGGGCTGGAGCGTATCTTGTACACTAAACATGTTCAGTGCGGGGAATAACATTTTGCATATTTATGGAGCATGTGTTGAGGAGCGAAGAGCCTGCACCAATTTGCCTGTTTTAATTATAGATGTTCTAACCACCTTCTTAATTGCTCCTTCATTAGGAAGTAGTTTGATGTTTCTGTTTTGTTTTTGTTTTTTTCCCTAGGAGGTAAAAATAATCAAATTTTGTTTGCTTCTGTAAATATATATTTTTTTTGCCCTTCAGGAGATAATTATTTCTATTGTTGCACGGAGATGATGGCCAATACAGGAGGAATAATTAGAGCAGATGGCTGTGAACGCTTCCCTTGTAAAAGACATCTAGGATAATAAAACACCCCCTTCCCTTTTGTCCCCTCCAAATATATATATATATATA
>JAGPOW010003642.1:5241806-5259212 GCA_030014935.1 Caiman crocodilus | reverse complement strand
AAAAAGGCATCCCAAGAAGCAGAGAGAGATGAGTGCAATGGATTAATTCTAATATTGCAAATACTTTACTTTAAATGATAGAAATGTAAGTCTGGAAACGATCACCTCTTGCATCCCTCTGCTCTGAGATACGTTATGAATACCTAGACCAACCCTTAGAGATATTTGTTTAACATGCGTTTACCTCCTTAGGTAGCCAGTTCTAGTGCTTACTTATCCTTCTAGCTAGGAAGGGTAACATTGTAATCATAATTATCATAATAATATGATTATAATAATATTGTAGTAATAATGATACTATTGTTCTAATATTGCAAGTCATGTTTTCTGCAAATTAAGATAATTAATGCTTGTCCTACCTGAGGGAAATGGTGAATAATTGATCTCTGTGCTTTTCATAACCACCCTTTTACCTATTGACAGACTTCTATCATGTTCAATTTATTTCTATCTGAACATATGTTTTCCAGCACCCCTTGCTCCCATTGGGTGTTGTAGGAACTGTCTATATGACAGACTGCTTTTCTTTGTTAGCTGACCGATGGCCAGTGAATTGAAAAAAATGACTATCTCCACCACACAAATTACATTTGACTCACTCAAACCAGAACTCAGGGAAAATCCTGGCTGAATAAGATGTGCTTAGCACAAAGAGTGTACCCTCTTTCAAACTTATTTTTGTTTAAGTAGCAACATTAACAAGGGCATATCCCTGACCCAGAGAATGACCTGCCTTCAATTTACCGATATGGAAACCAGGGAAGTACTTTCAGAAGCATCCCCTGATTTATCACACGTATTGTGCTGGCAGATGAAAAGAGCTTTTCAAGTAGCTGGGTGCACGACTCCAGGGGCGCATCCCGATGAGTGTGCACATGCAGTTTGCAGGGCCTCAAATGGCACATAGAGCATGCGAAGTTGTTAGCCATGCTGCAGATTTACAGCGTGGCACTAAAAATTGACGCCGGGAGATCCTGGTGTAAAAAAAAGAAAAAATTATAAGCCAGGCTGATCGTTGCCACTGCTGCCCCAACGAGGCCCTCAGGATCCCAAATAAGGCTGCTGCAACCAGCACAGGTCCTGGCCTCAGCCTCCCCTATCCCATCTGGGACAATTTGCCCCATGCCAACCCCATGTGCAGGGGCATGCGCCGTGGCAGTAAGTGGCACAAATTTGTGCCACTGCTATTTTTGCCATGGCAAACTTCACACCCCTGCATCTGGAGACATGCCCCATGGGGCTTTCTTGATTAAAATCATCTCTTTGACTGCATCCCTAAACAGACTGGTGCAACCAGCAGGGCATAGAGAATCACTTGGGAAGGGAGCAAGTGCTATTGCAGGTCCCAGCACACACGGCCCTTTGTGGTTTTATCCTGATAACTCCCTGTGACCCAGGGAAGTCTCATCCTTTATACATCAAAATTGGAGACCAGAGTAGGTTAAGTGTTTTGCCTTAATCGGTACAAGGTGCCTTTGGCTGGACCAAGATTGTAACCCAGGTCTCCGGAGTCTTGATTTAATGCCTTTCCTACTACAGAGACCATCCTACCATAGAGGTGAATCCCATGTGTCAATCCTTGCCTTGATCTGAGGATAGGTGTGGTGAATGCTTTACAAAAGCTGGCCTATCCTTGTTCGAGTATGAACTTTGCTCTCTAAACGTGCTGCCAAGAGCTTCTTTCACTGTAGGTCTAGGCCTGGCTTTTGTGGTAGGCCTAGGTCTGCCTGTGAAGTAAACCGTTGAGTAGGGTCTAGTAAGAGGAAGGAGGGCGTGAGAGAAGGAGACCGCAAAAATGTGTGGCTCAGTGTACATTATATACACTCGTGCAGCAGCAAAAGGAGGTCGCTTTTGTGGTTTCTCATTTATGTAATGCATGTCTTGACATACTCAATAGTTGCCATGTAGTTGCTTGTAAGAATAATGGCACAGGTGGGTTTCGAGGTGTGATGTGTTAAGGAGGAAAGGGTTGCAGTTTTAAGGAGTAGTTGAAGGGCCCTTTCCACACACATTTCATGGAACAAATTCCACCTACTCTGTTCGGGAATGCAGCCTGGGAGGAGGTAGGAAAACTGTTGTGAGCACCAGCCTCTTTCATCAAGGGGCTTGCAAATGAGGTACTTCGCTTTGCTTCTCTCCGGAAGTCTTTCCTTTGCGATAACCACCGCCTGATGAAAACCATGAAACCGTCGACATTAAATCTCCCCCCAAACTGGCTGAGGGCTGTGTTCTGTGGCTGTATGTCTGCCTCTCAGTGTTTGTGAATGTGCGCTCATCTTCATGGATTCAGCCGAGCCTTCGTTGCAATGCATGCGATTAAAGTCTGGAATTAAGGAAGGGAAATGGAGGGCTAGGCTGATAACAAGCAGGTGCCGGTTCACACACTCCGAGTAGATGATCCAGGCTATTTGTCTGCCGTTTTTGAAGTTAATCAGCATTATGCCTCTTCCCATGCTTCATTTGGAACTAATGTGTGAGCTGCTGAGGAGAAGGCAATAATAATATCAAATAAGCAGAGAGAGAGGAGGAAAGGGACTTGAAAAGAGGACTGGCACTATAAATAGGGACAATTGGCTGCAGTGCCTTTGAAAAATAATACCTACTCTAAATGCCACCCTTCAAGCTGATTGTTTTGGGTGTACTTGTGACTGCTGGATTCTGCACCGGTTCTGGTTTTAGGGAGGAAAAAGGCACCGAGATATTTAGATTTCCCCTATTTTCTCCTATTTTATGTGGAAGGGGAAATGGGCTGGGCTGGCTGCTGAATGAGTATCTGGTCCCACTCGTGCAATCCACTTGCCAGAATAAATGAACTTCATTTCAGATATGGCTCGTAAAACTTTGTTCCATTCTCCCCGAACTGCAGCTGTGGTTGCTTTAGGAGGCCCAAGCTCTCCCCTGTTTCACAGCGAGCTATTTTAAAGTTTACTCCCATTTGGATTTTGGTGTGCGCGTGTAAAAGGCCAGTTGTAAGCGTCATTCTTTCCTCTTTTCAGAGACCCGCTCGCCTCCGATTTTGCGGCCCGTGGTCTAAGAGCTCCAGCTGGCTTGATGGGTACCCACCACAAGATGGCGATAACGTCACGGTAGAAAGAGGCCAGACGTTGCTATTGGATACCATCACTGGCATCCTAAACTTGCTGCATGTCAAAGGTCTGAGGAGTATTTTTTTTGTCCCTTTCTTCCAGCTGTAGAGTTTCATTGTCACGATCTCCCTCCCCTCTCCAGCCCCCGCACCCCTGCTTCCGAGCTCCCGAGATGTAGCAATGTAGCAAGGCACCTGGTCAGCCAGGAGGTGGAAGAGACAATGCGTCGGTGTTTGGTTAACATAGCGAGGGGGCGGATATGCTTAATTAGTTTGCATGCAGAAGGCATCTTTCTCTTGTTTGAAGCATCACCCCAACGTGAAGAAGAACGGTTTATTTTTCCGTAACTCCTGAGCGCTCAGCTCTCCCCGCATAACGATTGGCGATGCTGGCAACTATCCGCGACGATGTTTTCCGTGTCGTCGTTGGTGCGAGTGCATTGCCAAAGCTTTGATGAAATGAATGCTGCAGAATGGTAAGGCACAGGTAGGGAATGCCACAAATAATCCACGATCCTCGGCGGTGGGTAAATAACGGAGCACCATTATGCAGGAGAGCGTAAGGTCCCTGCAGTGTTTACACAGCCTCACTGACATCCAGACTTGGTGTAAACAGAGGTAACGCTGTTGAAATCAAGGTAAGGATAGAAGTAAACCTGCCATTCAGCCACTGGCTATATGCCACTCTGGAAATTAGGTCCTGATCATACTCACTGGGTATGTCTACACATCACTGTACAGTGATGTTAGCACTGCACTATGTCATAGATATTGGGGTCGGAAGGGACCTCAACAGGTCATCGAGTCCATCGCTTGCCTGGGCAGGGAAGAGTGCTGGGGTCAGATGACCGCAGCTAGGTGCCTATCCAGCCTTCTCTTAAAGACCCCTAAGGCAGCGCAGAGCACCACCTCCCTTGGAGGCCCATACCAAATTTTGGCTACCCTTACCATGAAAAAACGGGGATGCCAGGACCTCAGCACCCATAGTGAGTGACCTTGCATGGTGCAGCACAGGACCCAGCTAAAGCAATCACCTGGAGTCGCTGCATTCGCTGGGAATTGAGCCCAAGTCTTGTGCATGGGAGGCAGGAATTACACCGTTGAACCACCAATGCTTGACGCTTTCAGACTTGCTTGGGGGAAGTACTAAAACACGGCACAGTAGACACCCATACGGTGGCGTATGGGAAGCGCCTGGTTACATTAACCGGCTATGTCGCTGTAGCGGTGCGCTATAGCCACGCAGTACGGCAACATCGCTGGCAATCACGTGTAGACCCACATGATCACTACATCGCCGCAGTATGCCCTATGGTGATGTATAAATGCTCCCACTGTGTATAAACTTAATTTTGAGCATGTAAATTGCCCTAGAGATTTCAATGAGACTGCTTGTATGCTTAAAATTAAGTAGGCTTTTCTGGGCTTCAAAATTGTAAATGTTGATACCTTTGTACTCCATGAAAGAGTTTCTCCAAAAAAGATATACGCGTTAAACTGTCATTGGTACTTCATGTGAAGGATTATGGACGTGAGTAAAGAGGAGGGTTTTACATGTGCCTTTTACTAAAGTTTAGGATGATCACATTAGAAAAAAAATCTGAGAGTTTATCTACTGAAGGGTACATGTCTCCCTCTCCCTTCAGTTTTCCTATTTTACAGGATTGGAGGCCTTCAGAAATAGCCGGGTGGAGCACTGTTAGGTTTATCTCCACCTTTGGAAAGAAAATGCCGTTAAAAAATAAGCTAGAATTTTGCTCAAACGTGAAACAGTTTAACCTGATTTCTCTTCCCTCTATTCAGACACTCCTAAATCTCTGACATTTAGTCTGGAAACGGAATGAAATTATTCAATCCAAATAAAATTATTATGATGAAATGCATATGTGTAGCACATGTTGGAGGTGAGTGTGGACTAAAAGCCGGTATCCAAAGTCCTGGAAATTTTGGAAATACCTGTCAAAACTTTGGAGCTTAACTCAAATCTATGGGCCAGATCAGGAGTCGAATACCAAGTAAGGATGCTTTTGAACTTTGGGCAAGTTCAGATGCAAAAACCCAGTAAGTTTGATCAAAAACCCAGTAAGACACTGGGAACCTTTCAGTTGGTTTCAGCTGAGTTTGGAACAGGCTCTTGATAGCTTGAGCTCATCTCATATTTAGGTCAATGCTTTCATTCATCATGTTCCTTTTCATATGCAGAATATTTCCATGTTATAAAACAGATGCTCTTGTCAAAATATGATGTCAGTATTTGAGAGACAGTTACTCTCAAAATTATATCCTGTACCATGGTTGGTTATATATGTCCTGGAGTCCCATGTTTTTGTTTTAAGCTTTTTCTGTCCATTGCCAGTATCTGCATCCCAATAGACACATACACTAGGTTGGTATTGGCCATTTTGATATAGTTTGAATGAGAGAAAGCCAAAGTCTCTTGAGGTCTAAGCTGCTACAAGATACTAGGAGTTTCTGACTTGGTGTCTGGGTATGTCATTTAATTGCCTGTTTCCCCAGTTGCAAGATGGGAATAATAACTCTTATCTGCCCCAGGTAAGACTCATCACATTTTCAGTGCAGAAGAGCATCTGCAAGGGGACTTAATTATGTGCTTACATATAAGCATGTGCTCAACTGCTTTTCTTAATGAGGCCCTGGTGGAGAATGACTCAAGGCCTTGTTACACCTGACGCTGTGAGCCACACAAAGGTTGATCAGTGTTAGTGCTAGCTTGAGTTGAGTGCAGTCACACTTCAGGTCAGCACAGGCCTGGAGGATGGAAAGGTAAGAATACCCATACTCCCACCCATTCTGGGCTTGCTTTCTGCCCTCCAGGCCTGCCCTCCTTCTCCTCCTACCCCTGGGGCTTTGGACCTGCCCTTTAGGGTTCCCTCCAGCCCTGCTCTGCACCCCTGCCAGCCCGGCTGTCTGTCCCAGGGGAGCAGACGGGGAAGACTTAACCTTCCTGTCCGGCAGGCACGGCTCGGTTGCTGCTCTCAAGTAGTGGAGGCCAGGCAGCCTGTTTTACCCTTCCCTGCCTGCTCCTCCAGGACAGAGAGCATGGACAGCCACAAGTAACGGAGGGATGTGGGGAAATGAGCAGGGATCTGGGGAGGGCGGGCAGTGGGCCTGATGTGGGAGGGTGGGAGTTTACACTAAGGGGGATCCTAGAGCGTCTACACCGTAGTGCAACATGAGCTGGGTAGCATTGATCTGAGATAATTCTGCCTTGCAGTAGCATAACTTTGAGCCATCTAACAAGTGCTTAAAACCAGTTTCAGCTGTTAATAGACAATCCAGGGGTTAAGAGCTCCAGGATTCACCCCAAATTACTCTTAATTAAACCTTAGTTTTGCTCTCATTGGAGATAGTGGCTTTATTGGTGCAGGACCAGGATCTGAAGCTGAAAAGGGCACACAACTGACATTCCAGATGGAAAAACCCATGAGGTTGTGCAGTCCATTCCTTTGCTGATGCATTTTTGTTCCTTACAGTCATATACACATTGTTTATAGACTAAGCAGTTGACCTTCCTTCTTTTCAAGACATGACCAGCTTTTTGAATACAGGTATCTAGGACTGTTGCTACATTCATTAAGGCCAATGGAAACCCCTCTTTGATTCAAATAAGTATTGCAGGGCTTTGGCTTTAAAGCTTTAATGTTGCTATGTGAGTTGCTGTGCTAGGGATGCCACTTACGTGTCAACACACTGAAGTTAAGCAGTGTGTTGAGGCTTCGATTTTGGGTAGACCAATTTTGGTTAATGCAGTATTTCTCCATTGGCTGGAGGCAGTATTAGCTGGGACAAAGTCACCAGGTGAATAGGGGATGTGTCCCTGCCTCTTTCTCTGCAGACTAGAAGGATAAGAATGCCATGAGTACGAACACAAGGGGCACATCTACACATGCATTTAAGCATGACTAAATGTAATGCGCATTAAGCGATTTTTGGCAAGTGTCTATACATGCAGAGAGGTGGCATTAAAGTTAGTGCCAAGTCCCTGCAGCCCTGCTGTGTGCCCCTAAAGTTAGTGCCAGATTGCATCTGCATGTGTGTTAACATGCTTTAACTAATTGTGCATTCACAGGTATCAAGTTTAGTTGCGATTAGCTTAATTTCACCATTTTTAATGCACATTAAGGGTGCACACATGTTGATGTGTGCCCATAATGTGTATTAAATTAGGCTAGTGCTCATTCGTGTGTCTTGTGTAGATTCGCCCAAGAAGTGCCATTTTGAGTCAGGCCATTGGTCCCTCTAGTCCAGTATTTTGTTTCCAACAGTTGCAAGTAGTGGATGCTTTAGAAAGAGAGTATACACACAAGCCAGGTCTAATATAATACATCCCCTGGTGTAACCTCCCTGGTATCAACCATTTGTTTCAATGGGATTCATTCAGATTTACATTGGTGAGAGCTGGATTTGGATCCCATTTTTCATATTATTCTGTGTGCCCCTTTCATTTCCTGGGCATGATTAGCATTAAAAAAACATATTTTATAGGCAACTAAACAGCTTCTGATCTTCTAACTCACAAATGTACTAAACATATTCATTTTTTTGGCATCCACCAATGCCTACTGAATTTCTGTTTAAGGGAGGAGGAGCTAGTTCCACACAGGTGATGGACCTGAGGCCAGAGACCAAGTCAGCTATGATGCTATAGTCCTTAGATGCAAAGCCAATTAGCAGCTCTATTAAGATAGAGACCTGCAGGGTTCGGACAGGCCCGTGTAGAAGATTCAGAGTCTGGGGAAAGGACCTGTTATACACATTTGATTTATGTTCAGGTATTCTGGTTTTGAGACATAAACCTACCCTTGAAAAAAAAAATGGACTGAAATTCTGTATTGTCAATCAATCAATCACTTTATTTGGTGCACACAACAGTGAGTTGTTCCACTGGTGTCGATTTTAACGAGCAAAGCGTAGCCACAGTGGAAACCACAACACCTCTTCCATCTGCCTAGACTCAAGCTGAGACCCTGAGAAGTGTCCATATCACCTTACTCCTGGTCCTTAATAGGCGATGAAATGAAATGAAGAACACCTCGTCTTCATAATAGCTCAGGTCACAGGTGCTTATTACAAAAATTTAAATGTAGAAGGCCAGCCAGCTCTAAAGAAGCCTGTGTTTAATGCCGGCAAGTTTGCTAGTTATTAGAAAGGATCTTCAACCCTCTCCCTGAAGGCAGCGCATTCTGGGTCCTTGGATGGACTTCATTCAGACATGATATAGGTATGTTCCTACAGGCAGATCTAGGCAAGCTCCTACCTCTTGACCACAGACAGGAGAAAAACCTACATAGTAACTCCTGCAAGGCCTCCCTCTTACTGTCCTGTGACACCATTGCTCTTAACACGCTGGTGATACCTATGCAAACTCACACCGGCCAACAGACAATGCAATGACTGCGGATACAGGCTGAGTTGGAACTGGCAGCCCATGAGTAACAAAGCTTTTCTCTCTGTCCTTATCTCCTTTGCTATCCAGTCACGACCCAACCTACTTTTTCAGTATCCCCATATTATTTCCCATGTCTTCAGACTGGCTAGGGTGCTGGATTTTCTCTGCCACGTTTTGATTTTGCTCAATCCACTTGAGCTGTGCATTGAGATACTATTTGCAGGCAGTTTCTAGTTCATATTTTCTTTTTTTAATCAGGCAGAGACATTACAATTAAAATACCGTAAAAGCGATTCTGGCAGTATTGCAATAAGCATGTTTTTTAATTAAAGGAAGAACATGGGATGTACAAATAGTACCAGCTAATGGGAAATTTTCATCCAATGTATATTTTAATTGAGAATTAAAGGAGGAAAAAAGTCAGCCCTGTCTCTCCTTGTTACTGCGGGAGGGTCTCCTACTTTGTTACACTGAGGTGCATCAGCTCAGCATTAATTACAGCCACAGTGTTTTAAAATCCTACGTGTCTGGGAGAAAAGAAGGGAAGTCATTTTTTACAGGGAGCCAGTGTTATTCAGTGGGATTTTACTTGTAGGCCAAGAAAATCTGTCTCAGACTTGTAAGGTCTGTGAACTATAGGAACTGGGCAGCTTTTCTGCTTTTCTTGCCACCAGTAAATTCCGGTTTGGGGCTCAGCCTAGGTGCAGACTTCAAGCATGTATGTTGTTCTCCAGGGGCTCTTACTTGCCAGCCAGATTGATTCTTCCACATCTCTGGTAGCTATTGAGACTCCTTGGAGGCTTCTCAGGCTAATCTCTAGCTGACCAGCAGAAGGTAATCCCAGTTCTGCTAGCAAAACAAATTATGTTCAGCTCCTGCAGGGATGAGACAGAAATCTTAGGGCATACAGGCCATCCTTCTTCCACTTTCTGGCAAGGAGAAATGGATCAGGGCTGTCTTTGGAAGCAGATACTGTTGCTAATTATCTGACAGTAAGATCTCAGCGTCTTCCTGTATCCATCCCAGGTACCATTCTGGGACCTATCATGGTATTGCAAGGTAGAGAACCACTGCCATTGCCCTTTATGCTGATTGGGAAATGAGACCCAGAGAGACTAAAGGCTTTATCCAGTTTGGCCTTGAAGGTATCTAAATGTGATTTAGGTAGAGCCTAAATTCTCATGAACCATCAGGTTTTGGCTCTGCTGTGCAGGTCACCAACCTCGGCGGTTTGCTACATTCAGGTGGCACTACCATTTTGAACTGCAAAGTACGCTAGGTGGGCATACTGGGACTGCTGGGCATGCCCAGAAGTGACTGAATTTGAGCCTAATTCCCACTTCACCACCACTGGTTTAGTCCTGGTGAGATGCCCACCTTGCATTAACAGCTTTGAAGTCAGCTTACAAACAATGGTGGCAGTGCCCATGTATGATTACGGTGCTCGCTCAGGGAGTGGGAGACGCAGGGTCGAGATCACCTTTGCCCCAAGACTTCAAACCCACACCTCTCACTTCCCAAGAGCACCCTAATTGCTAGTTGTTGAATAGGCTAAGTTATCTAAGGGCTGTTTCTGTAAAGCCATGACTGTCTAATAACTCAACAAGCATGAGGAGTCCAGGACCGCTCCCAAGGGAATGCCAGAACCAGTAGCTTCAAGCCAAGCGCCCTCCTGTTTGCTTTCTCTCTACCCACAGTGCCCACGTCTTCTTGCTTGCCCAGCTTCAACAACCCAGATGCTCTAAGACAGTCGCTGACTTGAGGAAACCCTGAGATTTAATGGGAGAGATGGAGAGTGCCATGCGTATTTAGCCTAGAGATTAGGGCACTCTCCTGGGAGGTGAGACCCATGGATTTGGAGGTTCCTCAGGCTGAGGAAGGTCTCTGATCTCTGGATGAGTGCTCCAGTTAAGAGGCTTTTTGGGAAAAACTTGGGCAGCACCATTGCTCGTCAGTTAAGCGCCCATCTTAGATGCATGAATAGGCTAAATGGATCACAGGCAGTCAACTCTGGTGAAGGATGGGTGTTCAGACACGTGCCTGTCCTAACTGTTTTCTCTTGGCTGCCCTTTGGTAACTCTGAGCTTTCTCAGGCGTTCGTCCGCTCTGCATTACCCGGGTGAAGCACCGAGGTGCTAAACTCAGTCCAACCGGACTGTTCTTCAGCAGTTCCTAAATGTCCCCATTGACTGAATAGGGATCCCAGGCACCTAAATCTGGTCATTTCAGCTTACGTTTTGGGTCTGAGGAGTCTTAGGTGCTGAGAGGCCTAAATATAGGCATGTCTGAGACCAAACTAGATCTGTCCCTAAGTCCCACATCCTCAAAGGTGGTTAGGCACATAATCCTACTGATTTTAGTCAAGAGTAGGGTATCTTGTGTATTCCCTTTGAAAATAGGATGCGAGTGAGTTGCCCAAAGTCATGCAAGAAATCTTTGGAAGAAGAATGAACACAGCTGTGATCTCTTAGCTCCCAGCCCAGTGCCCCAACCGCTGGGCCCTCACAGAGATCAAAGCCCTGTTATGGTAGGTGCTAAGCAAATATAGATTAAGACACAGTCCTTGTCTTTACGTACTTGCAATGTAAATACCAGAATATGGGGAAGAGGCTGAAGCACAGAGAACTGGAGTGCTTTCACCCAAGATTATGCAGAGACTAGCTGGAGCAGTTGAGCCTGCTTCTTTTGAGAAACCCAGTCCACCACCTGGCTTTTCTTCTTTAAAATTAAA
Source organism: Caiman crocodilus (assembly GCA_030014935.1). Lineage (NCBI taxonomy): Eukaryota > Metazoa > Chordata > Crocodylia > Alligatoridae > Caiman > Caiman crocodilus. The sequence goes on along the minus strand of JAGPOW010003642.1, from coordinate 5,247,986 downwards.
GATGATAGAAAATGAGGGTCGGAAGGGACTCCAGGAGGTCACATCTAGTCCAACCCCCTGCTCCAAGCAGGACCAACTCCAACTATATCACCCCAGCCCAGACTTTGTGCAGCCAGGCCTTAAAAACCTCCAAGGATAGAGCTACCACCACCTCTCTGGGTAACCCAACCCAGTGCTTCACCACCCTCCTAGTGAAAAAGTTTTTCCTAATATCCAACCTAAACTTCCCTTGCTGCAACGTGCAACCACTGCTTCTTGTTCTTTGCTGGAAGTGAAGCATTTGACTTGAGTTGATCCCTGGAAGGCTGATAATCTGTTCTGCAGGCCATGTACCCATATTGTGACAATTTTGTTTCCATAATTTTTGGAGACTTTGTGAGTCTCTCCCCAACGAACAACACTAATGAAGGAGCCAAATCTCTTGCTTCTGGAGCTCAGGTGTTGGGGTTCGACAGCACCTTTCAACTTATTGCAGAGTAAGCAAATATCTATTCTGCTTTCAACTATTTTGTCCCCCTGCATGCCTGATGTTTCCTGAGCACCTGAAAACTATATATTTGGGTAATATCAATTTTGACGTACTCAACTGGGTGATTAGCCTTGACTTTAAAGGCACCTGATGTAATATGCACTGGTCTCATTTCTGTTCTATACTGAGCTCTTCTGTTTGGCTATCTCTTCCTTTGGAGCATATGGTAAGTGTGGCCAAGCGTCTGCGATGCTGCCTTAGTGCTTTTTCATAGACTTCATAGACATTTGGGCTGGAAGGGACCCCGGAGGATCACTGAGTCCAGCCCCCTGCCCCAGGGGCAGGAAGTCAGCAGGGATCATAGGATCCCAGCAAGATACGCATCCAAATTTGTCTTGAAGGCGTTCAAAGTGGGTGCTTGAATTGCCTCCAGCGGCAGTCTATTCCAGACCTTGGGGACTCAGACGGTGAAGAAGTTCTTTCTTATGTCCAGCCTGAATCAGTCGTGGCAGAGTAGAGAGAGAGAGACACAGAGTAGAGACGCTGCCTGTAAAACAGACGGGGCTGGCAGGCTTATGTGGCCTGCAGATCTGAATCACCATTGCTTGGCAGCTCTACTGTAAGGAAAAAGTCCAACCAGCTTGCACAGGAGCACATGCCATCTGAACAGATGGCCATGAAGGGAAAGAGCCAAGAAACATGGGCCTCAGTCTTGGGAGCTGGTTTGTAACTGAGAATATTCAAGCAGCTGCATGTTTCCCTCTAACAGTTGGAGGAAGGCCCCAATCCAGCAAAGCACTTGAACGCACACTTAACTTTTAAGCACACTAGTTACTCCCATTGACTTCAGTGGGACTATTCATATAGATAAGTGTTGTCTTGATTGGGACCTAAACGTGCATTGGGAGTGGTCACAATGGGAGGATAACATACGCTGTGGGACACAGAGTGACTCCTTCAGTTTAGGTGGCCTTCAAGGTTAAGTCAATATTGAGCCAGCAGCCCCGGGAGAAGCCATGGCTCATTTGGCTGCTCCCCTGGGTGCCCCCCACCAGGATGAGGCAGGCAGTGTTGATAGCTTTGGAGGAAGCTGGGAGGAGGAGAGGTGGGGGATCGAATTGGAGTTTGATCCCCCAGCCCCCAATCATTCCCCCCAGCTTCTCCAAGGGCTGCCAGCACTGCCTGCCTCACCCCAGTGGCAGGGGGGAGCAGCCAGAGGAGCTGTGGCTTGAATTGGCAGCCTGGGGAGAAGCTGCAGAGGCTGGGAGGAATTACTGGGAGGCTGGGGGAATGAACAGGGACGATTCCCCGGCTCCACAATCTTTCCCCTAGCTCCCAATCATTCCCTGCAGCTTCTCCTGGAGCTGCCAGCTCAAGCTGGGCCTCAGTGAATTGAATCTGTCCCACCGAATCCATATCTGAAGCAAATACTTTCTGCTTTGCACAGGCCTAGTGCACAGGACTTAGCACTGGCACGTGTCTTTTAAGTGACGCTAATGCGCAGTAGATTAATTCTACTGCACATTAGTGCATTAGCACGGCTTTCACCGGGACGTGCTACCGCGCAGTAGAATGAATCTCTTGCACTTTTAGTGTCTCATGTAGATGCACCTTATGTGGATCATGTGTTTAGCCCAGTTCAGCAATGCTTATATTCCATTCAGAGACACTCTACAGTGAAATGACACCCTATTGCATTTCCTCCTCTGCTTTTGGTCTTGTTCTCCTCTGTTTCACATGAGCCTTCAGAGCCGAAATATCCTCTATGTGCAACCAAGCTCTTCATCATTCGGTGAAGTAGGTACATGTACTGCATATCTTCCTTCTTTCATCATTATTTTGATGTGGTAGGTGGTCCAAATGGAAAAGTGTGGGGCCCTCGCATCATTTTTTAGTCTGTTTTCTTAACTTTCCATATTTTCTTCTAGTATTTCTTTCTCCCCCTCCGGGAAAAGAGGAGGTCCTTCAAATGCAGTGATTTTTTTTTTTTTTAAAGGAGGGCAAGAAAAGAAACGTCTTTCTGGGCCTGGAGGTAGAGGCTAATTGCTAGGTTAATTGAGAGAAGTGATGGTTTTGATGTTCTCACAAAAACATCAAATAGCCTCAAAAGATTTCTTTCCCTTCGCCCCGCAACCTGAAAGAGAGAGGGTTGGTCTGAATGTTACTGTACAGAAGTGATTATGGGTTTAATTGTATTTATTTGGATTGGTGGGGAGGCCATCATAACAACAGTTGATTGATTTTTATAAAATTACCCCAAGGTCACTTGTAGGGCGTTCCTTGCTTCCTTGTGCATTCATAACAAACAATTTAAGGGTCACCGCCGAAGGCTCCATTGAGAGAGATTCTCGTTTTCTGCTTTCAGAAAAGGGGTCAAGTGCTATAAAAGAAGGAAGTGAAGCTTTTTATTCTAATGTCTTTCAAAGCAGCAGTTGTGTATTTATTTTGCGACTGTAAAGTCCAAAGAGGGTAACTACAGAGAGCTGGTGATTAGGGTGAACATATAAACATTGGACATAAATGCTTGGAAGTTTGGATATAGTTTATTTTATAATTGGACCGGTTAAATGACTGAGTTTGAATCCTTGCCAGTCTTTTCTCTCTCTCTTTTTCTTTTTTTTATTAAGCTGTCATTTTTTCAATTCCCAGCAGGTTCTCGACTCTATTCTTGGTTTTCAGAAGTGCTGAGCTTCTGGTGATATCACTGTGGGAAATGGACAGGTTCAGCAGTTTTAAAAATACCCAGGGATTAGGCTTGTATGATATGATATGGCAGTGCATATGATCTGCACTGACTGATTGCTCAACTCTGGGTGCCATTTCAACACTTCTAACCTGAGGGCCAGGCAGTTGCCTTACAGGAAAGACCCAGTGTTGTAGTAGATTCTCCTCGCTGTGGTTGCCTTGATTTTGCAAGTCTTTGTGCTGCTGTGCATGGTAGATTGCTAACATTTATTCATGTGCTTAGGTGCTGGGAAATGCAAGAACTAGGCATCACCCTCTCTATCTAGGAGCAATTCTCAAACTCTTCTTGACCACTTATGTAGTAGTAGGAATACAGGATAAACAAAAAGACACAGACTGGACATGCCTAAGGAGATCCAGATTTAGTGTTCCCTAAATAACGAATGGTGATATTGGCCATTTCCCACCTAAGCTTTGTTATAATCCAGATCACTACTGTGTGCAAAGTCTGTTTAAGTTCCTGATTTCTTAGGTAGTCCCAGAGCATGGCTAGTGATTGTTTGATGTTGCAGCACGCATACAGGACATTATAAAACATGCTGGCAGAGATCACAGTTAGGGTGTTCACCTTTTGCTCAATAGCCTTGTCACTCTACCACTCAGCTGGGAAGCTTAAGGCCTGAGTTACAGACCTTCTTCACCCTAAGCATATATAAAAGCTCACATACTGCCAGGCATGGACTAGTTTGGGTGAGGCCCTCCTCTTGCTGTCTTGTTATAGCTGGGTTATTGGGCAGTCAGGAGTGCAAGAGGGGAGCAAACAGTAGGCATGTGTCTCTCTAACCCAAGAAGACACTTCTCTGGGTTGGGGAGACCTGAGTTCACTTGTTGGCAATCAACACACATTTGAAGTCACGAAGTGTGAAAAAAATGATAAAGGAAGGAAACTAAAGACATCAGGACGCTAAACATCAGCTAGATGTAGATGAAGGGAAGTGTGTCTTTAAATTAGCTGGTCTGGATTATTTTCACGCAAAATTCCTTGAAGAGTTGGCTGAGTAGATGTCTGGTGGGCTGATTTTAATTTCTAACCATCTTGAAAATTCAAGGAGATTTATGAAGGCTAGAAAAATGTCACTGTTTGAGATGTGTTAATGCACATTGGCCTAATTTAATGTGCATCATGGGCACACGTCTACACGTGCGTGCCCTTGATGCATATTCAAAATGACAAAGTGAGACTAATTATATCTAAATTTGATTACTGCAAATGCAGAAATCAAATTTAGTCACAGTTAGTTAAAGTACCCTAATGCAACCTGGCACTAACTTTAGTGCCAGGTCTTCGCTGTCACTAGGGGCACGTGGCAGGGCTTAGAGCCAAGTGCACTAACTTTAGTTCCACGACCCTGCACGTGTAAACACCTGAGAAAAATCACTTCATTAAATTTAGTTGCGCTTAAATGCACATGTAGACGTGCCCTTTGTGCCAATATTCAGACAGGAGTAGGGGAATGGACTCTATAAGTAATGACCAATGAATCTGAAACTAATCTTCAAGAAAATAATGGAAAATCTGATAGAATATTTAATTAATAAACAATAAGCACATAGGAATAGCATTAAAAACAGTCAGTATAGTTTTATGGAATATATATCTTGTCATACACTTCTGATTTAATTCTCTGAGCTGATTGCTAGTTTGTCTTATGAGGATAGGATTAAATTAGTAGGGCTGAAGTGTTCATATAGCAATGATGGACCAGGAAATATGGAAGAACAAGAGTTTTTTGGTGATACCTTTTATTGGGCCAGTTGCATAGTTGGGAGAGATATTAGACAAGCTTTTGGGCACAAATATCCTTCCTTAAATCTTTCGAGGCTCAAATTAGACTTTTGTAAGGTGAACGACTCTGCACCAAATGGCATTCTGGATTAAAACCCAAATAGCACTACTTCATATCAACAAATCACACATGAAATGGATGTATGAACTGGGTAGATGACAGACTTCACCGAGCAGCCATCATCACATGGAGTGATTTCTAATGAGTCTGCAAAGAGGAGGACTAAGTTGGATGTTATTTACCATGTTTATCTACGATGTTAAAATAAAGAGAAAATCAGGTTGGTAGGATGCTCAGTAACAATGAGGACAAGGTACCTCTACAGTGTGATTTGAATTGCTTTGTCAACTGGGCACTTTAAACGAAAATGCATTTTAATACAGGAAACCCTTGCTATTGGTGGAGTTGCGATTTTGAATATTCGCGGTGTGCCGCACCATTCACAGTCTCTCCCCGTGCAGCGTGGTGACATTTTGTTACTGCACTTTACAAGTAAGGGCTGGTTCAAGAAATTTAAAAGGAGGCACAGTCTACATAATGTGAAGCTGACGGCGGAATCGGCATCAGCAGACCATGAACTAGCGCGGGATTGTCCCCTGCAGCTTCTTAAAAGCATTGAGGAAAAGGGTTTCAAGCCCAAATAAGTTTTCAGTGCAGACGATGCAGTACAGTATTCACGGATTTCCCCATTCGAAAGGATCTCTGAAACGTATCCCCCACGAACGGTGAGGGTCTCCTGTATCCCCACGTAAAGGTATGTCCCTTGAAACAGGGAATGCAGGTCATATTGATGGTGTGGATGTATTATACTGAAACAGAGTGAAGGGTCATTGTGTACAAGAAACTCAGCCTGGGCTCCCCATACAATCACGTGACAGAACAAACTAATTCACTCTGATGTAGAGTTTAGATTGTGGACTGTATAGGATGGTCTGGATACGGATGATCCTGCCTCAGGGAGGAGGTTGGACTCGATGACCTATGGAGGTCTCTTCCAGCCCAATGTCTTAATCCTTGAATGTCGAAGCAGGAGAGGAGTGCATAAATATACAGAACTCGTCTTTTGTGTGAGGCGTGGAATTGATGTGCCCAGTTCAGTATTTTAAACCAGGAATTTGAAGACTGAAAAAGTTGCAGAAAAGAACCAGGACGGCTAGGAGAAAAAGCCCAACAGTGAAA